>OU015501.1:9645122-10140122 GCA_907164885.2 Dolomedes plantarius
TGATTATTTTATTTAAATCAATTATATTGATATTATTAAATAAATCTTTAAAACCATTAGTTACTATATATATATATATATATGTGTATATATATGTATGTATGTATGTATGTTTGTATATATATAAATTCAAAAATTTTGCATTTATTTAAAAAAAATCACAATTTTATCTACTTGGAAATTCTTAGTTAAAAGCTAACATTGTAGTAGTGTCCACATTCTCTTCCTTAAGTCTTTAGCAATAAGTAATAAGCAAATTTCGAGAGTGAGATCTCATTTAAAGACCGTGGATGGTCTTAGTTAAGCAATTATGTTAATAAATTATTACTATTATTATCTAATTTTGCTTAAAAAGCCGTTAAACACCGAGTTTTTACTGAGAAGTAGAAAAAAAAATAATAATTTTGGCTTTTATTTACTCATATCGGCAAATTTCGCATTTATTCGCCTATATTTAGTAAATTCGAAAATTACGTATCCCTGGCCTATGACCCATCACACGAGCATGATCTTTGCTGAAATTCGCCTAAATCTTAATCACTTCCATTTTGACTGAGCAGTCAGCATTATAGACTACCACAGATGTTTGTATATGCTGTTTGAGGACATAACCGTTGACAAGAAAGTAGTGTGTATTGCTACGTACTTTGAATGGGATCGTCTATCCGTGGTTATTCTGGCACTTCAGTATATATAACCACGAAATCTAGCAGATCGAAATAGATGCATTTCAAAAGTATCTCAACTTCACCCTGACTAGAATAATCAGCCATTTGATTGACAACATTCGTTTCAGTTGCTTCAGTTCGGCAAAAACTAGCTTTTAAACCATTACAGCTTACTTTTCTGAGCTTATAAACTTGGGGAATTTGCTTTGTAATCAGGAGATTCTTATTATATGTAGCCAAAGGATTGTACAAGAAATGTTGAAAGCAAAAGAAATAGCTTTGGCAAACAATTTAACAAAATCAAGTCACAAAAAAGGCATTTTTTTAACACTTTTCGTTACTCATTTCTTAAACCAATAGAGTGAATTATTGTAATTTATATGAGTACTACGTTGGTTTTCATGGATGCATGTTTGAATATCTCTGCACAATTGCATACAAGCACATGTGTAGGAAAATGTAAAGGATTATGCGAAAGAATCAGTTACGAAAATATTTACATCAACTATATCCAAGGGCGTAGCTACCGTGGAGCAGTTGGAGCAAACTGCTCCGGGCGCACGAATCATGGTGGGCGCAAAATTTGAAAGAGTGGAATAAAAATTTGCAAAAACTTTTGTATAAAAAAATTTCGATTTGTCAGATTTTCTATAAAATATTCAAGAAATAAATGAAATATTTCTCCGTAAATAAAACTATAAGCACCTAAATATATTAGAATGTACTTGACTTATCATAATTTTGATTTCAGAAAATTTTCACTATAAATTTAACACTTTATAATCTAATAAACCTATAAAAATGTATGATGATTGCTAAGAATGTTTAAAAGCACTAACTACTATAGGCACTTGCTATACGTATTATAAGTTGTGTTTTACTGCAAAGAAGTTACATGTATCCGGTGAATCCCACGAGCGCCAAATATAAACTTTTTTTATATCCGGTTCTACTAGTGTGAGGGATAACATAAGATCACTCTGTCCATTGTGTTTTAGCAAAAACGGACCTTAGCGCTCCAAACCAAACCAAACCAAACCAAACCAAACCAAACCAAACTTGTCCATTATGTTAGGGCGATTCTGCGTTTTCCTGGGTAAATAACTCATCCGACTGAAATCGAAATTAGAATTCAAAATATCTGCAATATCACTCCAAATTTTACTGCAATCATCTGAGCAATACCTTGAAGATTTAAGGTTTTCTGAGATTATTTCTTTTAAAACTAATTTCTCGTTAATAAAAGTGAGGAAGAGAAGAAATATTTCGTTGGAAAACGCATTTCAGCACTGCTATTCCATTTGTCAAAATACCTGGAGTTAACATGCATTCAACATTTTTGGTGGAAAAACTCCCCGTATTTCGGAGCTGTGGGCATATTTGGATCCATTTCAATTAAATCTATTGAATGATAAATATAAGCAGAATGTAACAAGTTATTTAGGAAAGAAATCAACTATCAAAGATTAAAACTAATATTGCGTATGACAGATTAAAGTGCTTCCGGTTTCACTATTCTGTGTTTAAACGGAAGAGTCAGTGGCACACCTAGGGGGGCAAGTGACCTGCCCCCCTCCAAAGAAATTGAAATTTTATTATGAATATTTATTTTGCATTATAAATATTTTTATCCGTTCATCCCCCCCCCCCCCCCCAAGAAAAAATCCTGGATGCGCCACTGGGAAGAGTAATGTTATAAATAATATTTGTAGACAAAGCAGTGTTCAATAATATGAATAATTAGTTAAACTTTACTTGAGTTAACCGAAAAAGATTGACAAAACCCCAAAGTACAAAAACATATGAGCAAATATAACATTTGTGATGAACTTTCAATTACAAATGATATACTTTCAATATTAGTGCAAATCAGATGCACTAATATTGCAAATGAACAGATGTAATTATTTTTGTGATGTTATTAGCATAACTATCATAATTCAATGAATTTGAATCCCGTTAACACCACCGAAATCAATTACGTGTTTTATCGGATGCAACGTGAACCCAAATTCTAAAATGTAATCAGAATAAATAGAAAGTATACTAAATTGTAATACCAGTTTTCAGTTTTACCTTAAACTTTTCTAGTTTTGTCGATAAAAAAAGTTTTAGTTAGGAAAACGATTGAAAGAAAAAATAGTTGCATTCGGGCAAAAATGGAAGAAATAACTAATTTTATTAGTAGTAAAATTAGAGTTCAATATTAAGTTAATTGTAAAAACTCAGAACAGGTTTACGTTTAGTCAAAACATTCGAAATTAAAGAGAAGTTAAGACTTTATGACTTACTAAATGGAAATTTTAGTCTAAATGGAAATTTTGTCTGTTAGTTTACAAATATTTTTTTAAAATTCTCACATAAATAGTATCACTAATCATTTCTAAACCTTTCTTTCAAGTTCATCTTAAATTATAAGAAAAATTAAGAACGTATCAATGGAGATTTCGAATGTATTGAGCAATTTCATAAATGCATTTGAAAACTGTTCATGGAGACAATCATACATTATACACCATGCCTCGATGCCTGAAGTACATCACAGTTTGAATCGAGTTGCCATTATTAATTTTTATTGGGAATTTTAAGAAGCAATGTGTTATGAAAAAAATGCAAGTAATTAGGTATGTCGAAATAAAATTGGGGGCACATGCCCCCTCCCCAACTTAACTTAAAATAAATTAAAACGTTAATAGAAATTCAGTTAAAATCGGAAAATTGTAGAAAACTTTTAAGAAATTTGCTTTTTTCAATTGTGAAACTGAAGATTCCGATTATGTCTTTAGCCTTAACACAGTTTTTCCTTAACACAGTTTTTAAAAATGATATGATCCATAACAAAAATTCGATGCTATATTTTTTTCATTTTATTTATATTATATTTATTTTTCTCATTGTATAACTTTTGAATACTACTCAAACATCAATTTTATTGTTATTCATTTAAAAAAAAATCCTAATATTTCATATTTTAAGGACCGTCCGGTAGTTAATGCGCTGAGGAGAGCGCTAACTGAATTCAATTAGTGCCCCCCCCCCCGAAAAATAAAATTAGAAGCACGCTACGCCTATGGTTACATTCGGCATATATTTCCGATATTTCATCTATTTTGGGACTTCAACTGCTTCGATTTAAAATGTGTTTTTATATTCAATTAAAACAAATTAATTCTATACGCGAAGTTGCTGAACTACTTTTAATTCACACCGCAGCCTCAAGTAGCTTCTCTGACATTATTACAGCATGCATGATTTTTTTAATTTACCGGTGACGACAGCAACATCAGAACGAAGTTTTTCAAAGATGAAATTCATCAAAACATATTTAAGAAGCAACATGTCACAACACCGTCTTAGCCCTTTGGCCACGATATCAATTGAAAAAACAATAACTTGTCAACTTGATCTGGAGAAAATGTTTGACCGACTTGCAAACGAGAAAGCGAGAAAACAATAATTTTGAAGGTTTATTTATGTGCAAACTAAACATGCTCAAGTACATTTTGTCAATAGAGTTTATAAAATATGTAGTAGATATTAGTGGGTCTCCGCAATTAAAAAAATATAATTTGTTTTATTATTATATTCATATTTATTAAATTGAATTTCTTATTGTTGAAATGTCTTGAATTTCAAATAAATTGTTATTAAGTAAGGTTTTAAATCGAAATAACAGTAGATAGAAAACAAATTTAGTCAGACCTCTTCCAAGAAACAAGTGGGCGCACTGATTTTACTTGCTCCAGGGCGCTGAATATGTAGCTACGCCACTGATTATATCAGATAAAATAATTTCGTAAAGACGTAGAACTTTAGTTGAGAAGTGTACATAAATGTATTTAAAAAAGTTCCCGATTTGCAGCCATTAAATTCGACGACAAAAATAGGGCAAAGATTTAAAGAGAAAATTATTATTTCATATGCCATCTTTGGTAGCCACTGTTTAAACAGATAAAATGGGAAAACAA
The DNA here is from genome assembly GCA_907164885.2 of Dolomedes plantarius. Lineage (NCBI taxonomy): Eukaryota > Metazoa > Arthropoda > Arachnida > Araneae > Dolomedidae > Dolomedes > Dolomedes plantarius. The sequence goes on from OU015501.1 coordinate 9,649,759, forward strand.
ACATTATTAAAATAATGTTACTGAATAAAAAGCTGAACGTGGCGATAAAAATAAAATTATAATTATAAAATGATTGATAAATGCATATTAGAAGAAGCTTCCGTACATTTTCAAATGAGATTTAGGAAAGATTAAAAAAGGAGCATTTCTACTTAAAACTGACTCATTTTTGTTCGAAATTTAAAATAAATTGTAATATACTAGATCAATCGATTTAAGCTTTTCTTTTTTATTTGAAATATTGTTTTATACTCTAAGACAGTCTGTTTAAATTTTATTTTATTTCAACGACAGTTTTCTGAAAACTTCCTTAAATTTCAATTTAAAGGGACTTTAATCTGCAAAAGAAAGTACAAGCAAAAATCCAAGATATTAAAAATAGATATATTCACCTATTTTTTTAGGGAAACTTTATTTGCTGTTCTTTTTCCAGTTAAAATATTTTCTGACATTTTCTTTCCGAAATATTTACATCGGATGCATATTCACATCGGATCAGCCACTGTACGCGCTTTTTTAACTAACTTGTACAGAATTTCCCATCACTCTCTCCGGGAGATCCCAAATCACGTCTATGTTTGATGAAAGCCCTTATCGATAGCTGAGTATTGTACCCCACCTGGGGGAATAGTACTAATTGTATTGCAGCCGAAACCACGACAAGTCTCCAAATAAACCCTTACGCCCCGTAATTTGGATCTTCTTCTCGGGTCGAACAATCAGGATTTCCTTTGTTCCCTTCATCAAGACACTTTAAAACAGGCAGATACTTCATTTCGAGCTGTCCATCAACTCTCAGGGTCCCGGACACTAACTAAGAGAACGGGGAAAACTTATCGTTCTCCATTTATTCATTTTAATCACCAGGATATAACGCTGTCATTCATTTTGGCGAAGCCAAGATTATCACCATAGCAACAGCCTGCTATCCATATATGCGGATCAAAGGTTTACTGATGAAAGCCATAGGACCTGATTGCATTTGCAGCTACTGCCTATGTTATGCGGTAGCAAAGAATTGGCTTTTTCTTATGGTTAAATTTAAGAGTAATCTCTTTCAGCTAAAGAGGAAATTGATAACAGGTGACGAGGTGTACTTTTTTTCGATTGCATTTATAAGCATCATCGGTTTTTGGTTTAGTGAAACAGTGGGAGGTTGATGTGACCACACAAAACTTGAAAAGGATTTTTCAAAGTAAGTGCGAGAAAATCTTTTCACTTTAGATAATTCAATTGTTGTAAAGTGTACTTTTTTTTCCTGCAATGCTATTATTTTGTGTTCCATATGTTCAACTTCAGTTATTTCATCTTATAACCCAAAAAATAACTAAAAAGCATTTTTAAACCTATACTGTATTCCTCTTTGAGTTTTTATCCTTATACTTTATTTTACATGCGGGGAGTTCTGTATTTTTGATAGCAAAAACAATTTTCGAGTAAAATTATTTTAGTTATCAATGGGAAAGAAGTAGAAGCTATGTAATAAAATTTTCACTCGTAAACAAGCATATATTTTAAATTTAAGAAAACATATTCACTTATCTGGTTGAAGTAATGAGTTATAAATATATGCCAATATTTGTATATCCATCTATTATATCTGTCTATCTATCTATCAATCAATATATCCATACATATATATATATATATATATATATAGAGAGAGAGAGAGATAGATAGATAGATAGATAGATAGATAGATATATAGATAATTTATTAAACAGAATTTTCATTGATTGTTATTACCAATAAATATATTCGCTATAATAATAATTAGTGAACTTACTCGTTTATAATAATATTTTAAATTATTAAAAATAATATTTTATTCTATATTTACAAGGATTCAAGTACGGTCATTAAAATTTCCTCTTTAAAGTCAATGGTTTGTGCGGGGAATTTGAGAAATTGGGATCAGAATAATCAACCAGTCTCTTTAGAGGACGATTCCTTGCAGATGTTGACAGCATTTGCATTCTAAGGAAAATCTTGAACTTGTCTCAGTTTATGATACTGCTTTGCAGTATTATTGAGAGCATATATTGCTCACTCCTTTCAACAACGTCATATCTCAAAAATCGGCGATATTTAGTTATGCCTGTTTTCAGAATGCCCTGAAAGAGTAGTATATCCCTGCAAAATTGCCTTATCTCACCGCTCAATATTTAGCCGCTAGAGAGCAGAATTAATATTTATTTTCAATACTTTTAATGTACTTTTTAACTTTAAAATCACTCTCCTGAAAAATCATGTTTTTTGAGATATGACGTTGTTGAAAGGAATGAGCGATATAGCTAGGGAGCCCAGAACTATCCGACAAGTATATTATTTAGTAGCAAAACTGCTTCTGTTTCAAAATCAAAAGCTTGCACGGCATACAAACGTTCATAATACATCTTGCACGGCAATAAATATTTTGCAATTTTATGTATTTCATGTTAGAATAGAAGATATGGTATTTTACATTTTTCTTAAATTAATTTAGAGCTTAAGGGGATTAATATTAGAGTACACTGAACACAGACCAAAGATTAAGCCTCTAGTATTTAGCATTTCGGTGATTTCACCGCGGTACTACCTGAATCCTTTCTTGCTTTTTTCTTCCGTTTCAAAGCATGGGATGTATGAAAATCAATACCAAATCTCTTTTTTATGCATTTCTTTGACGTAAAAGCAGATACCTTATGAAAAAATTCTCCCCACAATTCTCTACTACATACCCTAACTACATGATCTAAATTTTTTTCGCTTTATGTTTGTTTACTCCTAAGTCCGGCCCGAGAAATCTTCCAGTGAGAAGAATGCCTCGGTTACAAGATCTGAGGTTTAAAGACAAATATACCTAAAGTTAAAAAGAAAAATTTTATCTTTAAAACTTGAAAATATGAACCATTAGTTAATATTACCAAAAGTTATTACAGATTTCACAAAAAAATGGAAAATTCCAATGCCAATATCCTTTTAAGACAAGATTCATAAAAGTTACAGACAAAGTAATAATGAAACTGCAATATCCCGAGAAAAGGTGCTTGAAATTTTCTAAAAGAACCCCTTTTAATGATACTGATAAGTTCTCTCTGCTTCGATCAGGTACTGTCACTCGGGCGCTAATCATGAATATCTTAGTTTCACTGGAAAAGAATGCGCCCAGCTTTCGATGCAGATTAATGGCAAGCTGATCTGTCAAGGCCCGTCCCCCCCTTTACGAAGTCTAGATCTTTCTTTTGGCTCCATCGACAGGTTTCCATAATTATCGAGCCACAAAATGAGTTAATTGCTGTCAGCGGATCGCTGCTGTACCAATATCATTAAAGAACGGCGGCCAATTACAAAGTTGTGAGTTCTGTTTAACTTATCATCAAATTTCATTCTTCAAGAAAGCCTCTTTTAAAAGGATTATAGGCGGCGGCCTGCCCAATTACATTAGATCCTAGCAGCCGCCTGCAGGTAATTGAAGTAAGCCTGGCCCAAACTCTTTTCTATTAGGCCGGGCCCAAACAAGTGACGGGGTTTGTCCGGGAGAATAAATTACGGCGTTGTATCAAGATAGATGGGGCCTGTCAAACGGACGAACTCTTGTTGCCTAACAAAGTTGCCGATGCCATCGTGAGCGTCAAAAGTTCACCAGAAAGAGGTTGCCAGATTTTGCTTGCATTAAAGACGCGACGACTTTTATTTAATTCACACTAACACGGGAGGGTGGCATTTTTCTCGCCGATAGATATTTGTCATCTCCCTGCAATATTAGTTCTCTCGCTTATGATATTAGAATAAATGCTTTATTTAATATCCTCTCCTCGAAAACGACCCCATATTCATGTACTACTTTCTTCAGGGGATTATTTGAATGCACTTTTCCAGTTCCTTTACTCGCATTTAGTTACATATACTGACAAATTTCCAATCAAGTTCCCCTAAACTGTAGAGGCACCGTTAAAGGAGAACTCGAATGAATTCGTAACAATTTTGACATCTTTCAGGGAAGTATATTGAAATCATTACAGTACAATTTTATATTAAAATTTCCATCCCATCCGTCATATTTTATGTTTAGGACGTCAATATTCATCAACACATATCCTAACGCACGCTGCAAGTTGACACCTCAAAATTTTTGTTTCGTCCGAATGGTGTTGATTTTGGGATGCCCAGCAAACTTATTCAATAGACTGCAAACAAAAAGTGCTCATTTTTCTAAATATATACTTCTTAAATGATGTCAAGTTCATTTTCTTATCATATATAATGATCATACCCACCTGCCTGGTAAGTAAACATAGTTTATTTTCGTTCCGTGTTTGTTTACTTGTTGTTTGAAACTACTGCGGTGAACTCACTGGATCAAGAAGACCTTGTTAGGAGATTTGAATTCAATATCCAAGGGAGTTGAGTTATTTTAAAGTGAAAGTCACAGTGAGTAAAGAATTGTGGCAGAGATGTTTTTATTATAACTGCGGATAATAACTTCATTTGTGGTTTCTGCATTTCACCCTGATCTAAAAAGGAAAACAGGATAGTCTAGTATTGTGATAACCTATAACAGATAATGTTTTTATCTCCATATGGGTGCAGTCTGATTCTAGCATATGTTGTGGAAAGGAACTGAAGCGACGTCTTCGCCTCGTAACCAGGAAGTAATCTGAATGTTTCTATGTCTGTCTGTTCGTAATATAATACATAGTTTTGTGTTGTGTGAAATAGACTGACTGATATATCGAGTCTATGAGTCATTCAGTCATAATTTTAATAACTGAGCTTATTCGTTAGACACTGTTTACTTAGTTTAGTTTTAATAAATCTGCAGAATCATCTAAGCAATGGATCATCTGGGGGAAAAGCATGTATAACTAAGTTTATTACTAGGATACCTCCAGATTTGACTTGACATTTGCTTCTTTATCCAATATATTGGTGATTATAATTTCATGCAAAACGAATGGGGACTGAAACTTTTTAATACAGCAATCCATATGAGGATGTTAATTTTCTGAAGTTGGTTTTCATTATGTGGGTGGGAGTTGAAATGAGGATATCTTTGTGACCCATTCGGTTCATACTAAATATAGCTCATAAGTAAAAGGTCACTTTGAAAATAATCTCTGCAGTGGGACTTTTTGAGTTTATCATTTAAAAATTATTAAACCAAGCAACCTTTATTTTATGTATACTAGCCGTTGCGCGACCAGCATGGTCGCTTTTAGTTTCAAATTTTCTTTTGCAAAACAACTCAACTGAAAGTAACACATGTAAGGAATGTTACCATTACCTGTCATCATAAATATACGTTGTTAAGGGGTATTCTCTATAAGTCTGATTCTAAAACATCGTGATTAAAAAATGTGAATTTCCATTATTTCAGAACAGAGTTAGATATGACTGAGAAACCCAACATCAATGATTTTAAAAATGACATCCCTCTCTGTAAGTGCTATTTTTCAAAATTAAGATATCTACACTTTATCATTACAATAGATAAAAAATTGTTGGGGAAAATTTTTTTCACTTACAGAAATGGAGTAAAAATTCAGGAAGTACTAAAATAGTGTGGATTACACCACTCTCTGTATGTACTATTGTTCACAATTCAGATATCTACACTTAATCATATCAAATAATAAATTGTTGGATAAATTTCTTCTCTTATAAAATGGAGTAAAAATTCATCAAGTACTGAAAAAAGTCTAGAAAATGAACTATTACTGGCTGTCGGTTGCTAAGACGGCGACAGTTAAGCCTAACCTTGCGATCATTTATACTCTCTCTTAATGAATTATTTCTTCTTCGCTTTCTTTCTTGAGACTGTTCCCCAATTTTCACTTGATCGTGCAGTTCGCTTTCGAGCCTTCCTGATTTCAGTGAGTAAATCCATGTTGACACGTGGTTGCAAATTGCGGGCGGCTGCTTATGATTACATCTGGTTCTGGTAGTTGCAGCCGTTGCCATTCGGAGTGTAGAAATATCGTCGATTTTTGTGTCGCATACCTACGCGTTTTATATATATAGATTGGTTTGATTCATGAATCGTAAAATTTCAGCAGAGTTTTTATATTGCATTTCCGTACAGCGGTGGAACAAATTTCTTTGCGAAAGAATTCAATTTAAAAAAATCATCCCCAAAAATTAAATTATGTTTCTACACTAGTACTGTGTTGAATGAGTTCGATATTTATGACTGGCACGCCTGTATAATCTTCCCAGTTTGGTGAAATGTTCTTTTCTCTCCTCTGCACACAGAATGTACCCTATCTCTGGCAGATTCTGCTACAAAAATTTCAGCCTCTTTGATAGTCAGAAGCATAACTATCAAATGAGGAATTGCAATTTCTAACTCATCACTCTATATCACAGTGTCGTCAGTCGCCTAATTCACTGGTAAGCTCTTCCTAATTAAATGCGTGGTTTTAGAAAGCTAGACTATAAATGTTAAAATAGGAAAAACCCAGGAAAATGTTTATATCAAAGTTCTTAAACATTAGTCAGCCCAACCATCGATGCTATGATAGAAATTGACTCCTTTTTGAGCTTGAAAAATTGCATAACATGCTTTAACTCGTAACCAGTGAAAAAGGTTTTTGTGTGAAAATACTTTTTTTTTTATTATTACACTCTTAGACCAAAAAACGACGCACCAAGAAGGAGTTATCCGAATGGGACGAAAATCGGTAGATGTGATGTACATGTACAGAAAAACAAATGATTACAATTTGAGAAAAATTGGATGATTTATTCAAGAGAAAGAGTTTCATAAAGTGAAAAAGTCAATAACGCGTTGGTCCACCTCTGGCCCTTATGCAAGCAGTTATTCGGCTTGGTATTGATTGATAGAGGTGGCGGATGTCCTCCTGCGGGATATCATGCCAAATTCTGACAAATTGGTGCGTTAGATCGTCAAAATCCCGAGCTGGTTGGAGGGCCCTGCCCATAACGCTCCAAACGTGTTCAATGGGGGAGAGATCCGGCGACCTTCCTGACCAAGGTAGCGTTGGGCAAGCCCGAAGGCAAGCAGTAAAAACTCTCGCCGTGTGTGGGCGGGCATTATCTTGCTGAAATGTAAGACCAGGATGGCGTGATATTAAGGGCAACACAATGGGGTTTAGAATAATGTCAACGTACCACTGTTCTTTAAGGGTGCCGTGGATGACAACCTAAGGAGTCCTGCTATGAAATGAAACGGCACCTCAGACCAACATTCCTGGTTGTCGGCCCGTATGGCGGAAGACAGTCAGGTTGGTATCCCACCGCTGTCCGGGGTGTCTCCAGACACGTATTCTCTGGTCATCGGGGCTCAATTCGAAGCGGGACTCATCACTGAAGACAATTCTACTCCAGTCAGTGACATTCCAGGTCAAATGTGCCCGACACCACTGCAAACGGGCTTGTCGGTGTACAGAGTCAATGGCAGATCAAAGGTAGTCGGCGCAAGGGGCGCCGTGAGCTCAGCCCTCTCTCTCTCTGAGCCACCTATGAATTGTTCTTGGAGTCACTGAATCACCAGTTGCACGCAACGATCGATGATAATGATGAATCTGGGGCTATGAGTGCCGCTCTGACGATTGCTCGGTCCTCACGTTCTGTCATTTCTCTAGGCCGACCGCTTCCTTCTTGACGCTGTGTTCGGCCATGATTCACCCATTCCCGCCAACATCGTCTAATAGTGTCATCGCTTCTATCCTAATGACAAACTATTCGTCGATTAGACCAAGTGGCTTCTTTGAGCCTAACTACACGTCCTTTCTCAAATGCTGACATCTGCGCATATTATTCGCGCACCTGTATACGAGGCATAGTTACTGTCTACCTGAGTACACGGAATGAAATTCGCAAAGAATTTATGACCTGGAATCGAAATTTCTCCTCTTTAATATCCTGCCAGTTGCGCAGTTAAGATGCGCTGCAGCGTCACATGTTCATTCATTGGCCGCCAAACTTTAAAATTTTGCATTTTCCGTCGGAACCTGTATGCATATCAATTTGTGTCTAATTTTCATTACCCCTTCTTGGTGCGTCGATTTTTTCTAAGAGTGTATTAAAGCAATAGCACTTAGACATACATCTATGCAATATTATAGATCATCTCATCATCTAACAGATGATGAGAACGTACTAAGAATACTAACACATGATAGATTTAATTAATGTCCTCAAGCTCCGCCTTTGATTTAACCATTAATAAATATTAGTTTTAAAAAATTTCAGTAAAGCAACATTTATAAAATATACAGCAAAAAACATCAAATGAAAGAAGCTAATTCACAACTAGATTTATTACTGTGCATACGATGTTCTTCTAGCATTCAGTAATCGTAAAGGAGTGCTCATAAATAATTCCCTTATAAATGGAGTTTACCGTTACAGAACCAACATCAGTTATAAAAACACTAATCATAACATTAAATGAACTGATTTTATTGATATGCAAATAAATAAGAACATGCTTTAGAATTCTTAAACTTCCGCTTCATTTAAAGGAAAAGCTTTGAAAATCTAAAAATAAAGAAATTTGAAGTAACAGATGGTAGTGATCCCTTTAAGAAGATATTTACGAAGAGAACTTTTGCTTGCTATAAGAGAATATTTATATTAAGAAATGGTTGCTTAAGAATTTAGGCTTTCTATTTATTTTGCTCTTTAAATTATCTAGGAAATTTTCAAAAGCCCCTGGCGAGACGAGAAAAAATTAAAACATATATCCTCGGATATTTTAAACTATTTTTTTTAGAAAAATAGCAACTATATGGAGGTGCAACATTAAAACTAAAAAAAAATCGAAATAAAAAAATTATAATAAATAGCAATAAATAATAATTAATATAAATATTAAAAATTTTGTAAAAAACATATATGTTTTTTTTTCTATTAAAAGTAAAACCGATACTTTTAATTTAAAAAATTGAAGCATCGTGGGCTTCTAATTGCTTGACATATGCATCACTTATAACAACTTAATCTTTTGATTATTAAACATGAGTAAAGCTTTAAGCTGAATGCTTGATTGAAGGGATCGTAATGCAAGGAACACTGATACGACACATGGCATTTTGAGAAAAAGCCCAACGTCTATTCGATCGTACTGTGAATGTGAGGGATATTGCTCCCCATTTGAGCGTAACAAGGCAGAGTGCGAGGTTTCCCCCGTAAACGGCGATTGTGAATATGGTATAAATTCATACAAAATTCCCGATCATTGACCTAAATGAAGCCGTCCCCAAAAAGAGCTTAAGTACTCCCTTATGCTAATTCGGATTCTTCCTGCGACTCTATTAGCGGGTAATTTTTGCCCAATCCACTTTAATCCGCCCCCCCCCCCAACCAAGCCCTAGATTACATTTTTACCCCGCAGTAATTACGCGCAAGAAGTCAAACTGGAGTGAGCGCGAGGGAGAGAGAAAGACATTATATTTCTATCAATTTCATTAGTAAGCGCCTTTGCATTATGCATGGCTATATTACGTATCCTTGTTCACAGCTTTTAATACCGCTACGCTAAATTACTGATATGAGTAGTCAAGGCTATATGCTAATGCCCCCTTGTGCCTTTATGCATTCACATGCGTGCCTTATTTGGGCTCAGATGATGAAAGTTCACCCGAAAAATTATGAAAAAGCATTTAGCCTAACACTTCATAAATATTCATTGACCTGAAACCGAGATTTTATGCAGCTTTACCAAAAGAAAATTTGTTGCACCATCTTGCTGGTTAATTGCAAAATACAATCATATATTAAAAATGTTGGTAAGAAAAAAAAGGAAATTGGATCGTGAAAAACGGAAACAAAATAAATTCAGAGTTAAAATTCGTTATCGCGATTTTTTTTAAACCCTGCGACGTATTCTCTTTTCGAAGCAATTAAGATCGCATATTTTAAAAACTTTGAGTGGTTTCGGTCGCATTTTTATGTTTTCTGAAAGAAAATTTTAATTAAATGATAAAATATTCTAGAAAAATAATCCAAATGATCATTAGCAGTATAATGCGATAAAGTAATCTATATTCACCTCAGTTTTTAATAAGGTTTACAAAGAGACAAGACTAATGCATTATGTTCTTTTATTGTAAATGCAAAGTATTTGTACACTTGATCCAAGCGGCAAGGTTTTTCCGCGAGTTGTCAATTAAGCAGAAATCGACACTCCCGCTATACAAAAGCATTAATGCAGGTAGCAAAAAATAATGCTTCAGAAGTTTCAAAGTTTTAAATTATTCAACAAAAATATTGTTATTTAAATAAAAAGAGATATTGTAAAATTAATCCTTCATTTCAGTGTGTGAGAGGGCTAAAAATATATTAAAAAGACGGCTTGATTACGCGAGACGCTCACCTCTTAAATGTTTATTAATACCGAGTTATCAGCGCAACAGATATTTGGATTTTTAGAGACATGTCATACGTTTATGCTATGCATATTGACACCAGCTTTGATCTTTTCCACAATGTTTTTCATTGCTAATTCTTGAACGCGAATTAGATGGAATAAAGTGTTTCATTTCACTAGCAAGAGATTTCTCGCATCTTGGTAGTTCGGTTTAAAAATCCATTATTATATTAACTTAATTTACCATTTAGTCATCTTCGATAAATTAAATATAATTTTATTAAATATTCTACACTAATACAATTCCTTACCAATGTTAAGAAATTTCAAACTAATAGGACCATGACATTAAGAAAAATTGCGATTCATTTGTCTGTAAAATGAAGACCATTTACCGCACATTCCCACGGGCATTTTTTTCAGTCGAAAGCAATTTCTTGGATTCGACCTTCATTTTCATCACCATTCTTATACTCAAAATAGCTAGGCAAGAGAGACACCTCCAATCGTTATACCATCAAGCCATATCACGATTTTCCTCAAGTTCAGAATATGAAGATTTTTCCTTTCACATCAAAATAGCGATAATTTCAACTCATTTTGTAGTATTTCTCCGAGGCTACGGCACATAATTTTCTATATTATATCTTAATGTAGTTAACTTTGATATTTCATTGATAAACCATGTTGATCAATTGATACTGAAATCTTTGTTAATTATTTTATCATAATATTGGGACTGATATATCAGTGTCCTACCCACCCCATTTTTGAAAGTTAGTATTATTCAGGGAATTTAGGTTCCTTATTAATTTTATTTTTTTCCTATTAAAATCACATATTTAATGTATGGTGATACCTTCTACTCAACATAACATGATATTATATAACAGCTCTTCTTAAACTGTGGGTCGCAAATTTCAATCAGATACATGAATTGAATTCTTGCCTCCCACCGCGAGTATGTAAGACAATATATTTGATTTGATTTACTACTGCTTTTCATATATACTACTATTTTTCATAGGTATATAGTTTACCAAAGAAATAAATTACTTTTGAGAAAATATTTATCTTTATATCCTTATTTCCTGGGGTGGCGATGATAAAAAGGGGTCATGAAGGAAAAAAAGTTTAAGAAGCGCTGTTATCTATATATATAAAATAGTTCCGTAACTGACTGACTGACTGACATACAACGCACCGACCAAACCGCTGGACATAAAGGGCTAAAATTTTGCATGCTGAAATTTTGCATGCGATTCTTCTTATAGTGTAGGGCTGCACTAAGAAAGATTTTTAAAATTAAGTTTTTAAGCTGTTTTAGTAACTTTTTTTGAGTTTGCATTTAAAATAATAATTTGAGGGTTATAAAATTTATATCACAAGATAGTTCATAAAAATTTCTTTAAAATGAAATCTTTTTCGAATCTTTACCCCCCATTTTCTGGTTTTTGGTGAATTTTTAAAGATTAATTTTTAGAATTTAATTTATTAAATGCTGATCACGTGATTTCTTTTTCTGGTACTTTAAATAAATTTATCGTCATGGGCATAACAACGAAATAGACAAAAAAAATTTCTCGCTAATGCGGCAGACGATTGGACATTATCCAAAAAAATATTAAAATGCAGCAAAAGATATGTTCCTCAAACTGTACTATATTAACTGTACTATATTCTTTAGTATGTCCTATTAAATTTAATTTGAATATTTTTTCTACATTATTTTGTCTATAAAAATATCCCTTACGAATTTTTTACAAATATATTTTTTGTTATTTTTTACATCAATTGTATACATTGACCGTTGTATTTATTATATATATTGGCATTAATTGCTTACATTGACCGTTGTATTTAATTTGAATGTACACCGTAGCGAAGTGCAGGTTTTCAGCTAGTATATTATAGAATTTAAACTGCATAATATAACGTTTCTTGCATTTTTACCACTTTTACCACAATCACGTGACTTGAAAATAAATGGTGTTTTACATCTCAGGCTCTGAATTCTGTCTAACTGAATATGAAGAAACTCTTTTTCGTCTCTAATAAAGAAACTCTCAGTTCTTTCCTTAGGCTGAAGTCTTATACTCAATATCTGTTAAATACCGAAAACCCTTTCAAGATTGGATTTTTGTCAAGGCAACTGCAATCCATTTTAAGTTTCAGCTACCGATTTGGGATACTTTTACAATGTAGTAAGCATACGTACAGGAAAAAAATACATATTGCTACCCATAAGTAAATATAGCTACTTTTCAACACTTACAGAAAGTTTCTGTTTAAGCCTGAGGAGGTTTGGAACACAAAATTCTCAATAAAAATACCTCTCTGATGTCTTGTCAATACAAGACATCAGTTCAAAAGTTTTTTGAATTTTGAATAAAATTTTTAAATTTATAATAATCCTTATGCTAATACACATTTGAATTTGTGCCACTACCAGTTCAAAACAATTTTTTCCCCGCTAAAGAAGCTGTCAGTCGTTGCCTAGAGAGCTTATAACTTGAGTCATCATAACGTTAATTAGCCACTGATTTAATGTCCGTACTTGGAATAGAGTCGTATACCAATATGAAGAGGAAAGTTTAGTAATAATAGTTTCTCCTGGCTCTTTTTCGTGCGCTATTCAGAGGCGATATGCAAAAGTTTTAAATTCTATAACTTTTTTCCCTTTCATTCTCAATTCAAATTTCTTCCCCCTCAAACCATTTTTTTCGTCTATCATAAAGAAATAATACTTACTGTATTCGGACAATTCTAGATCCACGAACATTTCCCTATTCTTTCAAAATTAAACTCGTCAACTTGGTTTTCTTTCAGGAAAAAAAAAAAAATCCTTTCATTTGAAATCTTTTTTCTATTCGCCATTCAGAAAATTTTGAGTGCTTTAGATGGGGTCTGAAGACGTTAGTCGATGAACCCCCTTCCTATTATCTCAGATGGAGCAGAGTGACAGATATGGAAAATTGGGGATTTCCAGTAGCTGATTTCGGAACAAACACAACCATGAACAAACTCGAAAGAGTCAGTCTTTGTAAGTGGTAAATATTTCAGTGGCATTTACCATCTAAGAGCTAGAAAGAGGAAATTTGTTACAGAGATGCTTTTAATAGTGCACATTGATGAGATGTTAATTTTTCTTCAATTATGAAATGATAGAATGCTAAATAGTTATTCATTGACTGGTTCTTTGGCATTTCTTGAACTACTGCCCTATTTCAGGTTATGATTTGTGATTTTCTGACTAAAAATACTGTTAATAAGTTAACTTTAAATACAGTCGAACCTCCATATATCGAAGTAGCAAAATGCCGGAAAAAAATTCGATATATAGAAATTTCGATATATAGAATTGATCTTAGTTTGATCATAATTCTCCTAAAACATTAATATTAAAGCTAATTTTCGTATACGAATCTCCATTTCCAATTTATATGCGAATCACATTAAATGAAAGTTAACTAAAAAATGAACTAATGTGAAAGATTTATTGAGTACTATATACTTTTAAAAAAACAATAATCCAGACAGTGGTTACAGTGATCACAGTTACATTCTTTTAAAGAAAAACTACGAATATCTTGCTGAACAGCCAGTTTTGCGGAAAGTTCATCAAAGAAATGCTCGCATTTATTCAGTCCATTAAAAACTTTATCAGGGGTCCACGAAGTATTGTTTCAAACGCCAAAAATTGGGAGATTTTATTCTAAAGTGGAATAAAATCTCCCAATATGTCGTGAAAAAAATTTCGATATATAGAGATTTTTTCGATATATAGAAACAGTTTTTCTATGTAATGAACATGGAGATTTGCTAAGAGTTCGATATATAGAAAATTTCGATATAGGGAAGTTCGATATATGGAGGTTCGACTGTATATTTAAAGATATGCAAAACAGGAACTGTCATTTTGGAGAATTATGAGAACTTGATTTTTGAAATTTTCATTTCTAACAGAGTATAAAAAACAGATTTTTGTTATTTTCCCGTCCTGTTTCAATAATGAAATACTGACTTGGTGTTTGGGGTATTTTGTTTCTGGGGTTTCAACTACAGTGCATTTTTCATTACAAATTTTGACGGGGTAAGCATCTAAAGGTATGATCTATTACAGACAAAATTCTGCAATGGGGTGAATTGTATTTTTGATTGCTTTCATGTCTGAAATATGCTTCATATGGGAAGAACAGCACATTCTGTAAAGGTAAAAAGCATATTCCTGTTTGGCATATGTTCACACCTATTTAAAGTTACACTTACTAACCGTTTTTTTTTAAGGTTCGAGTCAGAAATTCACAAATCCTTACCTGATAATGTCAGTGAATGCAAAAGAACTTCCAATCTGAGTCAATGAATAATTATTTAGCATTTCATAATTTAAGGAAGTTTTTTTTCAAAAAGCATCTCGTAAATGTATATTATTAAAAGCATCTGTGTAGTAAATTTCGTCTTTCTAGCTCTAGATGGTAATATTTAGCAGTTACAAAGAAGTGACCCTTTCGAGTGCTATCAGGAACATTTATCTAAAATTATTGCCATCATTATCTTTATCCGAAACAGTTGGTTGAGAGGTTTAATTTTTTGATTTATTTAATGAAAGATAAATAGAGTGATCTCACATTATAGAGTGATATTATGGAGTGATACATAGAGTGATAAATAGAGTGATCTCACATTATAGAGTGATATTGTAGAGATCTCACAATTGTAGAGTGATCTCACATTTCACCGTAAACGGGAATGATGATATCTTAAAAAGGGACAAAATTATCTTACGCCTCAGAAGAGGTTACAATCTTATTTGATGTAGAAATTCTTTTTCAAATATTAAGCCCGTTTAACTGAAAACATTGTGCAAACATTCTAGTAAGATATATATGTGTTCTTTAAAGTTCGCTAAATGATAATTGTCTGAAATTTAATATACATCTTTGTTAATTGTGCCGGCATGATTTTTCTCTAGAACTCAATAAACATAGATTCGAAATAAATTTGCGTCAAAAATAAGTCTTCTTTAAAATTCGGAAAGAGGAGAACGAAAGAAAAGTGAATTTCAAACTCAAATAGTTTTAGCCGAACTTCAGCCACAAAATGAGATATTTATAAATAGACTAGTAGCGCCATCTATTAACTTTAGAGGTAACTACTGACACAATTTGCTCCATTGGACATTATTGCTATGGCGGTAAATGCGCGTGTGCGGCAAAGTGGATTCTTTCCACATGGGATTTGCCTCTAGGTGCTATACACTGTTTACAAAGGACATTCCCGCGTACAAGGCCCCTAACATCATCAAATAATTGTGCGGGCCTCCCTCCATCTTAACTTAATCCCATTGGCTACGAAAGCTTGCAATGTTCTTCAAGAAATAACAAAAAATCTCCTTAGAGGTAAAAAAGTATGTTCTGAATTATTGACAACGACTGTGTATTGGCTTCATACTAATAATATTTTGTTTTCCGAGCGCCTTTTTGTATTAGAACCTTGTAAATCTGTTTTCCAGCTGCGCTAAAATTAGTGTGGAAATGTGATAGTAAGAATACACTGTTACAAAATAAGTTTGTTGAAGGGAAAGAAAAGTACGATAAAATGATTTAGTCGAAATTTTTCTTGTTTATGCATCGCAATAATGTATTTTCACTCTACTAATACCCAATGTAATACTTCAGAGAAAATAAAGTCAACTTCTATTAGATTAATAATAGTTAGAGCTGTCAAAAGTTATATAGTTTCACTACCCACAATTTTCTTCTCATTTTAAACAAGTTATTATTAAGTAAACATAATTAAAAATAGAAGAAAATAAATATGTAAAATATGCATCATATTTTGGGTAGAATTAAAAATTAATTAAGTTAAATAATATAAAGTTCTCAAACTGGATGCTGGAATTTGAACTTTGATTTCGAAATAACCATTTTTGGAGCTTTTAGGTAGAATCATTTGGAGATGGTAAGGGGATCGAGAAAATTAATATTAGTGATGTTGAAAAGCTTTTTCTATTAATTCGGATATCAATTATCATGGGCTCGTAACCATTCAAATTGAAAATATTTCCCAGCTGTACAATATTATGACATCTATACATAGAAATTAAAGAGAAATGGCGTTAATACTATTTAATTATTGCATAGAGGATTTTTATACATATTATATATAGGATATTTATATTTCACTGGCAGACTAATTTATTTGAAAATATCCCATTGCTTTGGCTACTTGTATAAGCAGCAATGACTAGGAAACAGACGAAATTTGGAAATATGTTCGCATAGTAATTTTCTACTCTCTGAACCCCTCTCTTTCAAACTATTTCTCTACTCTACAATGGAGGTAAAATTACAAACAAAGGCTATCACAAAACTAACGTAAAACAGATTTTCATTTATATTGTGTTTGGAGCTCAATTTTCTTGGATTCATAACTAATGGATTGAAAAATATCACTTTGCTCTAGAAAGTTATAGGAGGAGCAAGAATTGGATCTAAAAATTGGCAGATTAATGTATATCAGTATTTTAAATAGTTTTGATAATCGCAGCCTGTCAAACCAATTGTTCTTAAACCAAATGATCTGTTCCACAATATAACAACTAGTATAGGTAAAATTACAAAGAAATCGAAGAAATATTATAAAATTGATGTAAGACAGATTTTAATGCATAGAATGTTCGGATGTTGATTTTAGAAGCTGCTAATCAATCTGTTTAAAAACAACCAAGTGCTCTTCAAGTTGTATTTTATTGGAATGAAAATTGACACACAGAGAAATAGACAAATATCCCAAAATTAAACAGTCACACGCACTGTAGAAGTGAAATGGTATAATTCCCCACGGTGTGTGGCCAATAACGAATGTATTATAAAGGATGCAGAGGCAGGGGTAAATACAGGCTTGTAAACCAATAAAAAATAGAAGAACAGCTGTCGGTGTGGCCAGTGATAGCGATCTGAAGTCTAAATTTTACAAGATGGATGGTCGTTATTTTATGGCCCACAGTAAAAACTTCAGATGAGAAGGGTCAAAGTTGTTTTGCAAAATAAAATTATGTTGGGGGAGGTACTTCATAGACTATGAACAGAGGCGACAGAGGCGGTTTAATAAAGAACCAATTGGGGCAGGAACCACTGAAAGTAAAACAGCCCACTGCCCAATGAAAGTGAGGGGTGGGCCAGAATGGCCCCCCTGTAAACGGACAACAGCTCAGCTAAGGACGGAAGGAATTGGCGAAGAGAGAGACGGATCTTAGATTTGGTTCCTAACAGATGTAGGGTATTAATTACCTTAAAACAATGGATGCATGCATGGGTTGTAACAAGCAAGGAAAACAAAGCATTGACCTTAAACATACATTTATTTGATAACACAAATTTCAATTAACTTGTCATAGCTATTAATATAACAATCCGTTTCATATTAACAATTTTAACATTGAGAACCCAGAAGCAGAGGCAAACTATGTTGTCAAAGATGATTTTTAGAGTCTATTGGGGAGGCACTTACTATAGCTGATGTATGCAGCGATGATGGTAGCATCGGCGACCGGGACCCAGAATCATCTCCAGTATAGGAACACCTTGGCGGGATATTCGCACTTCTCCAAGGCTCTGGGGCGGACGAGAGTCTCTACCATCTAACTCTGAGGAACCAAATCTAAGATCCGTCTCTCTCTTCGCCAATTCCTTCCGTCCTTAGCGGAGCTGTTGTCCGTCTACAGGGGGGCCATTGTGGCCCGCCCCTCACTTTCATTGGGCAGTGGGCTGTTTTTCTTTCAGTGGTTCCTGCCCCAATTGGTTCTTTATTAAACCGCCTCTGTCGCTAGTCTATGAAGTACCTCTCCCAACATAATTTTATTAACTTTGACCCTTCTCATCTGAAGTTTTTATTGTGGGCCATAAAATAACGACCATCCATCTTGTAAAATTTAGACTTCAGATCGCTATCACTGGCCACACCGACAGCTGTTCTTCTATTTTTATTGGTTTACAAGCCTGTATTTACCCCTTCCTCTGCATCCTTTATAATACATTCGTTATTGGCCACACACCGTGGGGAATTATACCATTTCACTTCTACACGCACTGTCAAAAAATAATTAATAATTATAATTCTAAGGTTTATCTTATATTTAGGCTAACAATCCAGTGCTCTTCAAGTTGTATTTTATGGGAATGAAAATGACACACAGAGAAATAGACAAATATCCCAAAATCAAATAGTCACACGCACTGTCAAAAAATAATTAATAATTATAATTCTAAGGTTTATCTTATATATAGGCTAACAACCCAGTGCTCTTCAAGTTGTATTTTATGGGAATGAAAATGACACACAGAGAAATAGACAAATATACCAAAATCAAACAGTCACACGCACTGTCAAAAAATAATTAATAATTATAATTCTAAGGTTTATCTTATATTTAGGTTAACAACCCAGTGCTCTTCAAGTTGTATTTTATGGGAATGAAAATGACACACAGAGAAATAGACAAATATCCCCAAATCAAACAGTCACACGCACTATCAAAAAATAATTAATAATTATAATTCTAAGGTTTATCTTATATTTAGGCTGTAGAGCGTTAGAATATTTTTTTCTATACTAAAATGTAATGGAGAAATAAAACATTGCCCCTGCTAATTTTTAGGGGGTGGGGGGGGGATTTATTCATTTTGAAGATCAATCTGAAATCTATTCTAAAGACTGGGGGAGAGCGTCCTTATCAAGATGAGAATTTTCGGGTTCAGTCCTTTCTTTTGGTGGCAATTCGTTGCAGTCTGACAGACAATTAGGGATGTTTATGATAAGTCCTTTTGTGATGTAGAGAGGTACTGGGAATGCTCGGTAAAGTGGAAGCAGCACCAGTTGGTGGCAGTGCTGCCCAGAGACTTTACGGGGCCTTGGACGAACTTCTGTTGGGGGCCCAACAAAAATAAAAAATGGAAAGAGACGGAAACACGCATTCAAATTAAGTTACTCATACTTAAAATTTTATTATATGAATGATTAACATAATTATTATATTTCATTGCACTGCTCTCTTGTTATATTCTCCAATAAATATGACATCTTCCCCCCCCCCAAAAAAAAAGCTTTTTTTCTATCTATTTTAGTAGTTAGTACTGTCTTCAATTTATTAGAGAGAATGTAATTTTATAGCAGTTAGGACTAAACAGTTATATTTTTTATTCGTATTTTTCAGAAGACAATTTTGGAGTAAGAGAAATCTAATTAATCGAATAATTTTTTTATATTTTTTTGGGGGGCCCCTTTTTTCAAGAGATTATTTTGAATTTTGAAGTTCGGTACAAGTATTTCGGAATTTTCTTTTGGATGAAATCTAATACATTAATTTTTAAAATTTTTGGGGGCCCCTCCGGCAGTGAGGGGCCTGGGACAAAGTGCCCCAGTTGCCCCCCTCTCTGGGCGGCCCTGGTTGGTGGTGTAGGTTCACCTATACGGGGAGACATAAGGCCTAAAGAAAGAGATCGCGTAAGAAAGGAAAATCGGAAATTCTCACATCTTCCAAATAGGTTATAAGGGAGAGAATCTATCTGAAAGACCCACATTCGATTCGCGAAAATTTGTTCCAGCTAACACCTCTTCTATTCCAGATTTATTGATGTCAAACTAAAATATGCAAAACTAAAATACGGATCCAAACTAAAATATACAAAAGGAAAGATGACGTTTATAAACACAATATTCGAAATATCGTCTTTTTTTCTTCCCTGGAATCAAAGCATTTACGGACTGACAGGGATATGATTTTTTTTTTCAAACGGGGAGATGCTTGTAGCTAGACACGCCTGTATGTACACCGCGAGATTGCTGGCTATTCATTTAAGGGGGCATCGTATAGGTTGCCACCACTACCCCCTACAAGCCGGTCCCGTAATTTAGAACAAAGTGAAGGGAGAGACCGGTATACTTGACCCCGCTCCTCCAGAGGTAAATTTGAGAACTTGGAGGATGTTGTAGCCACGACAGATTTTTCGTGCACCAGCCGCCATTAGTGTACACGGCAGTGGAATTTGTCAGCGACGGGCATTGAACCAGTGACGTTCAGATCACTGACTCGCTGCCTTTGCCAACTGGGCCACCGCGCCCTCACAGGGATATGATCAAATTTAAAGAATTTGCCTTAAAACCTCCAATTCCTTTTTCCGGAGAAGAAAATACATTTGTTTTTGTATGAATGCCCAATATCCCTATTATAATTGGTAGGCAAAGTAAAATTGTCTAGGTTACAAAAGAGGAAAAAAAAGATCCAATGAAAGCAACTCTTTTGTCCCTCAGAAAGGAAATAAAAAATTTTGCAATCTTATATTTTGGTCGCAAACCTTTTTTTTTTGTTTCTTTCTCTGTTTGTCGCAGTTTTAGAAGCTCCATCCGAGCGTGCAATAAACAAGGAAAATAGAATGCGCAAATTTTTGGAATGAAAATCAATCACATAGAAAAACTGGCTGGAGATAAAAGGAGACATTCAGCAGTTAGAAGAAAATTCAGATAGTTGGAAACGGGGAAGGTTCTACTACAGGCGTAACCAGTTTCTGGTAGCTATAACTATAGTTCCGAAAGCACCCCAAATAACAAAGCGGAGGAAAAAAAAGAGTTAACTAGCAAAGACCAGTTATTATTATTCCTGAGTTATAAGCTGTAATGTTTATTTTTATTATAAATATTATTTTAGTCCCCCTTAAGTCAAGTTTTTAATAAATTGTTTATTATTAAAATTACAATTTTAGTTTGATATTTCTTCAAAATTCTGGTATTGGGAGTTTGGTAGCATTAGGCAAAAGTGACAAAAAATTACTTTCATTCACAGAACTATTGTTTTATTGTACAATTTTATATTTTTACTGGCATGTTTTATCAGGCCAAAAAAGGGTGTTATTTACATGTTTTTAACTCATAATTTCATCCATTTATGACATAAAAACCGAACCAAAATCATTAGGAAAGATAACTTTAAGATGTTGACTAGAGTTTTTTTTTCTTATCTCTTATTAGAGCGTTTGCTGACACACACACTTTTCTTCGAACCCTCACTTTTAAAAATCACAGAGTCTTTTAGGCAATAGCTTAGTGTTGGGGTTTCAAAACTTTGAAAAGCCGAGAACAGTTTTTGTAAAAGAAGTATTTTGGTAGTCCCTTACTTTCAGCGGTTAGGGTGCAATCGATATGAAACAACTGAATAAATCATAGGTAACAATTTAACTTAACTAATTTTATATTATAATGACACTCGTAATGGGCAGTACATTGCATATATAAGGGATAGAAGTATAATTTTTTAAGATTATACTTTATTTTTTCATTTCCTGTGTCCAAAACGTCCAAGAACGAGAGAGAAAGAGATCTGAGGTTTAGTCGTTATCGTAGTATGATAATTTTCCATCGCCAAAAAGACGCTGAAATGAAGAGAAACACTAGCCTAGCCTGTGTTGCTATTATTCTAATGGGAATCTTACCAGAAGGGAACCTATAATTGCAGTGAAAAGACTTGGAAGTGAAAAACCCAGACTCGCAGAAGGATCTACTGTTTCCCCCATTGGCGCACCCAGGATTTTTTCTTGGGGGGGGGGGCGAGATGAATATGGATAAAAATATTTATAATGCATTGGGGGGGGGCGAGATGAACGAATAAAAATATTTATAATGCAAAATCAATATTTCTACTTCTTTGGGGGGGGCAGGGCCCCCTGCCCCCCCCGGGTGCGCCACTGGTTTCCCCTCGTTTTTAGTTTTCAGAGGATAAGTATATATGCTCGTAGTATAAAACATTCGGACTGATGGTTTCGAAAACTCAATATTGAATACGTATTATGGCTACTTTACTGCACCAAAATGAATACTAAAACACTTTTGATAGGAATTTGTTTGATGGAATTATTGTACTTTTGGACTTCGTCATCTATGCTAAGATTAAACAATAATAATGGACTTTGTTTACAATAATAAACGTTTTATTTATCTTAAAAGAGGTATTTAATTCTTCAAAAAGGTACTGTCTAGGAAAAGTTAAACTTGGGTTCCTATGTAGTTCTACGTAGGTCTTACATAGGCACAAGTAGCAATATTTACCTCTAGCCTTTGCCTCTAAAACTCTCTTCCAAACTTAATATCTCCTGCAACCTCTTTCGATAAAACTCCTCTGGAAAACACAGGACTGGAACACCCCCACTTTAGCAACGGGGAGTCCTCTCATCACTTAAAAGGCATTCATATTTGACAGCCTAAACATTTTAATTAAGATTAAATTTTGTAGAAAAGTAAGCTTCAATTCTCATTTGGGTCATTTCATCATTCTCCACTTCATCATTGGGTCATTGGG
This sequence comes from Dolomedes plantarius, assembly GCA_907164885.2. NCBI lineage: Eukaryota > Metazoa > Arthropoda > Arachnida > Araneae > Dolomedidae > Dolomedes > Dolomedes plantarius. The sequence goes on from OU015501.1 coordinate 9,672,423, forward strand.
AAAGTGAGTTGAGGAGAAAAATTAGTGAAAAACCAGTTGTATAGCTAGAAACCCATCTACAACCTTTCATAAATTTTGCTAAAGTAGGGACATTTTTTTAGTTCTTATTATAAACCCTTTTTTCTTCAGAGTTTTCTACGTACTAAGAAACCCAAACATTATTTTGCACTCGAATATCGATCCTGGGTAGTGGGGGTTTCTAAGAAAAGGATTCCAAAACATTTGAAAGAAAACTTGCATAAATTGATCCTAGATATTCCCTCAAAGTTGCGTGCGTACGCGGCCGTGCATTCATTAATGTACAAGTGATTTGGCATTCTGCGCGTACATCCAAATGCAGTTCATTTAGAAGCTTTACAATGACGCAAATATTTTTGAAACTTTCGATAAAGGGTGCAGAATGTAAAATAAAAAGTAACATTGAGCTTTTTATTTTACACTGAGAAACCAAGAAAATTTAAGATTAGACGATGCATGAGAAAAATCTGTCTATGATGTAAGATTCAGAGACACTACTTAGACAGTATACAAAATATTTAGGAGGTCTGGAATTCAAAAAGAAAATACAAAAATATCCCTGGCTGCAAATTATGATTCTGTGTTATTTAAACCACCGAAGTTAGAAAATCATCCAGCAATTTTGTATTTGATGCTATGGTGAAAAATTGAGAAATATTTAACTGAATATTAAATTTATTATGTTAATGAATTTAATGTTCTATAATTGAATCTGATGGAGTTACTGATGATAGTTTTACTGATAATAGTCTACCTATTATCCCGGAAAAGTGTTGTTCATTAAAAAGAATACTATCTGTATATTGTAAAGTCAAAAATTTTTTTTTCCAATGCGGAGGCCTTATCCCTTTAAATATTCGCATAATATCACCGCAGATTTCCTGGCCTCTTTATTATTGGGTACCACATAGGTGGACCAGCATCGACCCCTATAAAGGGACTACACAAACAGAAGAATATTTTCGTGGCGCGACGCCTGGATTCGATCCGAGCACCCTCAGAACCGAAAAACAGCGAGCTGTACCACAGGGCCGCCACAAACCCTATCAAGAAAATTTAAAAAGCTAATTTTTTGTATCATATTTTCTATTTCACAAATAAGCATAAAGCCAATTCATCCCTTTGTATATGAAATGTAGTATGTTATATAACTGCTTATATATTTGGACAAATTAAAAATATATGGTGCTTAGTGAAATGTTAGAAGACATTGCGTTGAAAAAAATCAAAAGAAATGGCGTTTCAGTATTATTAACAGCTATCAATATATTAAACCTGAAATAAACGAATTAAAATAGACGACAATAATCATGGTAAAATGTGTAAGAAATGTACACAGCAATTCTAAGGAATGTTAACAATGCAGCTATCTTTCGTTCTACTGATTATAACAAACTGGCTAAAATATATTGTAACTGATCACTTAAGAAAGATTTCTTTGTGACTCCAATGGGTATATTAGTGGCACCACAAATGGAAAGTAATTATTTTACTTTGGAAACTTCATGTGGTATCTCTAGCAACAAAATATACACGGTTTAATTAAATCCTGTAGACTGAAATCAAGTACATTTTAGAAATTACAAATCAAAATGGTCTCCGTAAATATTGAAACAAAATCATGTTATCACGAATACTTTCCTAATATTATGTTACTCAAAAACACATAATGGTGCGCTTAGAAAACAGTGTTGTTTAATGTATCAAAAAAATATATTTTAATGCATTTATTCCTATGCATGTAAATAACCTATTCAAAATTTCTGTTTTTAATACTAAATACAAAGTTGAAAATAAATATGCTAATTTGATATTTCTTATAATTAATACAATCATGCTACGTAAGTCTCTTCCAATAGAAAGCATAAGAGTTTTCCCAAAGTATCAAAACTAATACAGCTTTTGACTGATTTGTAAAACTCCCATAACATCAAAAGATTGCAACTCAACAATTCACTTATCTGAAACTTTTTAGGACATGTTCAGTGAATCACATGAATCATTTTGGTACAACCCAAATAGAGGTTTAGACTATTTTTTCCTTCTATAAAATTCATGGAATTCAAATCTGATAGTAGTTGACTAGTGGACCGATTATCAAGGAAAAGTTCTGTTTATTAAAAAGAATACTTTCTGTATATTCTGACGTCAAACAAATTTTAAAAGCTCAGTTTATTTTTTACCATAATCTCTATTTCGCATGTAAGCCTATGTATCCCTTTGTATATGAACTACAATAGAAATATCCACTAAACATATATTACAGAAACATAATACCCTCAATCATTAATAATAATCGTAAAATTTATATTACTTTATCCCGCATTGAAAAATTTCATATAAGTTATAAGCAATTATAGCAGTCAGAAAATTGGTCAAAAGGTAGCTTTTAATACTATAATATAAGAAAGTATTTAATTTGTTCACAATTAAGTTCTCCCAACTTGGATCCAAAATCGTGAGATGAAATGGAACCAAAATTGGCAATTTTAATGAATTATCCATATACGTAAGTTCGACTTTTTCCTCTTTTTAATACTTAGTGTATCTTTAAAGATCACAACACTTCTGAGATTACAGTTTGCACATTCCAATTTTAGTAAATTTCCGAAATGAAAAAGTAAACGAATTAAATGCTGGTTCATACATAAAGATATGGCCTCGCTTTCAAACTACATGCATGGAAAAATAACACACATGTTTGTAATTAAATAAAATTGATCTGAAAATAATAGCTTAAAAGTGGGTACTTGCAGAAGAAAACGTTACACTATTCATAGAAATGTGAGTAGCTTCCTAAAACGGTCGCTCGGGAGTCATTTCTGTTCTTTTTAATATTTGTGAACGGGGAAGAAAGAGTTAATCGACTGGAATCACTAACTGACGAAAGCAATAATTCTGAAGGGTTCTTTTCAACTTATTTTTTTAGCCTTTTTCATACGATAAGGTTCCTTGGCAATTGAACACAAGTAATGCCAACCAAATCAGTCATAACATGCATTTCAATTTTTTAAGAACTCAAACTACATGAGTTTAGAATCTCACCTTCCAAAGGATTCACAGGTCTATAGCCAAACGGCTCCTTCGAGACCAGACTTAGAGGGCTGGAGCCCGGTAGTACATTAATCGCCTGTATGGTCTGTTAAGTCCTCTTATCGTAAAAGATAACTCCAATCTCATAGCAACGCTATGCCTTCAGAAAATACATCTCGGAGAAAAGAGTGGCAATTTTCCCTTTCAAAACACTCACAAACATGTTTATTTTATGCCTCACTATTCTCTCAATATTCACAACAAAAATTAACTTAAAAGAAAGCTTTAGAATATAATGGAAACGTACAAATTAAACGCTTATTAATATATTTAATAAGCCCAAAATACTGAAAAATTCAAAATTTTAAACTTTTCGCTCTTGAACCCTTTGAAATCCTCAATAAAAATGAACCAATCGTTATTTTTATTATTTCATTCTTTTGTTGTGAATCGCCATTATCAATATTTATTTGGAATTGCCATTCTAAATTGTAATTGGGTATTTTAAGAAGCTGTGTTGTGTATTCAAAAAAATGTCAAGTAAATACTATAAGTACGTGATATTTATGTAATTTACTACAAGTCAAGTTCGTAAAGCAACATGTGTAGAAACATTTTGCTATAACCACGCTGCAAATGATCTATGGATTGTTTCCGAGAATTTTTCTTGGTATGAATGTAGAATTCCTATCCTTTTTTCCTCTGTCAAAGCTTATTTTTCATTCATTATTTTCAAAAAGTATGTTATATTTCCTTTTTTTAATGCTGTATTTTATGTTATTTTATAATATTACATACCTAATGATTACATCATATCAATTTTGGAAGTGTTAGTTTATTTAATATTGGAAAATACTGCAAATGAGCGTTTTTCCTTTAATCTTATTTGTTTCCAGATTATAAATTTGATTGCCGCATAAACAAAAAGCCAGTTAAATAAGAATTCAATAATTTTGCTTACGAATTAAGAGCATAAATTTCAGCATATCTCTTCCATCCCACACACATAACACATTTTATTAAATAGCCAAAAACGGATCGGTCTTTTTTCAGATCTTGACCTTTTTTCATTCTGCGTTCGTGGCTATCACTCTGAAGGAACTGATTTCTTTTACCAACTCCTAACTTACTAACACGATTTTCAGCGAATTCAATTTTTCCCAAAGAAGCAGGCGCGGCGAGGAACTTTTAAAAACCTTTAATACGATGAAATTTTGTACGGGAAACTGGTGAACTCTAATTAAATTTGCTCCGTTTCTGGATTTCAGAGAATTTCAGGAGTTTTTTGTTGATGTTGGCGTTGACCAACAATTTTTCGGGCCTCATTCCCTGGATGCTTGCAATTTTCTGCCGCTTGTTAATCTCAGTGAAACTCTGATGCGTGACCGGCATGTGATTCCTATATGTGGCTTCATGCTCCATTTCAACAATCCTTCTCAACAATTGCACACATTTAGAGCCTCTGTTTTTTACAACACGTTCAATCCATAGCAGGAAGAACTGAGGAGACTTTATTTACTATTAATGCAACTGATATTACAATTATGTATAATTAATAATGGGACAAAAATTATATACATTAAGAAGAACTAATATGATTGACAAGATTTTAATAATGCTGTAAATAAAATGACCGCAATGGGCAAATGGAAATGGCTCAAGCATGCACAAATATGTTTATATATAAGTTATACATAAATTTAAGTTTATATATCATAAGGAGTAGAGAAAACAGTAATTAGCTAATAAAATAAACTCCTTTAAAATTTTTAAATAGTAAATAATAACAATTATGATGTTAATTATCATATCCTTCATACAAGGGAAATTACATAATATGAGATATAAGTATAAATTCAAACAGCAACTAGTGTTAAATAAATTAGAAAAAAATTAATTTAATAAGAGAATAACCAGAATTATTAACAAGTAAAGAGTTAGAATTCATTAATCTCAACTGCATTTCTCTCGCATAAATAACTTTTTTTATGAAATTCAAAATACTTTTGAGAAAATCTTGTTTTTTTTTGTTTTTTGCAAACGTAAGTCCTCATCCTGTCCTATAAATTTAACAATTTGGAATACAGAAATTTCTGACATTTGATCTCAGGTGTTTCATGTTGTCTAAAAATATATAGGTCTGTACAAAAATTCGACAAACCCCAATATTTTATGAAAGGGATTGACTTTAACGAAGAATAATTTTACAAAATTCTATTTCTATGCTTTAGTTAGCGATTACACTGAATATCAAACACCGTTGCCTCAGAGAATTAATTACTGCATTCAATTCAATCTAGAGTCAATGAAAATTCATTTTGTCAGGAACGAAACTAATTCTTAGACAGTAATATTGTATCAGGAAAAGTTTTTTTTTTCTGTGTTTTTTTTTTTTTTTTTTTTTAAAGAGATATCTCTAAACTCATAGCAACGCTAAGCCTTAAAAAAATACATCTCAGGGAACGCGGATTCACTTTTTAACTAATGAAAATCCTCAAGATTTGCAAAATAAGACCCGTACTGAATGTAGAACACATGGTATAGAGAAATCCTCTACTACACCTTGTAATGATCTTCTGCGAGGGGCTAGGATCGAACAAGACTTCGTAGGGAGACCCTCCAGGAGATGTGAAGGAACAGTATCCCTCCCAATCTTATAACCTTGTTAAATTAAAATATTGAATTCTTAAACTTAAATATCAATAAGTTTTCCTCTGCATGAGTCAGCCAAATTTAAAATAAATTATGCAGAACAAGAAAATTCTGATCATTGTAATTTTAAAGTCCTTAAAAAAAGGGATGCTGACATTTTTCTTATATAACATCTTTAAAAGATAATTATAAATTTAGGGGAATGAAAATCCTTAATATTATTTCACGATTGTTTGTAAAAGCTATTGTTTGCCGATTGTTTGCAAAAGCTATATCTAACATATATGAAATTTTGTTTGAATTTGTATCAATAACATTTCACATACTTTTTGCTTTAATTAATCTTGCCATTATTGATGTTAGAAAACGTTTGCATTGGAAAATAGAGAAATTTTCAAATTTTTAAAAGTTTTCTTGAAATTTATAGGCAAACTTAAAAGTTCCTAGATGTATCATAACAATCCTCTGATTATTAAGGATTCTAATATTTCTTGATAAATCCTCAGTTGTACGTTATTTGTATCATTTATGATTTACTCATCAATTGTAAAGTATTGCTTGAGGGACATGTTCCTGACTTACAGGGCATCCATATTTAATTTACCTTTATCCCGAAAAAAGAGTTATACATCAGGTTAGTTTTTAAAATGTAGTTGAAAATATCACTGTGTAGGATTTTAAATCGAAATTTTACTTTTCCGTAAACAAACGAAAAAGTAAATTAATTACACTTATAGAAAGGCTTGCACTTTTGTTGATTTATAATAATGAGAAGAGCATAAAGCCTAGTAAGTTTGCGCGAAGCTTGGTAAAAGGCATGTTTGCCTCCTCTTCGACGGCGAGTACACTTGCCAGCATTATTTCATTCACACTTCAATCCTTTGTGGCACACAGGAAATATTAAATATCTAAAATTATGTACGTGAAATTAATTTCACAACACTAGATCTTTGTAAGCAAAAAGTTAAAAAAATAAAGTGAGGGTAAATAATTTGATTTGCCATAAATATCATTTGAACGCTGAAACCTTAATTTTATCTCTATAATGGAAAGGAATTAATTTTTTCTTTGATAAAAGAGTTTTTGAATGTTTAAATTCTATTTTGTAAAAAATAGTGAACTGTCAAAAGTGTCATCATTAGGTAATGAATAGTCACCCCAGACGATTAACCGTCACGGAGATGTCACGGAGGATATGAATAACCCAGGATCAATTTGCCCCTACTGAATTTTTTATGGGGGGAAATTAAAAGTGAAAACATCTTTTGTCGGGAAGCCTCCTCAAGGACGTTTGCCGGAGGGACAAATACATAAGGAATGGGATCAGTTAAGTGGCGAAAAAAACTTCCATTTATCTTTGACCGATATCGGATTAACGGGGTTTTATTTATTTTTCTGGCTCATAAATTCAAATTATTCATTCGAAAATAAAGAAGGCAGGGAAGTTAAAAAAGCATTCTCAAGGAAGTCAACAAAGAATGGCGTCAAATGGTTTGAATCAAAATGCAAATAAGGGCATAAGTTGGCGAGGCAAAAATAAAACAATGAATGAGTAAATAAAGCCTAATATTTCCCAGTAAACAGAAGAGACTCCAATACCTATCCTTTTAATGTAGTGTAAAAAGTGGGAAAAAAGTCCCGTTTCTTTAATGTTATTAGCGGGGAGCTGGCAATTTTTGATTTAATAGAAGCTCAGATCGGGCCCCGAATGCTCTTGAGGCGTTTGTCGTCTTTGTTTAAGGCTAAGTGCCTTGACAGTGAATCCCCGGGCGTCTGTCACCAAAAGGCTGCAAAGGCTTCGAAAAAAGGCAGCCAAAAATGAAAGCATTTACAGGTCACCATTCTGTGGAGCGGTGTCCCAGCGGCCGGCTTCATTAGAAAGCGACGTCGTTTTTAGCTCGCCTCATGAATAAGGCATGAAGTGCGAAGCTACACCCCTTCTGCAGAGGGCACTAATTATCATTGCTCGCTCCACAGAAAGGGAAAAAAACAACAAACCAAACAAGCCAACAACACAACAAAAACTAAATATGCACCAGAACTTTATATTAATTTAAAATACAAAAGAGAGCAAAAAAAATCTCCTAATCCTAACAAAGGTAAAACCGCGCATTCTTTTAGGAGCATTATGAGTTTTTACTAAGAAAACTCTTAAGAAGACTTTTAAAGCACTTTTGATGTTAGAAGCTTTTTTTGAGTACGCGATATCAATAATGACACTCCGTTGTTTGTTTAGCGCGATATAATTATTCAAAGGGAGAGAGATAACTTGAAAGATAATCAGAAGAAAATTTACAAGTCGGAAGAGAGAAAAATGGAGCCAAAAAAGTTCCTTACTAATTAGTCAAAAATATCCTTCTCGGAAGCAGGCTCGCATATTTTATAAGTGAAGACATGCCGCTTCATTAATGCAATTTAAAAGTAAACATAAGCATTTAAATCTCAAACCGATATGCATTTCGATGAAACAAAAAACTGATTGTTTGAATATTTCATGTCTACGGGGAGTTTTAAATTTAACGGTCAGTATGTGGCATTACCTTCAATGATAGAACTCGAAAAAAATGGAAAGCCCAGAAATTAAAATTATTACTCATATGCAAAACAAAGAATGTGTCTTTCTTTTATCCCAACCATTTAAAAGGTTGCTAATGAAAGATGTATGTGCGATGAATGGCAAGGATAGATATCATAGCGACGTAATTAAATTCATTTGTATAATAGCAGGCAATGGGGGATTGCAAGTGCAGAGTGAAATAAAAGAAGCGGTCTTTTCTTTGCCCCCACGAGAAAAAGACTTCCTTTTAAATAATACTTCCTTGCGACTGCGACACTCAAGGTAGAGCATGAGTTGCATTGCCAATAAATATTTTTACAGACTGATGGGATCAAAAATTCGACGGTGCAAGTGCTAACACGAAGCGCAAGGGAAATTAGTCACGTAAGCCAAACTTTTTCAGCATTATTTTTCTCGCCACTCCCGGGGTTTGCGAGAAATAATGAGAACCGAGATTTAGTTATTTTGATCCAAAGGATTTTATCGGAGCTCTAGTTAAAGAATATATATATTTTTACATTATTAACTACGGATTATTGTTCTTATACCGCTCCAAAAGCAAGTTTCTTTGACGTGGTCATAATGTTGGGGCATTTCACGATTCACACAATGGAGCTCGGAGCTCAAACCTCGGAAGACATCTTTAAGATTTTCAAACTATGGCGCTTACTGAATATTTCATTAATCTCCTATCAATAATTTCGAAGAATCAACATAAATCATTCTTTATTCGGCTTAAGCAAAAAATTCCCCCATTTGTTGAAGCGACTTTCGAAAAACCAAGTAATGTATATTATTAACAGGGATCAGCGATCATTTTATCAAACATAAAACTTGTTTTAATAATAAACTTATTTCGGCTTATTTAAACAAGTAACTTATGTAGAAAAAATTTTGCACATACATTTTCCCTTCTATGTTCCTCCTGTAAGCACGCAAGACAAAGAAAACGAGATCAACGCATACCAGCATTACAGCAAAATAACTGAGTTCAACCCTTTTTTTCTGCTTTCAGACTTTAAATATCCACACGGGAAATTTAGATCGGTAGTTTGTACTTTCAGACTACATAAAAATAAAAATTGACATTTTTCTTCTCTTTTTATAGTTTGGCACTTATAAAGTTAAAAAAAAATCAACATCATTCGTTTGACTGCATTTGAATGTTAAAACCACCTAAGGCTCACTTTTGTATGAGGTATTTGATTTTGCATATATACTTTTTCGTATCTGTGTATTAAATAAACTGATGTTGTTCTTTTGTTTTAAAAAAATAAGAGTGGGTTTAGCCCTTAAACATACCATGAAATGGGTATATTTTTATTCAGCTTGTGGTGTCTTTCATAACCTTAGATTTTTCACTTTTTGACTCCTAATAGGAAAGAATACGGGATTATCTTTTCGTATTTTTGAGTTGAGTACACTGCAAAGATTTTCTTTCATTTTCGTTGTTTGAAATGAAATGTAACTGTCTTGTTGTGAAATCGAAAGTGGTTCAGAGGTAAATCAAAGAATAATCAACTAATCTGGTGCATGGCTAAACGTATAAAGCAATTTTAATAACATAAAAACACAAAGAAAAATAAAGGGTTAAAAACCCAATCAAGAATACGAGCATAGAGCTCGTTTGAAATAGGTCCGATCGTCCCGTATCCAATCTAAATCTAATCTCGAGATACAGAGGGTGTGGGATTATCTCAGCAGTAGTCACCATACGTCGGCTATAAATCATTTAAGCACAGTAGCGCAACCTAACTGAAATTTTCCCGATTGTCTTCATATTTAGCACAAAGTATATAAAATATGCAGAATAAGAAACAACAGAGTGTACACCAAATTTAGTGAATGGAAAAAACTTCAATACATAGTGTAATGTAGTAGAGAATTTTTAAAATTGCACGAAAAAAAAATGAATATATTTATGGTGATTTGTAATTGAATCTTATACAAGAGGGAAGTTTTCCCATTATGTTTTATTCAAAGAGATCGTGGGATGTGTACATACACAAAACCCTGAAAAACGGCTTAGGAAATTCAATGAATGAGAATTTGCAGTTGTCAACGATTCAAACAGCAATTACATTTCGTTGGGGTCGCATGATTTTAACTTGGCCACAGGTGAATTGAATTACTTATAATGCATGTAGAAGAAGTAATCACTTTCTCTGTTTGATGACATACGTGAATAGCCGCAACTAAACAAATTGCAGGAAAAGTAAAGAACTTCTCTTTAATACAGTTAAAGGCATACAAGTATAAACAAGATCAATTGCTGAGAACTTCTGCTCATGAAGTGTCACATATTAATTTTTCAAAAAATCCAGACACTTTGTCCTGCGGTCGGTCGCCCATCAATGTCACGATACTGTTAGCTACTTTATAATGAGATCACTGTATAGGGGATCTGTAGAAGAGGTGTTCATACAAGAACGTCTATGCATTAGCCGGGATTTTAAACCGAACTCACTTCAGAGAAGCTCTCGACGCTAACAACCTGGGCGGCCTATTAAAAACTTAAGTGTATTAATCAACGTTTAGCTCAGTGCTTAATCTCGCATGAGGGGCACCTATTACTGTTCCAATCCCCTTAGGAAAGCAATGAATAATATTTTATTTCTTTTCGTTAGGTTTAGAAATATTAAATTTATATAAAAAAGGAATGCGTTTATTAATCTCTTATAAACTTCTTAAAGCAGAAAATAAAATTTCTTAAAATAACAAAAACAGACGAAACCTTGCGAATCATACTCAATGTTATGCATATTCCGAAACTTTAAATAGAATCAGTAATTTGGGTTTATAATTGAAAATCACCTCTGTTAAAACTTTCATACAGAATTACCCACTCTATCTTCAAAATATAGCCAAAGAGGATAATCTTTTCCTCCTTCTGGCCATCATAAACTGAAATAGAATTACTCTAAATGGTATTGGATTCAAATACCGGGTGGCCATAATTAAACTGACAGTGCTCACAGTGTTCTGTAGCGCGATCTATTTGCGAGAATGACGCCACATTTTGTAGGAAGATTAAACAAGACGGGGGACGAGGATTCCGCGAAAAAATAAATTAGTTCCAAAAGTCACCGCTAGGGGAATACTTGGCGCTGTGCAATAGAAATAGAGTGTTAACAAATGCAAATTAATACGGAATAAAATTACCTTTTATTATGCACATTTTCTTATTTAGTTCAAGTGCAATATAAGTTAGTAAAAGTGGGCCTCGTCTCCCCATAAGATTTTCCACGGCATCATCCACCTCCATTCTGGCAAGAAAGGTGAGAGCAAAAGTCAATCGCTTATCATGGTCGGGGTACAGTAACTCCTGTACACGGCTGATCTTGTACGGATAGAAGTTGATAATCTTTCGTAAGATTTTCCATACCGTACTGTAAGGCATATCCATATTCCGAGCTAATCCACGAGCGCTAGAGGTGGCAGCAATATTGTCTGGTCCTCTGTCGACAATCGCCGTGGCAACTGCTTCGATTGTATCCTGTGGTACAGGTTTTCGTCCTCTGCCTGACTGAACCTTCAGAGAACCTGTTTTCTCAAACGTCGCAACCATTGCTTTTAGCCCATTAACTGACACAGGGCCGTTATCTTTACGCATTTTTTTGTGCGTTCTAAAAGCACGAAGAGCGGCTGATGCGTTGCACTGGTTGAGGTAACAGAATTTGACCAGTAACGCACGCTCGACTAAAGAAGGAGACATTGCACATAAACTTTCAATCCGATTAATTCGAAACGTAACACATTGCCTTTTAAAACCCAAGCAGCTGGCACTGTGCCAATGGATGTAACGTGAAATTTGAATAAAGAACTTCTTCTGCTCAGCGTACGTGATATTGCAGATCACGAGACTTTATCGGTGTTTATGTAGATTTTACGCTTTTTTAAAAGTGTTGCCATATTGCACTTGAACTAAATAAGAAAATGTGCATAATAAAAGGTAATTTTATTCCGTATTAATTTGCATTTGTTAACACTCTATTTTCTATTACACAGCGCCAAATATTCCCCTAGCGGTGACTTTTGGAACTAATTTATTTTTTCGCGGAATCCTTCTTCCACCGTCTTGTTTAATCTTCCTACAAAATGTGGCGTCATTCTCGCAAATAGATCGCGCTACAGAACACTGTGAGCACTGTCAGTTTAATTATGGCCACCCGGTAGTTTTACTTTAGCCATTTGTTCTAAACTGATTATGTTTTGTCCCAACTAGGGTCCTTATGTTGAGCTATGAAAGAATATTTTTAGATCTTTACTCTTTTTCCTAAAAATAATTTTGCTTTTGAAATGACAGCCAAAGGAACCTGTAGATGCACCAAGATGTACCTATAATCTTGTGTTCTGGTGTAAGTTACTCTGTGTGCGTTACGATTCTTATACTTTGTGGGACAAATCCATCCTCTTTCAAATCATAGTTTCTGAAATTATTTATTTTTTCCCGTTTTCAAATATCTGGTAAACAATGTATACACACTATATTTTACCGTATGCAAAGATATTTCCCCGAGAGTTCTTGAGAATTTTATTTAAAAGTGATCTAAAGAATCCAGTGTAATGAATTATTAGCCTGAATTAATGTAGCCACCCCGAGCCCTCACTGTAAGATGATATAGCAATGCATAAATCCCAACGAGGAAATAAGCTGTTAAGCTTGTCAATTACGTTATTGTATCATTTATGGAAGGGTTATTTCCATTTCTTATCAAGCATCCAAATCCTCAAATGCGATTATTGAGAAGTTAGCACATAAATTAAGTTTCTTTCTGCAACAATTGTAGCACAGTCTGAAGGGTGGAATTTTTAAAAATTTCTTTTGTAATTCTTCAAGTGAGAAGAGGCAGATATTATCTGTTTGCAAATTATATTTAAAAAAAAAATACTTGATTTATTCCTTTCAAAATTTGCACTGAATGCTGAGCTGTATGATATTTTTTTACTTTAGAAGTAAATGATAATAAATTTATGTGAGCATCAAGAAATTTCAGCTTTTCTAAAGTAACACCTTTGCTATGAACCAAGCAGACATTTTACAAACGACTTCACTGATCACTAAGTAGGAAGCCTACAGAAGGCAACACCTGTGTTTAAAAAAAGTTGACTCCCAAAAGAAAGAAGTCCATAAAAAATAGCATGTGCTACTAAGCATAAATAGCTTTTTAAAAATAGTGGTTGTGATAATTTTATAATTTTTTCAAACTATTTGTTGGCTTGATAGCGATAAAAGATGCTAGGCTTCGTTACTAAGCTAACAGTGGATATAATGGTATGGTAGTCCGAGGTGTTTTACCGTTATCTAATAGGTTATAGAATGTTTGGATTTATTGAGCTGACAAGCCAATAAAAATGTCTTCTTAGTTTTTGTATACTTTCTTATTTTAAGTTCTTACTATTTGGTATCTAAAGTCAGAGAATGTTTTCTTATGTCTTAAGATTTGTTGAACAATATTCTCATCCTTGTAAAGAAGCATAATATTAATCGAAATTAAAAAAAAAAAATTCAAAATTAAGTGCTTTTATTTTAAACTAGAGAGAAAAAAATGTGCAACCGTTGAAAATTATAAAAATAAAATTAGAGTTATATCTGGAAGATCATAGTTTAAGTTACCTCCCCATTACATCTACAAATATATGCACGAACATCAGGTTCCTTAGTTTCTGTCATCAGGAACACAAAAATATTTTAATAAAGGAATCTGTTACAATGATAATTTACTAAATTTTAGGATCCATGTATAATTTTGAATAAATCCTTGCGTTTGTATTTACTATTCGTAACGTTTTGATTATGTAATACTTTCTTGTGTTATTATCGATATAAAACGAATCATATACTTTCCTCTGAATTCTAACCATTTCTTTGCCACGCTGAAACAATTTTGCATTGGACTAAGAGGCGAAACTGGCGATAATAATCTCAAAACAGGATTAATGACAGAATATGCTTATGGGAATATTGAGGAATAAAGTGACATTTAATACCAGTATTATAAATCAGTTGCCTTTCTGAAAAGATAGAAACAGAGTCTACATTCTAGTAGACCCATGTACTGTAGTTCCCACTACTCTTCCTGAAGTACATTCTAGTAATCAGCTACTTATACTCGCAAAGGGTACCAGACTTGTCACTAAATCTGTTGTGTAAAAATATTTTTTTATGGTATGAAGGTCTTAAACTTTTAGTGGTGAGGCCAAAACTGTGTGCATCTTTCTATAAAAAAAAGCCAGTGATGGCTGAATGGATAGGGCGCTGGTATTCGGTTCAGATCTTGCGGGTTCGAGTCCCGCTGTTGGCATGGATATTTATAGCCGTTCGGAGTCGGCTTTAAACTGTAGGTCCTGTTCTAATCATCCCTCGTGTAGCGAAAAAGAGACCGTAGTGTTCCAAACCAAACCAAACCTTTCTATAAATAAATAAATAAATGAGCAGGAAGAAATCCTCACTCTTTTCTATAATATTAAGTATCCTGCAACATGAAATAAATTTGTCCATATTCAAAACTTCAAGTCTAATGCGATATCAAACCGATATATCTTATGTTTAGATGGATTTCTATTTCCACCGCATCTTACCTGTTGTCTAAACACATGTTTCTAACTCACTAAGTAATATTGAGCATAGTTTTTTTTTTTTTTTTTTAAATAAAGAACTTTACAAAGGAGACTAAAAGCAAATTTAAATTCATCGATAAGGAAAATTATTCCCATTGCAATAAGAATGGGTTATACGGAATTTTACGGTCCCTCACGATTTATTGCCAAATATGCTAACTATGTTTCTCATTTTAAGATTTCGGCAAAGATGCCAAATTTAGTGATAAGTAGCCAGATTTTGATACATCAGTAGGAATATTCTTACTATTACTGCTGCAGCACTATAGGAGATTATTATAAAATTTGAACTTATTTTGGTATACTTGATTCGTAAGTTAGCTATCTGGTATTACTTGATTCATAAGTTAGCTTCTTGGTATTACTTCATTCTTAAGTTAGTTGTGTAGGTGAAAGCCGTTTATCATTCCTGCTTTTTTATGCTCTTTAAATGAATATTTGTGTAGTATAAATTTAAGAGATTTGATAAAAAAGAAGTAAATGGGTGAAAATGTGACTGATTGGTGCAAAAAAACAAACAAACAAATAGCAAGGGGATAAGTGTGGGCCCGTGATGTGACTTGCAGATAAAAAGGATGAAATGAATGGAAATATTGGGTTAGAACCAAAGAAAAGGCTCGTGAGATTAACAAGTCAGTGAGAAAGGGTTCTTGGTTTGGTTTGAGCAGATTGTACCCAGAATTTTACGTTCCCATGGGATTTAGCAAATATGGCAATAAAATTTATACAACCAAACCAAATTTATACTGCGCTTTGTTTTACTGATTATATCACCAACAGATGCATGGCGTATCTGGCGGTAAACGCACAAATGGATGTAACAGTGTTGCTGCAGCGTATCGGAGGACGCCTTAACAGGGGTTATGAGACTGATGTAGCCAGCGTTTGTTTTACTGCGTAGTATCTGAGATTGCGAGACGTGTCTACGATACTTGGCTTTTCCGCAACACAAATTGTAGAACCATGAGATAAAAATTAACATTTCTAAATATCCCCTTTCTAGTAAATCCAGCAAGAAAACGCCAACGTTCAAACCTTTGGCTCAAAAATGGCTTGGCGATATTTTGGCGAGAATGTGGGACAGCAATGTTCAGTTTTACCAAAGAATGAATTATTTGTGACTGTATTTTCTTCTAGGCAGGTAAAAATGTGATGAAAGGTTAGTTGAAAATAAGGGGAATCCATGATAAGTTCCAAGTTTAGTACTTCATCATATCCTGTTACCTCTGATATATAGTATGCTCAAAAATGGAATTTGCTGCTAATCTATGATAAACAATCATCACATTATTTACATGGAAAACTAAAGAAATATTACTAAAAACCATATTTTCATGAATAGAATATTTTTTATATTGTAACCATCATTGTAAAATATCCAGAACATGTTTTTTACATGCCTCAATTTCGTTTCTGGCAGATTTTAAATCATTTTATATTTGAACTGAATGCTAAATTCAGAAAATGAATCTGTTTTTAAAATATTTGGGGAAGCAAAGTGTTTACTTGTCCCTAAAATGAATTTTACATTCCCTTAAAAGAAATTTCATATATTTGGTAAATGTTTTGGTAAATGTTAGGTAAATGCGATATGTTTTGATTCATAAAGATAATCCTAGCAACGTCAAACTGAACGTAAAGCCGTTAGCTACATAAACCCATATACTTCAGTTTAAAACACATACATATACAGGTATTAATTTCTGTCTGAAAGGATCAAGTAGCTGAGCAGCATATTAATGAATCCCTTTATACAGGATTCCCACCTATATTCGTTACACCCCCCTTAACTTCTAAACGGTGACAGCTTAGGCCATAAAGTTGGTATTTAGGTATATGAAAAAAGGCTATGCGCTACTCGATGAGACACTTTACAATGCCATCTATCGGCAAATTTTGGAATGAGCATTTTTATCTCAAAAGCAGTACAAGATACAGGAAAAAGTCAATTACAAAGTTGTTCAGCATCATCTGTTTAGTAACAAAAGACACCTTGTGCACATTTATACTCAAAATAGAATGTAAAAAAGGAACATTTGTTTGGTCGTGATTTTCAACACTATGGCGTCGTGACACGCGAGCAAAGCTCGAAAAGACCACCTCACGTACTAAATACCAGCCTGTGTTGACCCGACTTGACCCCATTGGACTTCTTCTTATTGGGGCACATAAAAGGGCAGGTGACTCCTCCGTCAACATTGCAGGATCTTCGAGGACGCATTACCGATGCTTGTGCCTCCTTAACACCTGCCATGTTGCACAATGTGCAGCGAGAAATCCATTCCAGAGTGCAAATGTGTATAGTGGCTAATGGAGAGCATTTATAGCAACATAAATAAATAATTCTGAAGATAGGGAAGTGTCTCAGTTTCTTTTTTCCACTCTTTATGACATGACAATTTTCGAAATCGTGACCAAACAAATGTTCATTTTCTACATTATGTTTTGAGTATTAGTGTGCTCAAGGTGTCTTTTCTTACTAAATAGATGATGCTGAATAACTTTGTAACGGACTTTTTCCACGTATCTCATACCGTTTTTCAGATAAAAACGCTCATTCCAAAATTTACCAATAGATGGCGTTGTATGTTGTATCATCAGGTAGCGCATATCCTTTTTACTATACCTAGACACCAACTTTATGGCCAAAGCTGTCACCGTTTAGAAGTTAAAGGGGGTGTAACGGATATAGGTGGGAACCCTGTATATTTATTGTCAACATATGCATAAACAAGTCTCTTTCTTACTTTTTAAGGATATTTAGTAGTCTTCTGGTGTAAAGTGAGAATTTTTGTTCATCAAATTTAAGTTCACCTTTGAAATCAGCAAGCACACATCAAGCTAAAATTACTTCAGTTTGACCACACCCACTAGAATATCCTGTAAGTTTGAGCCAACAAACCAACAGATATATAAATTTGAAGTTCGTGTGGATTTAATCTTTCAAAATTTTCGTACCTAGTTTGGTACTAAAAGTTCTGTTTCATATGTATTGAATATCGCCGCCTGCATGGCATAGTGGGGAGCGTCATTTGCTTCCACGCAGCGAGATTGGGTTCAATTCCCGAAGACGGCTTTAAAGTTCCCTTGTTGTTCCCTCATAGTAGTAATTTTGACTCACCTAAAATGGTGCTGCCATAATAAAACAGTCAGCAGTTTTCACGGTATATTATGCAAATGTCTCCGCTTTAAAAAAATGTATTAAATAATACTCAGTTACCTGTTTTAAAAGACTCAAAACCATAAACCTTTTTTATCAGTGCGGTTGACACTTATTCTGGGGATATTCACCAATATACAGCATGAGAATTGTTGGGCACTTTGTTCAGGGAACACCCAATGGTTCCTTTATACAAAGGAACGAGGGATACTCCCTATGAGGGGACAGTACAGGAACATCCATGCCTTGGCTGAAATTTAAAACTACGCCCTAGCGCTGACTACTGTGGAATATGTGTATCATAACAATAAAACTAATAGGTGTTAATATCAAACATTTTTTAAAGCTAGAATGCAAAATGCATTTCTTCACCAGATGGAAAACACGTGACATAAAGGAAGCAATACATCTCCATAGGACCATAGGAACATGTGATTAACTGTGTTACCTAGGCCATCGCCTTCTAACACAGATTTTTCATGAGATTGAAACGGAGAGCGAAAGTTCCACCGAAATGAGAAAAGGAATGTTCGTTTTTAAATATCTCCGGAAGCGTAAATTGCAACACAAATGTGAAGCAGAGAGACAATACGTCACATAATCTACAATAATTTTATAAACGTATCCTCAAATATCTAACTGGTTTCGCCTAACTTGAATAAACTGATATATAGACTTGAATAAACTGATATATAGACTTGAATAAACTGATATATAGACTTGAATAAACTGATATATAGACTTGAATAAACTGATATATAGACTGATCACATAAATGTGTTGATGTTTCAAATAGGAGACAGTCTAGCTGTTTGTGTTGATTACTTGTAGTTAAACAATATTCAGGACCCATTTGTGTTCCAGAATAGCAAGATTCATTGTTAGAAAACTGTTCCCAATATCAAAGAAAATAAAATTTCAAAAAAATCCCTTAGTCCAAAATGCGTAAATTTTCCATTGTTTGGGCACCTTAAAAAAATCTGCTCACTTAATATTTAAATGGAATTTGCATTTCTAATTTCCTTTCTCATTCTGGAAAGCTATTTCTTATTTCTTTGGAAGAGTTCAGGAACATACTTTTAAAGAATCGTGCAAGTAGAAATCAATGTTTACAGAAACATCTTTTTGAGGATCTGAAGGTAGAAAAGTACCTACATTTCAGTGCAAAGAGTGAGGGTTCCACCATTATAAAACCGATCTTTCTCTTGCCTAGAAGGAAGATTCATTTCAGATTGGTTACCAAAGGTATTTTACAAATGGAAAATAGGGGTTGTGCGAGTATAAAAGGCATGATAGTTTAAAATAAATTTAATTAACCATCAGCCTTTGAAGATCAGCCTTACTTCACATTACACTTTTAAAAAAAATCTGAACACAGTTCAAGAGTTTTTGATGTTATATCCAGCATATCAGGACCCTTCTTATTTGCACCAAACGACAGTCGAATGCCTATTGACTGTCTCTCCTTATTTTACCTTTAGAACATTTAACCTTTAGAACGTCTAACATCCTCCTGGGCTCGAACCCAAACTCACACCATGGAACTGAACCTATGCATGCACACACACACACACAGAGATATATACATATACATATATAGGAATCCAGTTTCAAGTCTCTCACTAATCTCTTGAATTTAAAAAAAACAGATATTTAAAGCCTATGTTTTTTATACTAATGAATATCTTTGTGACGTTAAATTACATGAAGAGATTAAGAATAAGAAGTGGATGGATACAAATTATAATATCCCAGACTCTCCCAGATCAATTGCAGTTGCAGCATTCCATTTGGAAACTGGACATGATTGTCTCGTAAAACATCTGCACCGCATTGGTATATACGATAGTCCCTTGTGCAATTTGTGCAACCAGAGCTTTGAGATGGACAGCGATCATTTGCTGTACTGTTCATCGTTGAAGGAAGGAAACCTATACAGTCGATATTGGCGGGCTAGGGAGTAGATGCAGTTGACATCAAAGACTTAAATTTAGTTTTAGTTTTGATTTAATGTAATTCCTATTCTGTTCTATTGTAATTTTATTGCAATTTTTCTGTTATTAGCTTCAATCTCATGCATCTTCGATGCATAAGGGCCAATGATGTAAGTGCCTTTGCAATAATATATATATATATATATATATATATATATATATATATATATATATATATATATATATACATTTATTTATTTGTGAGATTTAGCAGATATACGATGGCTTTTAATAATTCGAATGACATTTATCAAATTATGCGAATCGATGTTCTAAAGAAAACTGCTAAATATTCGAGCAGATCGTGCTTATTTTCATAATTTGTATTGTATATGGCATTTTATGGATCAAAATACAGTTTATGGTATAAATTGACCCTTTCCTCTTATTTTAGATGCAAAATAATTAATAATATCTAATTTCTAAGACTTCCTAGTGGACTCGATAAATAAATTTATTTCCATAAAAAATATATAACTAATGTCAAACACATGTATAATCTAATGCGCATATATAACACAATTCTTATTTGATTATATATGTCTTTCATTTTGTTCAATACATATTCATATTGTCCATGTTTTTTTCTCTACCACAGCGATCATATCTGTGAAGAATCATATAATCCTTGATTTTGTGAAATCAAGCCTCTTATGTGGAAAGGGGGACTACTGCTGATAGAGACATAAATTTGCTACTCAAAAGGAGAAAACTTCCTGGTTTAAACACAACGCCTACCACCTGTATAATTAAAGTATACTTCCAGCAGCTTTATTTTAAAGCACAAACTGGAAATAAATTGCTTTTATCAGACATTTCACACTAAGGCTTGGTTCAAACATCTCGTTTCAATCATTATATAAAAAAAGAAAAGACCATTTCTTAAATCTTCGAAGAAATTTATTTAAGAAATTAAACTGTGCGAAAAAATAGCAGTCTTTTTTTGGGGAACTATGAACAAAAAATTCTTTTCAGTGAAACCACGGTAAATCCTCCATAGAAGAAAGTTTTTTATTCACGAATTCGAAAAGAATTCGAGGTCTTTTATTCTCATGCATTCATAATTAAACACTTTTATGTATTATTTTAATTCTCTTTCCTCTTATTTACTTTTTCTATATAATTATTCGAATTTTTTTTCAACTTTAATTCAAAATGTTTTTTGGAAATCCTAGTAAAAAATTTTCTTATAACAGCAGAGGATATTCTAGCGGATATATCTTATTTACTTTCCTGTTTAATTTCAGTGAAAATTTTTGATGAATTTTTTGTAGGTTTGTAACAAGAAAAGTCAATTTACTTGCAAATAACTTTTCAAAAATGTACACATATTTTGAACATGAGTATAATTAATCTAGATCAACAAAAATTTTGAAGTGAAAAACATTGATTTCGGAGGAATAAATGATACAGGAAGTTTTGGGGAATTTTGTCTTAAATATGTGATAAAATGAATGAAACCGATGCATTAGGATTTAATAGTCTTGTATACAGAAAATCTGATTCTTTTATATTTTGGAATGGTCCAGTCATTAGGCTGCTGCTGGCTTTGAAGCCAAGTGTTTGTGGATCCAATTTATACTGTTGAGAGGCAGTTGTTAAAGTCACGGTTACCATTAGAAATTAAAGAGCAAAAATATTTATTTTAAAGAAAGAAAAAAATTTCGTTTGGTAGAAAAATAAATCAGTAAATAAAATACGTGTCGAAAACACCCTTTGCCGTTAAAGAGTAGAATAGCAACATGGTGGGCGTTGGCCACAAGAGAAAGTAGTGAAGAATGAATTGTGTTCTGGAGAAAAAATTCTCTTAAATACCAGGATTGCCCCAGTTTACGTAACCTTGGGTTGTAGGTTCGATTCTTAATCCTTAAACACTTCGTTAAAGAAGTAAGCTTTTTGTCATTCTTTTTATTCCAAGCAAACTAATCTTGCAAAATTCTCAAACATGTCCTCATGTGCTCATATAGCAAATAGACTTTTGGGAAAATTTATGTCTCTCAGAAATTCTTATAAATCATTAACAATTTTGTCAGTTTGATTAAAGGACAAAAAATTTATTATTAAGGGGATTTTTGAAATGAGTAGCAAATTAATAATTAACTTGTAATGAAAAAATATTTCCTCTTTTACTGTTCTCAACTTTGGAGGCTCTATGGTGCAATAAGTTGCAATTATTGCACTCACGCTAGCCCTGCTTAAAAATAGTTACTGAAATTGTTCTTGAACGCAAACACACACATGTATATACATACACACTCACACACACACATATATATATATATATATATATATATATATTATATATATATATATAATATATATATATATATAATATATATATATATATAATATATATATATATATAATATATATATATATATATAATATATATATATATATATATATATATATATATTCAATGCGGAGGCACTTTGCCGGATAAACATTCGCCTGTTGTTATACACAGCAGTTTTTACTGACCATTTTATTATGGGAGCACCATATAGGCGGACCAGCATTGCTCCCTATGAAGGGACGACACGAACGGAAGTATTTTAGTGCCGCGCGCAGGTATTCGATCCGAGCACCCTCAGCCCGAAAAGCCAGCGCGCTTACCACAGGGCTGCCTCGGCCTATATATTTATAGTGAAAGTGCTAGTTAAAGGGGAAGACGAAAAAATAATAAACTCGTGGTCTTAGTTCGAATAAATGCATCTGAACCAAAGCCATGAGGTCGTATTATTCAATGGTTAGAACACTGGAGATGAGAAATAATTCAAAACCTGTCTCATTCACTCACATATCACCTGCAGAAGCCAATGCATGGGAAAATGAGACAATCGCACTGTTTCTGAAGAACTATTGCAAGTAACATTTCTGTGACTAATGAGCGTTTAATAAAATTAATAAATAGAGGAGAAATCCAACACCAGAAATTAAATTTGAGGAGAGCAAGATATAAGAGCTGAAATACCTCCTCTTTGCCCCTTCCTGAAGGTCCTGAAGGACCTTTGCCTCTCCGGGAAAGGTGCATTGAGTCGGCTACATCAACTCAGCTTAATAGGATTGTAACTGATAGTATAAGGGATGAGAGCTGCATTAGAGAACGATTATATTGTATTGAATGTATCGATGTAGGAAGACTGGGCGGAAATTATTTAAATAACAATACTGTAAATAAATGCATAAAAGTAAGAAAATGGAAAATCGAATAACGATGAAGGAAATTCAGATAGTTATTAGTTTATATATATATATATATATATATATATATATATATATATATATAACAATAATAGATTAAATATACTATTAAGATTTTTATATTAAAGAAAATTAGTATTAATTTTCTGTTAAGTTCAAGTAATTAAGCTAATTGTTTTTTTTACTAGGAAAGTTATGTCACCTTATTATGAAAATCTAAAACTTCTTAGTTGTCGCTCTAATGGTGTTTTTATGACACTTCACGAAATCTTGAAGCCGAACCACATTAGTGTCTTGTAGCTGCGTGTACCAAAAGGTGGCCGCAATGTTCTGGAATCTCTTTAAACAACGTTTCTGAACCCCGTTTTTTATGACGTAAATAATTCACATTTATTTCTGTGTGTTTTAATGTTCTGAACTTGTTAAATTTAACATTCCTTACCAAAAGTATTTATTCATAAGTTTTATAACTGTAAAGATACAACATGATCAGGCTTTCTGAAAGTTTCGTTTCAGTGATTTGTAATAAGCACGTGGTAAATAGGCTAATGTTCAAAATTCTTTACTTCTTATTCACTGGAGTTTTGATTAATTTCCCTAGTAAATTTAAAGTCTTTATTTATTGTGAAGCTTTTATTGTTATTTCTGTACTTATAGCCGAATAAATTTTTATTAAACACAGTGGCCAGTGTTATAAAATCTCTTCCTAAAATAAATTGAATATTTTTTGTAAAGCTCTCAGATACATTTAAAAGAATTGCAGATGCTATTTCTTTTATTTTCATATTAAACCCGTCCTCTAATGCGTATAACACCTTTCCTTCTGTCTCTCCAATTGATGTTCTCTGATATATGTGTATTGTCACAACTACTTTTCTTTCTCTCTCTCCATGGCTGAAATAATAATAAAAAAAATCCATGCTAAGGGTGTTTTAGGCAAGGGATGGGAGGATGCTAAATCGGCTTTATAAGTGTTGAATGTTACTCACGCAGCCAGCCTGCCCTCTGGCCTAAGACCAATCGTCAGCCTAGGCGATAGCTAGAAGTCGTAATTGGATCTAGGCCTAGAGGGGGGGGGGACAGCTACTAAAGGTGACCAGTGAGTCAGACACTCGGAAATTCGAAGCCCCCCCCGAAGCGATTTCGAAGCTAAATCTGCTTCTTGCCACTTCTTAGAAGAGAAGATATTTGGTTGCCTAGGAAACGGGGCTCAAAAACGTGAACTCAGTCTAACTGATTTTATCCGAAGATAAAATCTTTATATTCCTTCAGTAAATGACCAATGATATTTGTTTTCATGCAGAAATTTCTCGCAACCTTTAGATTTTTGGGTTACATATTCATTCATATTTATCAAAACACGTTTCAATTATCTTTTCAATTAATTTTATTCTTCATGAAAATGATGACTTAATGAATTGTTAATTCTTCTATCTTCTCTTTCTATTTTCTGATATAAATAAAATGTGTATTTTATAGCTACAAAAGTTTATCTCATTGTCAAAAAATCTCTTTCCTACAAACTAGCAGAAAGGAATTTAGGAATAAATTGTGCCTTGTCATAATATCTTCTACATTCATAATAATCCTACAAACTGAACTTTGCTTCAATAACGGGGCTTAATTTACAGAATCGAAAGATGAAGCTTAATATATTTTGAAGTTAAAAATATTTACTACAACCCTGAATATAACATCATCATAAAATTATAGTGTGCAATCTGAAATCTGCTAGCAAGCATTTAAAAGATTGCCACTAGGATTTAAACATAAAATATTAGACATTATTATTTAAAGATTAAGCATTACTTAAGCATTCAGTATTATTTATTAGCTCTTTATTCTTTCGAATATTTTAAATGTATTACTTATTTCAGTTTTTCTGTACAACTAAATAATTTATAACAACATTCTTACGCCTGAAGGAAACTCGTGCAAGTAAAATTTTCATCGTCGGTAAAGCCTTTTGAGGCATTAAAAGAAATATTCTCTGAAATCATACAAAAATAATCGTACCTAATAGACTGAGAAGTATCTAGCGGGAAAATTTCATCGAATACTTTTTTATCGATAACAGTAGTAACTAATTTATTACATAAAAACATTAATCCGAGCAAAGTTGATATTAACTTCAGACAAATAGTTCAAGAATCAACACAAATTTTTGTCAAAAATAAGAAAGATTATGGGAAGATTATTTGTCGTAAATAAGTATGTTGAATACCAGTAATGTCAAAACGAAGACTATAAGTGGAATAAAACAAGAGGGGAATTTGCCAGAATGATTAACGGTTAACACTTACAGCAAAATTCCTTCAAATACCAAATGTTTTCACAATATCTGGACAAGGAACATAAATCCTGGGAAAGGAATATGTCTCACAGGGGCCAATACTTTTAAAAGCAGTTAAATACCACAAATGTTTATTTAAATGGTTATATATTTACTCTCTTAGGTGTTTTTGGGATTAAAACTAGAAGTACGAAGTAGTGTATATATTGAAAATTTCAGATGATGAGAACAGTAAATACAGAGGCTGTTCGCACATTTTTTAGACGATTTTGGTAAGCGGTAATAAAAAACCGTTTGCTGCAAAAGAAATAATTGCAATTGGACGATGTTTTTAAAAGTCAAAATTTTCGAATGCGGCTTGAAAGTTTTGTTTTTATTCAAAATGGCGTTAACAAAGCAGTGGTTCGAAGGCTACATTTATGCTCTTTCCGAAGAGAAATATGCATACTCCGTTATCCAAAAACGATGTGAGAGTCATGGTTTTGTGATATCTAAAGCGTCGATAGGTAATATCGAAGCTTTAGAATCACAACCGACGGTATAGAAAGGAAAAAAACGTCAAATTGGAGCCTCAAGTGGGACAAAAATTCCAAACAAGTATCCAAGGAAAAAACGGACATCTTCGACTATTGCAAAGGTACGTTGTTTAATGTTAAAAGAAAATCCCCCTAGTCAAAGGACAGTTGCAAAATCATTAAAATGCTCGGTGTCCACTATAAATAAAATGATAAACGTTGATTTAAATCTTAAGAAAGCGAAAAAACGCAATGTGCATCGTCTTCTTCCAAATCATATCGCTGAACGCAGGACACGCTGCAGAATTCTATATGAGAAACACTTATCCAAAGAAAAATGGAAAACAATTGTCACAATAGATGAATCATGGGTGTATTTAAATGACTGCAACAAAAAAAGAGCCATTTATTATCATAAAAGGGGAGAAAAAAAATTTAAGTACATGGTTCAAAGAATCGAAAGAAAGTTTTTCTAAGGGATTCATGATTGTTGCTGGTTTTTCTTATAATGGCAAGTTAAAAATATAGAGAGTGGAAAAAATGTCAAGATTAACTACAAATACTATCAGGAACATATTTTATCGCCAATTTTTCTGAATGAAATACCATCGCTCTACCCACAGTGCCATCAATCTGTGAGACTCCATCAGGACAAAGCTAACAGTCACACATCAAAATCCACTGTAAATTTCCTAAAAGAAATAGAACAAAAAACTGGTATCAAGGCCATACCCTTCACTGATATCCCTACTAAATCTCCCGTTGTATCACCTATGGATTTTTGTGCTTTCGGACTTTTAAAATCTGCATTATCCAAACGTCGTCCCAAAACCCTTACAGGACTCTGGAAAGCTGTTCAGGAGGAATGGGATAGAATACCTCTTCTGACACTTCAAAAGGCATTATTATCCTGGAAATTGCGGTGTCGAAAGATAGTTCAGAATAAGGGATGTCAAATAGAACATTTAAAACACAAGAATTTTATGTAATTTAGTTTTGTGAATACAATATACATCGTCTAAAAAATGTGCGAACAGCCTCTGTATAAGCATTTTTTTATCTTTTTTTAAAACTCCTTATGTAACTGACCCTTTGATAGTGGAAAAAAAAATTCGCCTGACAAGATATAATCCTTGAAGATGATTTAAAAATGACCCAAGCAATTTCTTAAAAGGAATAATCAATAGTTTTTTTCTCTTATTTTACTATCAAAACAAAAATTATATGTAATGATTATAAAATATATGAGAATATATGTAATGAAAGTAGTGTTATTGTAAAAATTGTTACTGTAGAAAACTTTTGAAATTTTGATTAAAATTGAAAATTTTTACTTTTTGGAATCCTAAATGTATTTCTCTATATGTTTAGTTCTTATTAATTTAAAACAAATATATGGAGTGCAAAAATGATGAACAATTGAGGCTTTTAAACAATGAAATAAATTAAAACAATGTATCCCGATTTTGAAAAAAGAGGATTTATTTGTTTTACAGTGTGATTATTTTCATTAAGAGCTGGTATATTTCAATCTAAAAATAAAAGAATTAACTGCTTACCGCTGTAAAAAATACTCATCAGAAGCTATGAGAATATTTTTGTTTTTAAATTAATCCCCGTATTGACTGGTACATTATTTTTTAATTTATTGCAAAATAAAATTTCTCTTTAAATGTACAGATGTATCAAATATTTTTATCGAATGATTAAATCTCTTGAGACAAAAAAGTCAAATATTAAAATTTATCCAAGTGACCACACGTCCTTTAGGAGTTAAAACAAAATATTAATTTGGTTTTATTTAAATAAGATTGTAATTATTGTCGATTATGG
This sequence comes from Dolomedes plantarius, assembly GCA_907164885.2. Taxonomy (NCBI): domain Eukaryota; kingdom Metazoa; phylum Arthropoda; class Arachnida; order Araneae; family Dolomedidae; genus Dolomedes; species Dolomedes plantarius. The sequence continues at coordinate 9,700,303 of OU015501.1, forward strand.
GACTGTATTTGTCCTTCAATGAGAACGAATACGAATTTAATTTGTGAAATATCATTATGCTCTTAGCAAAATAAGCTCTAGGGATTATCGGGAATTTCGTAAGCTTTTAATTTTTTTTAGGGAAGCTTCTAAGTATTTTTTAATTAGCATCATTTATATTAATGCTTGCTCGTGTTAAATTTCAAGTTGCGATGTAAATTCAAAGAAAATTATATGAATTGTATTACCTTGCATTATTATGTCTTTGAATTTTGCCCAAACTAGGAGAAAAGCGCATGATATTTATTTAACTAGCATATGTGTTAAATAATGTTAAATTGATATTTTGAATTTATTATTTCTTACGTTACACATAATAATAATATTTTGTTTCAATAAGTCTTATTTATGAACATAAAGAGTATTCTGATAGCATGGAAACTTAGAAAATTTGCTTCCGTCAGTTTCTAATTTATAGGATAATTTTTAATTTAGAAGATAATTTTCTAATTTAGAAGGCTGTAGAAATTTAACGAAAATGATTTTATACAAATCCTTCTTCGAATGCAAACGTCTACAGTGAAAAATTATAAAACATATAGTTTAGGAAATAAAAGCTGGGAAGGATGATTACGATTTAGCAAGAAAAAGACATGGTTGGGAAAACACGAGACTGCTTTGGAGGCGCAGTATGCAATTTTCACCTCAGTGCTGGAAGAAAGGGGAAAATTTTTTGCATTCCGCCGCAGAGCCGTAAGTAGGTGGGGAGTGAAATTGACATAATGTTAGGATTAGATGAGGTAGTAAAGGATTTTAATAATTAGCGACGTGGTCTATAAAAGTTGAATTCCACATTAATTCCATACTGTGTAGTCAATATGTCAGCTACCAGAAAATACACAAAATGAAATTACTCCATGAACAACATTAAGCTAAATATATTTTAAATGACAAGAGGAGAAATAAAAAAGAAAAATACGAAAAATATAATGTCATGTAACATATTATTGCAATTATACTATTACCATTATATCTATGGTAAGGATAAATTATTACCATTGATATGTTTCGTTCTTGAATATAAAACAAAATTGTCAGTTTTGCTCTCAAAGTTTTTTTTCAAACTAATATATATACAAAATTGAAAGATTTCGCCATAAAAAATTATTTCAATAAGTTTCATGCTATGTGGTTTTTATTTTCTAAGATGAGGGACGTCATTTAAAATCATTGAACACATCAAATAATAGTCTTTGAAAGAATTCCTGTACAGTTCCAACAATTCATTATGAATGCCTTTGTTGAAATGGATATCGCGTGTGCTTTTGCCAGTGATTCTACGTCAATGATACTAAACGTTGCATTTTCCGGTTTACATCTTTCTCGCAAGCCTGAATGAAAATAATGGGAGGTAATTACTAAGAACTTTGCAAAAGTTGCGACGGGAAGGGTCAGATATTTAAAAACTTTTTTGAAAGGCTCAGTTCTTATTAACTTTTCCTTAATGACACTGTCTTAGTATGAAATGGAAAAAATATAAGTTTTAAGAATAATAGAATAATGGATATATGACAAATGAGAGAGATATTTGTGTTTAATATTTTGAAATGTACAGTTATACCCTAAAAAACAATTTACGCATTACCTTCTTAGATATATGTGATTTATGTGTAAAATATAAATGAAATCTGTGAATACTTTTGACGAAGGCTATTTCGTCTGTTTTTATGATAACAGTTAAAGGTTATAATTTTTTACTGACATTTTATTGAAATTTTATTCTAGGATATTCTGACATAGTGAAAATAAGATAAAATAGGAAAAAAAGATAAATAAATGTTTTGGGGAAATTTTGGGAGATGTTAAATCCCTTTAACCTTTAAACGATAAGCTTGAATGCTCCATAAATTCTGTCTAGCTATACATGGAAACAACCTTTTTTTTTCAGGAATTAGACTTAAGGTTTTATCTATTCAAATCATGAAAGTGCAGGCTTGTGCAATTTTAAATACGTGAGCCATTAAAATTTTTAGTCCAGAAGAAAGGACATATAAACTTTCGGCAGTCAAAAATTAAAAAAAGATAGTTAACTAATATGGTCAACTGTAGGAATGATTGATTTCTTTCACTGAGTACTGGTGAATAAGATCCTTCTCTCTTACCCGTAAACAGGCTAGACATTGCTATATGGTTAATTTGGAAGGATATTTATTTCGTATGATGATTTAATAGTCGATAAAGATGTTTAATTAAAAAAGGGTTGCTTAATGAGCATCAAAATGTAACAAATATGAGGTATATCATTTATTTAGACCTAAACCCTAATAGCTTGCATTTTACTTTTGAAGGTTCTTCTGCTAAAGTAAACAAACTTCAGCTAACACAGAGGTTTATATTTTTATGTAATCTGAGAATATATGCGAATATATAACTACAATAATAATTTTTAGTTGCAACTGATTATTAGAAGAAGATTAAACCTCTCCATTGTAAATTTTCTAAAAAATCTTAGGTTCCCTATCCAGGCTTCGAGATAACAGCTTCAATTCAAACTCGAACTCACCTGATGCATTGGAGAATCCTACCAGCTGACTTCATATTTCCTCTTTCAATACCCCTCGTATTTTCTGTTTGCAACGAATCACCCAATAACATTGACTTGGTTTTCTCTTACTCCTCTTCCAATTAAAAAATGCATAAGGCCTCGTGAATGAGAAGAGAAATTTAAGGAGAAATTTCGAGAGAAACTTAAGGATTCGTGGAATGTTTTACTCTATGTTTAGCAGTATTTAAATGTACTCAAAACATTTATATTTTTATATTGGGAGACTTTACATTTATGATTTTGGTACCATTAATAAAAGAAAAAAAAGGCAAATATCTCATGACAAGTGCCTCCACTTTAGAAAAAAATAAAGGAAGCAACACCGCATGTTATTAAATGGGATACACTCGTAGCTGGGAAACTTCATTTTTTCTACTTGTAGAAGAGTCAGTGGCTTCGAGTCCTGGCGTGGGTGTTTCGGAATCGACTTTAAGCTGTAAGTACCGTTCTAATGAGTCCTCGTGTGACAAAGATGACCTCAAACAACAAACAACTCACTTGCAGAATTTATAAAGCCTTATTAAAAAATATCATATATTCAGGTGTTAAATATACACTTTGCTTGAGTAACTGGTTATAACGAAACGACAAGGGTTCATATTGATAACTATAACACAATTCTTAACCATGCACAATTCATGTAAATTATCTTTTCCTAAATTAAAACATTTAAATGCCTTTGTGATAAATCTGTACAGAGAAATATTTTGAAGCTACGGAAGATTTGCATGAGTTGAAAAACCGTTTGTAAAAAAAAACCTGAATTCCTACTATTATTCAATGACATGCATTATTACATATATACCATTTTCAAGAACATCGTTTTTCATTTAAAAAGCTCTAGCTGATGTTACACTCAGTTAATTTACTTTTATATTACTTAAAACCTACAATATAGAATATTAAATATTCATAGCTTTAAAATTTGAACCAGGAACTTGAATTACTAAGTGAACACAAGTATGAGTCAAAAGAATCGGCATATATTATAAGCAAGAATTTCCGTCTAATATAAAATAAAGTAAGTAAACTTTTCTTAATTGTGAGCACTCTCAAGGGTAACATTAGTCTCCCAACTTAGGGTGACAGGCCGATGTTAAAATTGTGGGTGCACATCCATATCTGGAGAAGTCTCTAGGATCCAATACTTTAATCTTTAACCAGATTCTTGAGCTCTGCTCAGAAATTCGAAAAGATTAAATATTTTCTCTTTATGTGTCGTCCCAAGTGTCTCAGATCTAAGGGAAACCACTTTCAAAGTTTGCTGGTCGCAGGGGACGCGCTGTCCCCCCGGGATTCGGAAAACGACAAATGCAATCGATCCCTACTCATCTCCGCGAACGAATCTTTGCATAATATTCCGAGGATCTTGCCAGTTATTAGAGGCTGGCAACTGGGATGCCCCCCTCCCTCTTCCAGATTAAAAATTTCCAAACTTCCTCAACTTGACGTACACTAAGTGAGGCTTTAAAGAAGGATGCTAATAAGATGCCTGGGTATCCCAAATGTGGGCCCAGCGAAATCCTCTGTTGGCCGCTTTAATGCCGAAGCAAGTACAGCTTGCCGTTGCCTGGGGACCTGGTGCGGCCCTAACGATCACCGGATACAAAATATCTGCAGCCCAAACTAAAAACAATGTCTTCCTGCTCATTATATTATTATCCAGATGATTCATGCATAGTCTCCGATTGAGAACGGAATTTAATAGCGTACAGCGAAGGTAGAGATTTTTGAAAGAAGTTCTCCAAATTGGGCGATTAATTATTTTCGACATTAAAATACCATCAAGGAGAGATGGGGTTAATTTGAGGAATGAGACTGTTATTTCGATGAGATAAATTCCATGCAAAACTAAAGACTTTTCAATATTTTATCAAACTATTGTTTCTTTACAAAAGATGCAGTGTTCACTTCAATAACTCTCTCGTGAAAGATTTTTTTCTTTCACGAAAAGGTGTCGATTTTTATAAATATTGTGTCACTAAGTGAAATAGGAAACAAAAGACGCAAATTGGGGTTCCAGATCCATTTTGCATCATAAATTATTTAGAACAATCTAATCATTTATTTATTTTATGAATTTTTTTAACAATTACTACTTTTGAATAACTTTCTTTTTTTAGAAAGGTTGAGAGTTTAAAGTATATTTTTCTGTGAAGATAAATAAATATATATCTAAGCATCATCATTAACTTTTTACAACCTTCAAGAAAAATAATGTAAATTATCAACTATGTTAATTCAAAAGTTTCACGCCTATTTTTTTAAACTGAAAAAATGTATTGTGTGTAGTTCACCATTTTTATGGACAATACCTTTAATTTTGACAAAACTATAACATTTTATTTCAAATTAAATATTACAAAAAATAATCTCATTAAATAGTAAAATATGTTTCATACCTTATTCTTCATATTATTATGATTCTTTGTCTTTTTAAATGATTTGAATCTTTTATTCTGTAGTAATATTGATTCATATCAATATAAAAAATTGATGTATAATTTCTATAGACTCTTTTTGATAAAAAAAGAGACATACTAGTCGAGAGATATGTTTTGAAAACATAGGATGGTTGTTGACACAATTTAACTGTTATTTTTATGAACTAAATATACTCCATTACCTCTTTTCCCTTCTAATTATGCAGAAATAACTAACAAGTATAATGTTAATATACATTCACTGAATTACACACAAGTGTTTTCCATATTGTCAAAATTAATCCCACGTCAACTCTTGTAATGTAATGGTTTATGATATTGATTCACAGGAATCATTTTTCTTATCTTACATATTATATTACAAATTTCAAATCTGAAACGTAAATATTTGAGATTCCATAAATTTACATCTCATCTGTTGAAAGAGAGATAAAAGGGACGTTTAAATTTCTGTATTTTTATATCAGTTAAAAGGAACAAAAAATACAAAATAATGCTTCAGTTTTCTATAGGATATGAGCTTGCACTTTGTCATAAATAATAATAAAAAAGAATGAAGAGATATCTATTAATGTATATTTTTAACAACATTGTATGTACTTATATATTTTCTTAAGTTTATAATTAATTGCAGGAGCTCAGGAACGACATTTTCAGCTCATATTGTTAAAAAAAACTTATTGCTTTACAATATAAAATATAAATAGAAATAATATATGCTGTTTTAAAAAATGAGTGTTTTTAATGTGTTTACAGGCGTTGAAGTTTTTCAAACGGGAAGGAGACGTGCAGGAATGGAGAAGTGTGTATGAAAATCCTTGAGGTGAGATAATTCCATAATTTTAAGAGCGGTTTAATATAAATTTGAGCTTTCATTAATTAGAAATCCTTTTCTTAACTTTATATTGGTATAATATTCAGCTTTGGCTATTAAAATCGAAATTAAGATTTCAAATACTGGTAAATTTATAACAAGATAAAGGATAAGTTTCGCGGGACAAAAATCAATTTTAATTCATAACAATGAGTTTTCCAAATTGAAATCTGAATAATATATTGGTTCTTAGGGTGTTAGGGGTATGTCTCCTAGCTTCAATTCTTGTGTGCAAAAAGAGAAAAGGAACAGTTATGTGGGGAGAGGTAAAAACCAATCTAACAATACCTACAAATATTGTCAAAAGTGACTTTATGGTAAAACTGTTTTCACATTTCTAGTTTCTTACATTTACATTGTTAAAATAAAACACAGGAAGAACTGCTTTAAATCCTGCATGCTTTGTATGTGCTCAGTTGAAGACAGTAACAGTTACTTCGAATCTGTGTTCGGGCAAATAGGCACTCTCTCCTAGATGAGATGACAGAATGGCTAGGGCGATGCATGGCATTTGGACCCAGTGCCGGGGGTTCGAGTTCCACTGCTGGCATGCACGTTTCTAACCTATTGGAATCATAAGTCCCGTTCTTATTAGTCCTTCTGTAACAAAAGTTGTCCGTAATGTTCTCAACCAACTCAACTCAACTCCCTGCTTTGGCAAAAGGATTTCCTTTTTTTTTAAATTCCGGCATATTTTAGTTTTAAACATCAAATTTTTTTTTCCATTATCAAAAAATAAATTACTTATTTTTTCCCTAGATAAACAATGTTGGGAGGGGAAATAAAAACATAAATATCATGTTAAATCTGCTCTCATTGACTAATCAGAATGAGTATGATTTCTGACAAAAGGTTGGTTCAATTCGTTAGCAGATCTTACCCTTCGTTGACATCAGTAGCACATGCTTAATAGACGTGAAATGAGAAAGAATTATCAATTGTTTTGGTTAACACTCTCCATCTTTCCTCAGTGCAGTCAACAGTTAACAGGACAGCACAAACAACACAGAATAACAGACATACTGTGTATACATTTATTAAAACGCAGACACTGCGCCGTCAGTTTAGCAATATACAGTACCTGCAACCATCTTTACTAAAACTGTTATTAGGAATCAGGCTTGGGTAGAACCAATTGAATCAATTGAATGCCCGTCCAACCGCTAAGGTATACGGGAAAACTGTTAACTAATCGTTCCGAACGCAATCCTGCTCAACTGGGGCACACTGGCTCGAGAACACCGGGGCCTTCAACCCAAGCCCCTAAGCCGAAGCCCGTCTAATAATTCATTAACAAAATTGTTTTTAAAATTTAGCAGTTAGTGGCAACCATCATTCCTATGTTCACTTTTCGCTGTTTTTTTTCTTTCATTTCCTTCTTCTTCTTACTATTTTTTGCTTACTTTTACAGATTGCATTATAATGCTTACAATATCATTACACAATTATTACTATTTCACATTATTATTTTTTCATAATTACATCAAATTTATATACATACATATCAACATGACAATACAATTTAACCTAACAATTACGTAAATACACCCACATAAAAACAATTTACTCTAATACATTCACATACGTACAATAATATAAATTTCAATTGATACAAACTTAAATATTTAATTTTGACTTTCTATTAAAACATAACAAAACAATTTAACCTAATTATTTACACAATTATACTACATTTGTTTACACTATTGCCTATACACTAACTTTTGTGTAATTTCTAAATTATTCCCAAATGTATAAACATTTTTGCAGCTACAGTGATTAAATAAAACTTTACCAATACAATATATTGATTTTTTTTACAAACTTATATTATTAATCATTCAACTTCTTACATACATTTATTTACTTGCAAAACTGTGTAACCTGCACCAAAAACTTGCACGTTATCTGCAAGCCTGCAACAGAAGAATACAGCTATGTGGCATGAGAGAAGGGGATACAAGTATCCATAAGAATACCGACCACCTTCCTAATAAAGCCTCTACAGTAAAAGTCGCAATAAAACTTATGTTTCGTCCATGTTCTAACATCCGCTGGCAATTTATTTATTAGGTCCCTGAACTGCTGGCAGTCAAATAAATAGTGGTCTAGCGTTTGGATATTTTCACAGGTACACATATCTGATTTTTGGTGAAATCTGCTCTGACATTCCCCAACGCATCCATGACCCGTTATAAATTGATTAATCTTAAAGTCACCCATTAGTCTTTCTTCTGTTACTTCCTTGAATATTTCCTAGACTCTTCTTCCTTTTAGACTTTCGTTCCATTCTTCTTGCCATAGTTTCTTTTCATACTTTTTCATTTTAATTTTGACTGATTTTCTAGTTTGTTTATACTGGACTCCTATTTCCTCCATTTCTGTAGCATTTTTGGCTACTTGGTCTACCTCCTCATTTTCTGCTATACCCACATGGGCTATGCAGATATACCGCATCCAATGCAGATATACCGTCATATTTTCTTGTATAATCATATTCTTTATCTCTTATACTATATTGCCTCTGTAGCTTATTGCTCTTAGCGCTTCCAAACCACTCTTTGAGTCTGTAAATACACTCATGGACAAAAAAATTAGCGCACCAAGAAGGAGTCGTCAAAATGAAACGAAATTTTACATACGTAATGACTACTTTGATATAAGTAAATGATAAGAAAATCAAAGAAAAATGATAATTTATTTCAGAGAAAAAGACAAAAGAACGAAGGAGTTAATACTCCGTTGGACCCCCTCTAGCGCGAATGCACGATGCGATACGATCGGGCATTGAGTCATACAAGTTCTGTATGATGTCTTGAGACATTTCGTTCCATATTTGCTGTAACCTTGCCTCTAGTTCGTTCAAACTCGTGGGATGCCCAACTCGTCGTCCCAAATGATCCCAGATATGCTCGATTGGAGACAAATCTGGGGATCGGGCAGGCCAAGGAAGGGTAGTAACAGTGCGGAGACAGTCTTGTGACACCCTTGCCGTATGGCTCCTGGGAGCCGTTGCATGAGTGGCAACACATGTGGTTGCAGGATTTCATGAACATACCGCTGGGCTGTCATGGTGCCACGGAACAATACTAGGGGTGACCGTGTATTGTAGGCAATGGCACCCCATACCATCACACCAGCTGTGGGAGCGATGTGTCGCTGTACAGCAAAGGCAGGATTGAAGCATTCACCACGGGCTCTCCACACACGAACACGATTGTCATCACTGCCGAGATTGAATCTGGATTCGTCGCTAAAGACGACCTGTTTCCATTCCGCTGTAGTCTAGTTTCCTCGTGCGCGGCAAAACTCCAAACGGAGGCGTCGATGGGTGGGCGTCAAGGGCAGCACACGTAATGGGCGCCGCGATACCAACTGTCCCGGTATGTTCAGCCAGGCGCCTTAGTATGGTTCGAGAAGACACAGAGGCTCCTAATGAAGGTGCTACCTGTGCCTGGATGGCGGCCGATGAAGCAGTTGGCTGTACGCGTGCATTTCTTACGATGTGGCGGTCTTCTCGACGACTGTCGAGGGCGTCCTGAGCCTGGTCTTCGTGTACATGACATCTCTCTGGTCCACTGGTCCCAACACCTCCTCACAACACAATCAGAGCGGCCTAATTGACGAGCTACTCGCCTAGCTGACCACCCAGCTTCCATCATCCCGACGATTCTCCCCCTCTCAAACTGCGACAACTGCTTATATTGTCTTCGAACACGGCGTAATGGCATGTCTATCTCAGCTCTTCCTTTGTAAATGATTCAGCACACTCAAACAAGCTTTGGTTACCTGTTTTATACTCCACAGAGTACGATATTCAACGCCCTCTACCGGCTATACGTAATGTGCAATCACGCTGCATTTCTAATCATTTGCATATCTCCCCGACATGTACCTTCATTGCAAGTTTCGTTACGATCCCGCAATTATTTCTTGGTGCGCTAATTTTTTTGTCCATGAGTGTATATCAAACTCAGGGATTTTTTTCTCTTTTATTCTTTGAACTGCCAATTGTAATGCTCGTAGTTCCGCTACATAAGAGTTCCCACCTGCAATTCTCTCTTTTAATACTTCTTTATCGCCTTCTTCATCATGAATCACCACACCTGCTCCTACTCTACCATCTTTTTGGGATCCATCTGTATAAATACTCACCTTCGTTTGAGGGTGACGATCCATCGACCAGTTCAGGCTCTTTAAATTTTTTATGCTAACTTTTATAGTTACTCTGGTCTCACAATTATCCCTATTGAACACTTCTCCGTTTATATCATATTCTTTGCCTTCATCATAAATTCCATATATTATACTATTAATTTTAGCTCTAATATTTAACGGAACACAGCCCGCCAGTACATTTAGGGAATCAGTCGCCACTGTTCGATAACATTTAGTTATATTTAACAAGATCGGTCTCTGAATTTGTTTTAACTTGCAATTTAAAAATTTGACATCTCTATACCATACTTCTGAAGCGTAGAGTATTATTTTCTCTATTACCGTTTTATAAATTTCTTTAATAATATTTGGAGTAATTCCCCAAATCTTTTTACTAATTCTTGCTAGCTTGTAAATAAATTTGACTGCTTTTTCTCTAACCATGTCTAAGTGTTTTAGAAAACTCAATGTACTATCAATTTTTACTCCCAAATAAATAATTTCAGCATTGTACTTTAAGGAATTTTCTTTTAACTTAATTGGCGGCTTTCTTTTTATCTTCCCTTTACAGGGTATAATTGTATATTCACATTTTTCAAAGCTGAAACTCAATTCGTTTCTATCAGCCCACTTCTATCAGGCTTAGGTAGAATCGGAAGCAAAGTACCTCTGTAGACTGTACACGCGTAGTTAAAATGATGCGTAGTTAGAGTTCAACACTCACTCCCTGCTGTCGGCAAAAAAAAAAAAAGCGTTAAAACAACCAGTCAATATTTTACTTCATCCTGTAGGTCTATTTGTAGGAAACATTAATCTAAATTGTCATCTATATATATAAAACAATTTCGTAACTGACTCACTAACTGACTGACTGACTGACTGACATACAACGCACAGACCAAACCGCTGGACCTAAAGGGCTGAAATTTTGCATGGAGATTCTTCTTATATTGTAAGGGTGCACTAAGAAATATTTTTGAAAAATTCTTCTTAGATTTTTTTAAAATACAATTTTTAAGCTGTTTTAGTAACTTTTTTTAGTTTTGCATTTAAAATAATTATTTGAGGGTTCTAAAATTTATATCAAGAGAAAGATCCTAAAAATTCCTTTAAAATGAAATCTTTTTCGAATCTTTACCTCCATTTTCTGATTTTTGGTGAATTTTTAAAAATTCATTTTTGGAATTTAATTTATTAAATGCTGATCACGTGATTTCTTTTTCTGGTACTTTAAATAAATTTATCGTCACGTCATAACAACAAAATAGTCAAAAAAAATATTTTTCTTTTCTTGCTAATGCGGCAGACGATTGGATATTATCTAAAAAAATATTAAAATACAGTAAAAGAAACGTTCCTCAAACTGTAACTGTACTATGTCCTATGAGATTTAATTTGAATATTTTTTTCTACATTATTTTGTCTATAAAATATCCCTTATGATCTTTTTTATAAATGTATTTTTTTTACATCAATTGTATACATTGATCGTCTCATTTATTATTTATATATATATATATATATATATATTTATTTATATATATATACATATATTTGGCATTAATTGCATACATTGACCGTTGTATTTAATTTGAATGTACTCCGTAGCGAAGTGCGGGTTTTCAGCTAGTCTATATATATAAAACAGTTCAGTAACTGACTCACTGACTGACTGACTGACATACAACGCACAGACCGAACCGCTGGACCTAAAGGGCTGAAATTTTGCATGGCGATTCTTCTTATAGTGCAGGGGTGCACTAAGAAAGATTTTTGAAAAATTCTTCTTAGATTTTTTTAAATTAAATTTTTAAGCTGTTTTAGTAACTTTTTTCAAGTTTGAATTTAAAATAATAATATGAGGGTTATAAAATTTATATCACGAGAAAGATCATAAAAATTACTTTAAAATGAAATCTTTTTCGAATCTTTACATCGATTTTTTGATTTTTGGTGAATTTTCAAAGATTAATTTTTAGAATTTAATTTATTAAATGCCGATCACGTGATTTCTTTTTCTGGTACTTTAAATAAATTTATCGTCACGTGCATAACAACTAAATAGACAAAAAAATATTTTTTTTACTAATGCGGCAGACGATTGGACATTATCCAAAATAATATTAAAATACATTAAAAGGTATTATGTACCCCAAATTGTATTATATTAACTATACTATATTCTTTAGTATATTCTATTAGATTTAATTTGAATATTTTCTTCTACATTATTTTGTCTATAAAAATATCCCTTGCGATTTTTATATATATATATATATATATATATATATATATATATATATATATATATATATATATATATATATATATATATATATATATATATACATCATTTGTATACATTGATCGTCGTATTTATTATAAATATTTATATATATTTAGTTTTTTTGGCATTTATTGCATACATTGACCGTTGTATTTAATTTGAATCTACTCCGTAGCTAAGTGCAGGTTTTCAGCAAGTCTATAGGTATATAAAACAGTTCCGTAACTGACTCACTGACTGACTGACAGACTGACATACAGCTCACAGACCAAACCGCTGGACCTAAAGGGCTGAAATTTTGTATGGGGATTCTTCTTATAGTGTAGAGGTGCACTAAGAGAGATTTTTGAAAAATTCTTCTTAGATTTTTTAAAATTAAATTTTTAAGCTGCTTTAGTAACTTTTTTTAAGTTTGCATTTAAAATAATAATTTGAGGGTTATAAAATTTATATCACGAGAAAGATCTTAAAAATTCCTTTAAAATGAAATCTTTTTCGAATCTTTACATCGATTTTCTGATTTTTGGTGAATTTTTAAAGATTAGTTTATAGAATTTAATTTATTAAATGCTGATCACGTGATTTGTTTTTCTGGTACTTTAAACAAATTTATCGTCACGTGCATAACAACTAAATACACAAAAAATATTTTTTTCTTGCTAATGCGGCAGATGATTGGACATTATTTTGTCTATAAAAATATCCCTTACGATTTTTTTATAAATATATATTTTTTTCTACATCAATTGTATATATTGATCGTCGTATTTATTATAAATATATATATATATATATATTTTTGGCATTAATTGTATACATTGACCGTTGTATTTAATTTGAATGTACTCGTAGCGAACTGCGGGTTTTCAGCTAGTTTATTCATAAAGCAATTAATATCATAGTAATTACTTTTGCTATTCTAAATATTTAGCATAAGAAAGTGAGAAAAGCAAAAAAATGTGACTATCATATTAAATGGCACTACACAATATCTAATTCGAAGTAGATTGTGTGGAATCTAGTATATTTTGTCTCGTTCCTTATATCTGATCCAAGTAAACAGGCCCGCTGAATAGATCCCACAATAGATGGTTTGGCGTTTTCATATCAAATGATAGAGTTATAGAGAAAATACTCACTTCTACCCAGACTTGGGTGTATATAATTTGAAGTGGCACTCTATTTGAATTTTATACAAACACAGTTTATACATGAAACAATGTTTATTGAATTCGTTCCACATATAGAATTTGCTTTTACAGCAATAAGCATACGTACTACTTGTACGGAATATATATATTAACATTCAATAGAAATACACATTGCCATACTCACAAACCAGCAGAGAGTCAAACCAGCAGTACTGCCACGTAAACTTTGGGCCCCCTAAGCACTAGCGCAGGATAGCACTCGAGCTGCATACCCCGTAGCTCCCTATCGCTTATCTATCAACCTTAACAACCTTTTTCAACCCTAACCACCCTTTTTTTATTAATGACGCTGCATGGTATTTATACTAAGCGCGTATGCCGAAATTAGCATATCTCAAGCAGCTTCTTTAATTCATTCACTCAAAAGTTCGATTCTTGTGAATCGAATCTTGTGTATACCTTACAGAGTTTCAAAAAACCCTTTCATAATAGACCGAAGAGCAATGTTTAATATTATCCCTAGTGTAACAAAATTACAATCTCTCTGATTAAAACAGGAGTACTAAATTTCTTGAAAATATTAAGTATAAGATTCATATAAACAACTAAACAAATGAGCCCAATATTTAAATACATGACTCAATTTGTCGCTAAGAATTTGAAAATATTAAAGCTTCATTCAACACTAAATCATACTTTTAATATCTCCATATTTACCGACAGCCGACAGCCTACAGAATGAATTATTATAAATTCGAATACCTTTTAAATGGCCGTAAAATTAATGAGAATCTCTGCTTCGATTTCCCTTAAAATCAATAACCATTCCGGAATTTCAGATGACAAAAATAAATCGTGCTTAACAATTCATGCTGTCTGTATTCATTAATTTAAGGTCGAGCCCAAAGTTTGAAAACAAGTCATAGCTATTTTATTATTTGCGTAGTTTAACACGTGAAGACTACACATTCAATAAAAACAGGTGTGACTGTAACTAAGGGCTGAAATCAATACTGTTAGATCCTCGTTATAGAATGTACGGGGGATAGCTACGAGATTATAATGCTAAAGAGTCTGATGACGACTGCCCAATACTTATTTTCTGACAATTAGAAGAGTTCCTTTCCGTCAATTTACAAATAATGTTCATATTTTTCCTTATTTATGCAAAAATGTATTTATTACTTTATTTTTCAATATTCTTTGCATAAATTACGTAAGGGGAAATTATACATTAGTTTACACCGTGTTCTATGCTTCCGAACTTTCCGTTTTTTTATAACAAATGCATGTATTCATCACTTATTTACACAGGTACAATCACGCACTCACAAGTATGGTTGGTTGATTGGTTTAATGGAACCATCTTTTGCAACACGAATAAATACAGAGTGCTTGTATTAACACACATACATGAACACATACAAATGATAACCTCATCAATAGAGAAACCTCTTTATAAAGGTAATGCATTTATAAAGGGTTTTCTTAGCCCTTTTGAATGCAATTCATTAGACCAAATTAAATGCATGAACCCGTGTAAATATATGGGTGACCAAAAAATAAGTGTAACCAAATGAAAAGTAAACCAAACAAAAGTGAGACTTTCGGGTTTTTTCTGTAAGGATTTATTGGTTTGAATATGTGAACATATAGGAAGTAATAATTTTACACGCGGCTACATATCCGCTACAGATAGTCGCTTTGTCAGTTCAAGAAAGTGGATTAGTCGGTTCAAGCAAGTCAGTTACTAGAATTGAGCAAGCGAAGAATGTCCGGGGTTCTCTGCGGAACTAGTCTTGAACGGCGTCCAGACCTCTGCATCGTTAGCAAACCGGTGGCCCTTGAAAGCCTCTTTCAGTGAACCGCAGCGGGATAGGTCGGGGCCACAGGGGGAATGGTTGAGGACTTCCAAGTGGAAGCGTCGCAACAAATCGAATCCACAACAGTCGATTTCAGGGCGATGGCCAAGTGTGCTTGAGCAGGTCTCAGCATGTCTCGTGCTCACACGTCCATTACAAAATTTCCTAAACCATCTGAACACTGTACACTGTGACAGATCCCCATGCTTCTACACATCTCTGCTGGCGACGATTAATTTCGGCTTCACTAACCTTCTGCCGTCAAAAATTGAATGAGCCTGTTTTGACGAATCCATGTCGTGGCCGTAGTCACTTTGCTTAAACATGATCCAACAGCACACTGACACTTTCCGACGATAGCAGCTTTCTTTCGTAACCTGCTACGTCATCCACTAGCCTAAACGCAAAGCTATGGGTATTTAACCACTGCCGCTAAAACAAAAGTCTCACTTTCATTTCGGCCACCCTTATACGTATATTACTATATTTATATTAATTTTATTTGTTTTCCTGTATTTTTAGCTGATGTATGAGGAACGAATCTCTTTATATTGCATTAGCAATAATGGGATAAATTAAGAAACACAGACTGCACCATTGAAAACTCGTTATCTTTCAAAGCACAATTTTTATAGCAATGGAATATTTTATGTGGAAATTTTAATAGTATTTGTACTTAAAATGCTATGGAAGCTATAGAATAACTAAGGCACACTCTCGGTGTCGTTACGTCAATTCATACCAAATATTATTCCTTAGCATCTGTGATTCTTATGTTGAAATGGTATAACTTATCGTATTGATAGTCTGATTATCAAGATTTAGATTTGCTTGTAAAAATTAATCAAATCAAAAAATGGTCAGCACAAAAGCTGGCTCTTCTGTTAAAAAGAATTATTTTTTGAAAGTTTAACGGAATGAGCTTTATATTTAATCTATCTATCTATCTATCTATCTATCTATCTATATCTATATATATATATATATATATATATATATATATATATATATATATATATATATATATATATATATATATATATATATATATATATATATATATATATGTTGTCAAAAACCTATTTTTCACTTATCTTTTCATGTTTTTAGTTCCTGGCTGTAGTAGTTTAGGCCATATACTGGTTTTTCACTTTCAACTTTGTCTTTTATATATATATATATATATATATATATATATATATATATATATATATATATATATATATATATATATATATATATATATATATGCATGCTTATTGCTGTAAAAGCAAATTCTATATGTGCAACGAATTCAATAAACATTGTTTCATGTATAAACTGTGTTTGTAACAAATTCATTTAGAGTGCCACTTCAAATTATATACACCCAAGTGCGGGTAGAAGTGAGCTATTTACTCTATAAACTGTTATATATATATATATATATATATATATATATATATATATATATATATATATATATATATATATAACAGTTTATAGAGTGAATAGCTCACTTCTACCCGCACTTGGGTGTATATAATTTGAAGTGGCACTCTAAATGAATTTGTTACAAACACAGTTTATACATGAAACAATGTTTATTGAATTCGTTCCACATATAGAATTTGCTTTTACAGCAATAAGCATACATACTACTTGTACGGAATATATATATTAGCATTCAATAAAAATACACTTTGCCATACTCACAAACCAGCAGAGAGTCAAACCAGCAGTTCTACCACGTAAACTTTGGGCCCCCTAAGCACTAGCTCCGGATAGTACTGGAGCTGTTTACCTCGTTGCTCCCTCTCGCTTATCTATCAACCTTAACAAAACCTTCTTAAACCTTCTTGTTTTTTTAATCAAGCTGCTTGGTACTTATACCAAGCGCGTATGCCAAAATTAGCTTATCTCAAGCAGCTTCTTTAATTCATTCACTCAAAAGTTCGATTCTTGTGAATCGAATCTTGTGTATACCTTACAAGTTCCGTAACTGACTGACTGACTGACTGACAGATAATGCACAGACCAAACCGTTGGACCTAAAGGGTTGAAATTTTGCATGGCGATTCTTCTTATAGTGTAAGGGTGCACTACGAAATATTTTTGAAAAATTCTTCTTAGATTTTTTTAAGTTAAATTTTTAAGCTCTTTTAGTAACATTCTTTAAAGTTTGCATTTAAAATAATAATCTGAGAGTTATAAAATTTACATCACGAGAAAGATCATAAAAACTCCTTTAAAATGAAATCTTTTTTGAATCGTTACCTCCATTTTCTGATTTTTGGTGAGTTTTTAAAGATTAATTTTTAGAATTTAATTTATTAAATGCCGATCACGTGGTTTATTTTCCTTTTGTGATGCTTTAAATTAATTTTGCGTCACGTGCATAACATCGAAATAAATTGACAAAAAAAATATTTTCTTTCTTTCTAATGCGGCAGACGATTGGACATTAGCCAAAAAAATATTAAAATACAGTAAAAGAAATGTTTCTCAAACTGTACTACATTAGCTGTACTATATTCTTTAGTATTTTCTATTAAATTTAATTTAAATATTTTCTTCTACATTATTTTGTCTATAAAAATATCCGTTACGATTATATATATATATATATATATATATATATATATATATATATATATATATATATATATATATATTGCATTAATTGCATACATTAACCGTTGTATTTATTATAAATATATTTATTTTTGTTTTTTTGTATTAACTGCATATATTGAGCATTGTATTTAATTTGAATGTACTCCGTAGCGAAGCACGGGTATTCAGCTAGTTTATTTATATTTAAAGTATTCCCCCCAGAGGGAAGATATTGCAAGTAGCCCCAACCCCGGACCTTCTTTTACAGCTCTTCACTCAACACTAGAACTAACAGTAATACAGATATACTTATTTTTACTAATATGAAAACTACTCTGTTGACCCTCTTGGCAGTTCTAATGTTAAATTGGGTTTCCAAGGTCACAAATCGTTCTAGAGACTAGATGGACCCTAAGGTAAGGAGGATCTTGAGGGAGGTAAAAATTGATCCATCAAGATCCCTCGATCACTACCAAAGCTCTCGCTAAGAATTACTTGATATCATATTCACGGTGAATTTTTTTCTACGAAATAGTACAGGGTGGAATCACAAAACTTCCTAATATAGCCATCCGGGGCTATGGATTCGAGTCCTGCAGTTGGGGTGTTTATAGCCGTTCGGAATCGGCTTTTAAGCAGTATGCCCCGGTCTAATTACTTCTCGTGTAGCAAAAAACTATATTAGGAAGTACTTAATTTGCAAATAAAGTCATTTGGTTCGCTGTGTATTCTGTGTATTCAAGATTTCATCAATCTGGTAATACCTATGGAACATCTACTGGATATTATTAAATGGGGAGTTTTTAGACAACCTTTCTGTTTGAATTTTCAATCTCTATATATAAAACATTTCCTTAACTGACTGACTGACTGACTGACATATAACTTACAGACCAATCCGCTGCACCTTAAGGGCGGAAATTTTGCATGGCGATTCTTCTTATAGTGTAGGGGTGCAATAAAAAAGATTTTTGAAAAATTCTTCTTAGATTTTTTAAATTAAATTTTTAAGCTGCTTTAGTAACTTTTTTTTAAGTTTGCATATAAAATAATAATCTGAGGGTTATAAAATTTATATCACGAGAAAGATCCTAAAAATTCCTTTAAAATGAAATCTTTTTCGAATCTTTACCTCCATTTTCTGATTTTTGGTGAGTTTTTAAAGATTAATTTTTAGAATTTAATTTATTAAATGCTGATCACGTGGTTTCTTTTCTTTTTGTGAAACTTTAAACTAATTTTGCGCCATGCGCATAACAACGAAATAGACAAAAAAAATATTTTTTTTCTTGCTAATGCGGCAGACAATTGGACATTATCCAAAAAAAAATATTAAAGTAAAGTAAAAGAAATGTTCCTCGAACTGTACTATATTAACTATACTATATTCTTTAGTATGCTCTATTAGATTTAATTTGAATATTTTCTTCTACATTATTTTGTCTATAAAAATATCCGTTACGATTTTCTTATAAATATATTTTTTTGTGTTTTTTACATCAATTGCATACATTGTTTTGTATTTATTTATTATAAATATATATATATATATATATATATATATATATTGCATTAATTGCATACATACCGTTGTACATACATACCGTTGTATTTAATTTGAATGTACTCCGTAGCGAAGTACGTGTATTCAGCTAGTTAACTAATATAAGATAAAGAAGATAATTAATATGACAGTTCTACTCATGAAAAGTTTAATTAGAGAAGCCCATAACAAAAAATGTTTTACTTAGAAATACTTGTTGCTAAAAATAGTATATTATACCTGTTATATTTTATTTAAAACTTTTATTGCACTTTTGAAATGTATTCATAGTTATGAATTTCCCATTATTGGCAAAAGTATTCAGCCTGTATCTTTCACTTGGGATCAGTCTCTAATCATTTTTAATGTAAATGAGGTGTCAAATGGGCATTTATTAACCTCTTTAAACTGGAAAAGATATATTTTGAATTGATTTCATTTCGTTGTAAAGATAGCAGATTTGTTAAGTAAAAACACATCTCACCAAAAAGTTTAGCCAAAAAGTTAGGATTATAGTCTATCATGTTAGAGGATCCACTTTCTGAGATATCTGGCCCGTATTAATCTCAACAGGATTGAATCGAAAATTTTTCTTTTATCCCCGTTTTAGGGATCTTTTGCATACATTTCGCTGTTGATTATAGTGTTGCTTTTAATTTAATTACTTTTAATTTTCTTATTACTTCTACTCTTTCATAGTTTGAGATATTTCTTTCTTATTGTAGCCTTCCCATACAGTAATATATCTTTAAACGCTCAATAAATGATATGCATGTAATGAAACGATGTTTTACCTTCAAATTTTCCCTTTAATTGCATTTTTTTTTATTGTGTAAGTAATAATGTTTGGCAATAACCTTTCTTAAATGAGAGCATTTTTATTCTTAATCAATAAGGAATTTATTTAAAAGTATTTAAACTTTTATTTAATTCACAAATTTTCCTAAAAAAAATTTTTAGATTGAACTAAATTAATATTCCCAACTGAATGGAACACATTGTAATTTTGAGGATATATTTTTTTAAAATTAATTTTACCCCATCTTCCAAGACTTTTAAATAATCTAAATTCATTATTCTGAAATATTTTTGCATGAAAGCATTTTTTAGAACATATCACTGTATCTTTTACTGAAGATAGAGTGAAAACATCATAAGATATTATGGTGTTTAGGCATACTAACCAGAATATTCGGCTGACGGACTGGTATTCGATACCCACGTAGTCGAAATAGAAATCAATTCATCGAATTCAGAATTCTACTGCTGCCATCTGCCGACCTTTCAAACAAACATAAATTAACTTTCAAAATATTTTGGTGTAACTCTATTATAAATCTCTATTTATGTCTGACAAATTCAGGGATAAATTCAAAAATATCACAACTGACAAGTGAAATATTAGTTAAAACCATTTTCCATCAAATCATTCAAACATAATATGAGCAAGCAAGTTTTATATATTTTGGTCTGTAACTAAAATATCTCCTCAACATGGGGAAATTTTATTTTTCTTACCCCATTTATATTATACTCGATGGAATTTTTTCCCATTTTCGGCATCCAGTTGAACTTTCGGAAAGTTGAAATTTGTTGCAATGGTCCTTAGAAAAATCTATATCGAATTTTTGAACTAATTCAGCATTCGCTTATAAGTACTCGTATATCATTAAGAAACATTCAAATGAAACATTCATACTATACTTAAGGGAATTGAAAGACTTAATATTTCACTGCAATTAACTGTAAAAAAAGCTCAATACAGATTCCTAAAGTAAATTCAGCTTTATACCTCCAACGCTTTTTTACTAAGAGTGAAAATAATGCTTTTTCTCTCCCCAGTTTATTTTCACAAGTTGTGGTGTCAAATTTCTTGTACCATATTCAGTAACCTTATCAGATGATACGCTCTAAAATGTTCCATCATTACTATCCGTCAATCCAAAGTGGGGACATAAAAACAGTTTCTTAGTATAAATCATGGAAGACATGCGGCTTATTTTTTTGGTAGTACCGGGGTGCTATCTACTTAAAAAAGAGTCAAAACTCATTACTTGTAGCATTTTATTGATTACAGCTTTCGGTGTAAAATATCTAATCTCTACAGAAACAATAAAAGGCTACAGTAATTATGTGAAATGAGTCGCTTTTATGTAGTATTACTTATTACAATTCAAGTTTTTGAATCCTGGTAAATCATATGCTTGAATAATAGTTTTTTTCTTTCCGTGAGCATAATCGAAGTGATAAACATTGCATAAATATATGGTGGTTTTCTTTTTCGTATTCCTTTAACCAAGTTTAAGTAAGCATCAGCAGTTGATTGCAAATAATACAATACGTTTCTCTTTAAATGTTCAGGTCGCAGGGTATTAAATTGCACGTAATAATAGTGTTCTTTTCCTGTATTATTTTTATATAACTGCGTAACTAAATTTGCATATTTTTTTTCTACTAAAAAAGTTTTAACTGTTTTTAAAACTTATAATCAATTTTTATGTCCAAAGTAATTGCTAGAAATGAAAGTCTGTTTGGCCAATTTAGCATCATCTAAAATTGAAGTTTGAAACGCGTCTTTCGTTTGGAATAAAATATGAGGGCAATTTTATACTTAATTTAGGATTAATACGTAAGGAACCTGTTTTTTTTCTCGCTCTAATGTGTCTCTAAAATCCTTCTCTGATGGAAATAAAATTACAATGTTCAAATATAAAAGTTCAATTTCCTAGAGGTTTTTTTTTATGAAAATGGGAAAGATGTAGTAAAATACTTCTTTGTAAACAAGTTGATTTCGTGTTTCTCACTAATTAATGGAAATCTGTTTTATCAGAACGCTGTGTATACAGGTGCCCAAAACTTCTGCTGATTGCGATGCTCGCATACAGATTTAATTTGAGTTTTAATTATAAAATTAAAAATGAGCAGCTGAACAATGCATAAAAGCTTTGAAATCCAAACATTAATGAAAAAGAAAGAACCAAAAAAAAATTGAATGACAGTGCCAAATTGATATTGATGCTTGATATATCTTTCGCATAAATTTGAGTGAAATGTATTTCCTTTGTAAACAAGCCCCCCTCCCCCTCTAGCTAATAAATAGAAATCCCTTTTTAAACGGTCTGCATACAGTCCCATATTTGAGAATTTTGTCGATTGTATAAAAGCCGTCAGATTGATTTGATTTTGGGTTGGCGAATCCAAAATGCTCGATTAAGCAGCATTTTAAAAAAGGTCGTAAATAAATATTCCTTTTCTGGCGGACTTATTTACATGTGAGGCTATTTCATTTGCGGGCATTTTTTGGAAGCAGGGGTGTGTGTGTGCAAAATATATTTTGGGAGCGCGCAGCAATTGAGGCAGCGGTGGAGGGGGTGCTGATGTTCAAGAAAATCGCTTAACTATCCAGCTCTGTTGCATAATTGGGGAGAAGGGAGATTCTTTCGCTGGGGTGACATGTAGCAACCAAACTAAGTTTCTCTGCGCCGGAAAGAGCGAGCTAATAATTATTTATGAGCTTGCTCTAAACGAGATTAAAACACAGAGCAAATTACTGTCACAGTCCCGCATCGAAAATTGGGTCCGCACTCTGCCAGGCAAATTGCTCGCTCTACAGTCCCGGCCGGGTGGGAGAAAGAGCGTAGAAACGAGTTAGGATACCAAAAGTTATTATTTCTGGCCCCCGGTCCCCTGGTGACTCTCGAAGTTGCCTGGGGGAATGGGCCTGCGAATTCGACGGGACAACCCAATTATCCAAGTGTCAAGCGAAGGAGGCTTCGTTCTGCATAAATACACTTCAACGAAAGAGTGAGGAAAAGTTGGCCCTGGAATCCGTAATTGGTCTTCCCGAAAAGGGGGGAGAAATAAAAGCGTCCGTACTGTTTAGTAAGGTTAACCTTTATTTTTGCCGCCATTGATTTATTTTTTGCACCCCCTTGCAACTTTATTGACAGATTGTTCTTTCCCCACCCAATCGTATTTATGGTCAAGCGTTTTTATCTCAGCCTTATCGATTATTTTGTTTGAGGCTCTGCATTTGCACACCCATTCCTCCGGTGCCGAGACTTGAAGTTGGCGAACAAATAAAGCACCGCATATTTTAGAGGCCCGCCCGCTGAATAATCGTGTTTGCTTATGCGGCGGCTTTGTGCCACTTTAGAGAGGAGGAGGAACATACCAATAGAGATATGGATGTGTGTACACACTCATTTGAATATTCATTAACCTCTTAAGGTGCGGATTATTGGGAATCTGTCACTCCTCTCAAGCAGAATGGATTTTTTCCCCATTTCTATGGACTTTCATTTCCATCTATAGCACATTTCAAATACTCTGATTACATATAGAAATTTTAAACGACGATGGACCAAAAATTATTTCATTTTCAACGTCTTGCTTAGATATTCAATTTATGGAATGCAATACCTACCTGTCACATCATAAACTATGTCACTTGATAATTGCTTAAGTTTTCCTCCAACAAAATATATATGCTTAAATGCAAAAGTTTAGAAATTTTCATAAAGTATGCTTTTCAATAACAGTTCAAAAACACCTTGCGCTCACTACAGAACAACCTTATCCCACAAAAACTAATTTTAAAAATCAGTTTATAGTGTTTAATCTCACGATGACTTTTGAATATTAAAGTATATCTTAAAATTATGAGAATTTTGTGGTAGTCTTTTTCCCTTGTACAATACTAAAAATTGTAATGACATTGATTACCTCTGTCACCGCTAATAGTTTTTTCACTCTTGCAATTATAAAAATTCAGTATTATATTTTTAGATACTGTTATAATTTATCATATTATATGTTGGTAAATAACCCTTACAATCTATGAATAAATTTATGCGTGTGTGTGTAAGTAATGTTGTAAACTTTTAAAGGAGAACCACATCCAAAGCTAATAATTTATTAATATAAGAGCATAAGTGTTATTCTTAAACAGTACCCCCACTCATATATATTGTTTTATAATGACATAAATAGAAAGGAATGAGCATTAACTTTGGTTAAAAGCTAAAGCATCAGTTGCTATGAAGGATGGTAAGTAAAAGAGTCTGGAATTAAACACAGAATTGGGGAAAAGTTTTAGATTACAAAAGTTTAATGATAAGATCTTGTTTTCCCAGTGACAAAACTGATATATTTACAGAGGTCTTATTGCATCTTTTTCCCTATTTTGTATTTCAGCTTAAATATTTTGATATTTATGCGTATGCATACATATATGCATTAGCACAATCTTAAAATACCTTTATAATTAAATCATTTACTACCTCCTTTTTCAGTGATATATTTTCAAAAAATAATACAAGGTTAAATGTTGAGTTTATAGTAATCTTATAGTCATGCTCAAAAAGAATAATCCTAAATATGTATAAAATAGAGAAGTTTGTGTTCCCCCCCCCCCCCCAAAGATGCATACAAAACTATTTATATAAAAAAATTGTTCGATAACTTTTTCATGTGTATGGCATGCAATTTAACAAGCATCCCAGCCGAAATTTTAATCTCTCAAAAGGGCACAAGCAGAGTATTTCAAGAAAAATTAAAACAATTTTCAAAGTGATTCATCGCGAAGGTCCTGTGAGGTCTGATCTCCTCCTCTTCTATTCTTCAATCTCCAAGAAGAAGGTGGAGCATGTGGGCCAAAACGAATTAGGCCTTCGCTCGATCCCGTTTGTTCTGATGTCCACACCACTTATTTTCACCTGACACTTCTAAAAGTGCCGAAAGGTCTAACTGCGTTTTCTACTCGGCGAAAAGTTGAAATCCCTTTTCCGGAGCGAAGGGCAAAATATTTCATATTCCTTTTCACATTACCATCTCGTTATTTTTAACGAAGTTAGCGCATCCTGGCTGCCGAATCATCTGCACAGGATGGAGCCAGCCATCTTTGGTGCAAAAGTTCTCTGCAAGTCTTTTGAATCCTCTTTTAATTACGTGCGTTCAGACGTGACATGGAAACGGCCAAGCTCTCAAACATGGCGGCTGTTCTCCCTTCTAATTCATTTTTGAGAAATCTAAGACTTCTTTTTCCGCGACTCGATCCCGCATTGTGATTTTGCATTCTCATTCAACCCCCAAATAGAAACTTTTAATTACTTTACGGTTGAAGTAACGAAGGTTCCGTGAAGTGCATCCTTAAATATTCGGACAGGCGCCTCTTCTCTTTGCACTTCAATGAAAAGAAAAGGAGTTTCGGATTTCTTGGAAATCACCAAGGTGAAACGCTTTTGTGGCAATCCGAAGAATGCGCTTCAGATTAATTTAGCGACCGAATCTCTACTTGTTATTCCGAGCCTACAGCTGCATTTTCAACATTTCTTTTTCATTATCGCTTCTTTCACTTTTTTTTTCACGTATTGACATGCAGGAAATATCAATGACTTCCCTTGCATCACAAATATTCTATTGTCTTAAGAAATTCAATTGAAATGGGCTCCAAAAAGAAATTCTTACACAAAAACACACTGCTTTGCTTTTCTTAAACACTACGATCAAACCGTAATATCAGAATAGTGTCTTTAACTTTAAAATGGAAAATATTTTCATCGAAATATGCGGTTCTTTAATCTTGAAATTTATACTACTGTCAAAATATATAGGACATACACCTAGCTATTTTTAATGTATCTATGTATTTTTGCGTGAATCAAGGACAGCCAATATGTCGAGTACTGCAGGATTTGCAATCTAGTGCTACTCCAGTGGAATCTCAGTTGAAGGCATGCTCTTCATTCAGTGGCCGACAAGATTCTAGGAATTGATTTGACTAGTTTCAAGCCATTAAGGAATGTTATTGTTTAGAACTGCAAAGCATTTCATATATAAAACCATGGGCATAGCAAACTATGGGTCTATAGGCAAAGATTTTAAGGAATTAGACTTTTCAAAAGAAGTAAATTTCTTGAAAAAGGGGAACCTAATTTGTTTTACAAATTAGGTTTTGATTGAAAAGTAATAGAAATTTTTTTTTTGGAAAATTAAAATTGCAGGACAGAAATCTCATGATTCAGAATGAATATTCTCATTTAAAAAGTATTTTTAAAGTGTATATTGGTAATCGATTTTTATGCAAATTTATGTTTTCCTCCAAATTAAAGCTTCAAAGGAAAGTTGAATACTTTTGTTGACCACTCACGTTTTTAAAGTATGAAAAGCTGATCCCTGTATTTCACAAGTTGACTAGCTGTAGTAAATATGATAAAATGATGTAAATAATAAAACTTTTCGTTTTCTTCGTAGGTCTATTTATGATAGTATATTAAAATTCATCTTTTTTGAGGTCTAGTAATGATAAATCTCAATAGTTTAAATTTCAGATGGAATCAATTTATTTTAATAATATAATAACACATCTGTTTGCATAACGATTATAAAAAGGTGGAAGTATATGACGAAGTTACAAGAAATAGTTTTCCACAGAACATTTAATACACTTTCAAAATTATCAAAATTAATACTGTTGAAGTTTTAATTGCCAAAATTAGGGAGTTATTTAGAAATTACGTATTAAAACAGCTGCTACAGTATTCCATTTATACATTTTTTTTATGGATATATCTTTTTGACTCCTTTTAGAAACCTAAATTTTATACACAAAAATATATTAAGTTCTGTCTTAATATATTTTTTATTTTAAAAAAAGACACGTATTATGGTTTTGAGATAATACAACAGAACAGACAGAATATTACATAATTTTCTAAATTTATAAACTACCCAGGAAAAACAATGCTAAATTATAAAATTACTAATCTGGAGTAAATATTTCTAAAATGACTCTAACATCTAGTTGAATGATTGATATGGATTATCATATAAAAATATATATAGTTGCATAAATATCTAATGCGACTAATAAAGCTATTTCGGTTTAAGTCTAGGAAAATAAACTTTTATGGGGATAGACAAAAATATTGGCCTTTACATCAAAGTAGACTAAGTTCCTCCACATTAGAAAAAAACATTAAAGCAGAAACCAATGCTACCAAAAGAGGAACCAATATTTTGAGTTCATGAATATTCCGCATTCAATTGAAACGCAGGGAGGGCTCTTGAGCTTTTCATAACCCAACGGTGCTGGAAAGCTAGGGTGTTGGTATACTGGGTGGAAGCAGATTCTGCGAGTTCGAGTCGCTTGGGTGTTAGGCCTTCAAGCTGCCGGTCCCGGTGAATTGAGGCTTCGCGTTGAAAAACAGAGCCGTAGAGCTGCAATCCCGTCCCCGATCCAAATCCTAAATAGGGAAGTGAAAGTAGACAGGGAAAGAAAAATCCTCTCTATAAACGGGGGAAAAGAACTCCAAGTATTTGGACTAATTTTATTTATAAGTTATTTCTTATTTGACAGTTTCTTAATGTTAACCTTTAGCTTACGGGGCCCATTTTTCAGATTTCCTCTGTAGAAAGGGAAATTTCATACCCCTTTTGTAAGAACGGCCATTAAGGGGGTTACACACACACACACACACACACACACATATATATATATAAGCACATAATTGGTTGTTTTAGATTTAATGAATAGCATGTTCTGTTGCTAATAATTAGTAATACAAAACTAAATGAATAATGATAGTAAATAACTACTAAAAAGTAAAATAAAAAATAATAAAAACCAGTGTAATTAAAATAATAAATAATAATAACTCTTAGTCATAATAAATGTCTAAGTTAACTTAGGTTATATAGTCCTAAAGCACAGTATCCTTAGTAAGTCTGCTTCTGTGTTTCTATTTGCTCCATGGCTGCAATGTTTGTGACGTCTGTCTTCTTGCGGTCTCCTTAACTTAACTTCCACTTTGTCTGGCGCCGGGTTTGGTGTTCTATGATAAAGCAACTGATTATTCCTTCTTCTGTTTCATATGGATTGCACGGTGTCTAAGTATGTTTATTGCTCAGATCATACTTATTAGAAACAATCCATCGGTTTTTAGACAGTATCGGCACCGCTGATGAAAAGATGCTGTCAAAAACCTATTTTTCACTTATCTTTTCATGTTTTTAGTTCCTGGTTCTTGTGGTTCTGAGCATATACTGATTTTTCACTTTCAACTTTGTCTTATATATATATATATATATATATATATATATATATATATATATATATATATATATATATATATATTCACTCTTGGGCCGTATTCTTGGGATATATACTAGCCCACCCCGTAAGGAGAAGGATAATGACCCTCTGCTTATTTCCAGTGAATATATTAAAGGGTTTTTTTTTTGTCAATAATCTATCCATTTGTATCGGTGAACGGATATTTTGGGTATGAGCAATGATTTTCAGTGACGTAGCTTATAGAAAAAATTGACAGCTCTTTGAGCTCTATCATACAGCGACGATTATAGAAGTAAATATCTTTGAAATAGAGGGAGAAAAAATAAATTTCCAAACATTTCAGTACTCAAAACATTGAATTGTTTTCATGACCTACGAATAAAATTACCCTAAACGTATGTAGTGACCTTCAGTTCAAGTCGTACTCTACTACTTTAACCAAAATCTTTCTAAAGAAATGTCTTTACCTCATTGAGAAATCCCCAATTACTTTATGACTGGTAATTCTATTCATATTTCTAAATTGCTGACTCCTTTGGTGTGATGAGAGTCACTTATATCAAGTATGAATATTCAAAAACAGAGCGACATCCTTTTATTATCATTGTACATATACACTGAAAAAAAATGTGCCAGATATAAATATCAGGTTTTCTAATTATATGAGGATACAGGATACGGATTTTTCTTTATTTTACACACCTTTCGTAATTTTTTAAACTGACTCTTTACATTTGAAGATCATCGAAGAAAGTACTTGGTTAATATAGAATGTTGTTTGTAAATTTAAAATTCAAAATGTGAACTTTTAAGTTTTTGATATAGCTGCTGATACAGTGGTCTATTATCAGAGTTCCTCCTCTCTTGTTCCAAGAGAAAATTTCAAAATACTTTTTCATAAAGATTTGTGAAAGTTTTTTCTGCCAATTTTTTGATAATTTTTAATAACGAAAAGATAAATAATAAAAAAACCTCAACTTAACACAACTCAACTTGGAGAAAATATTTTCAAAATTTTTTCTCTACCTGAAGACAGCAATGCAAATCAAACAAAGGAACTTTGTCAAAATATTTCTCACTAATATCTTGCAAATAATTTTAGTTAATATATTTTATGATTTCAAGTAGAAACAAATTATATTCCTAGATAAATGTACTACAAATACAAATATACAGCAGTGTACGCATAAAATGTATAGCCTTAATGAGTGGTTTCTGACAGTTAAATGATTGCAGTCATACGATTTATGTTATTTGATTAAAAAGCTCTATAGTGTGTTTTACGCCAAGGCAATCCAAAGTAACTTCGTTGAGAATTGTGTGCGGATAATAATCCTTCTTTCGTACAAACGGTTGCATGAATGTGAAAAAAGAAAGAAAAAATGTCCCCACTGAAAGCGAACTTCATAAAAATATGAAGGTTTCCTTTTAACCCCCTTTTCTCTGTACAAAATGTTGCCATAGAAATTTGAACATAATGAAGCAAAATAACGTTCAAGACCCTTTTTATATAAGCGATAAATGCAGGAAGTTGCTGTAATGGTTCTTGGAGTACATAAGCTTTTGGATGCCTCTTTACCTAATTGGCTTCTTCGGAGCCCCCAGCCATTCATGCCGGGATTGAACCTAGCTCACGGAATTATTTGCTTATGATTTGACGGTTATTTCTGTCCATGAGGAAAAGACTGTCGCCTCTTTGTTCTGTGGCTTGACAAAGAGTGAATTGACCATTATGTTTTACAATACGAGTTAAGACTTTCATTTGAAATAGTGTTATTGCATTCAATTTTTGCATTCAATTTTTTATACCGTATTTGTCATTTTATATAAGCTTGTAACAGTTTAAATACAGAAAATTATACCCCGTGGTTGAGGTGTTATATATGTCTTGGATCAACGATTAAAATCTTGACTGACATATCAATAAAAAAAGTCTCAAAATCCCTGATCTAAATAGTTAGAATTAATTCTTTGTAATTCATTCATTTTGCATTCAATTTTTTATACCGTATTTGTCATTTTATTTAAGCTTGTAAGAGTTTAAATATAAAAAAATTATACCCCGTGGTTGAGGTGTTATATATGTCTTGGACCGACGATTAAAATCTTGACTGACATATTAATAAAAAAAGTCTCAAAATCCCTGATCTAAATAGTTAGGATTAATTCCTTGTAATTCATATCTAATATTATGCCAAATATATAGTCTTATTAATTTATCATTTTCGAAATGGGTCACTGTAAAACAGATTCATTGTTCTATTCTCAATTTTTAAAACTCTATCTTTTACGAATATTATACGATAATCGTCTATGTATAATGGGAACATAAAGGAAATTAAGCAGTTAAAACACTGGATACATGAAAAGCTGCGGATTAAATCTCAAATAAGGAATAAGAGGCTAAAAGTATTACAGCAAATAATATAGCTTAGAGTTTTAAGATCCGTCTCTGTAACACAGGATTTCGTGTATTTCCATAACTAACACATCTATTTGGACAGAGAAGGGAAAATTGGAGTAATAAAAGTAGCTAGTAAAAAGAATTGGAAATCTTTTAAAAAGGGCAAAATTGTTGGAAGGTTAAATTTTCTAGATTCTTTTTATCCTTTTTTTTCTTCGGTAAAACACCGAGAAGAGGAGTAATTAAGAGAGCCCAACTTCTGTAAATCTCATTATTTATTCACACTTTCAAGAAATATAAATGTTTGATGCTATTTATTAAAAGTTAAGTTTGATTCTCGGTCAAGCTTTGACATAATAGAAGATGGATTAAGTGTATCGGAAATAACTTCTATGACCTATCCGTGATTTCAAGGCATGCAATTAATCTCGATTTTCCATCTTTTTCTGAAATCAGGGTGTACCATGGGGAACACAAACTTCCTACCGTCTCAAATTAAAGTAATTCAAATCGAAAAATACTTTCCCTTCAAAGTTATATTGATAATGCTCCGAAATCTTCTGAGGATCGCTTAGATTTTTTTCGTCGAAATGAATATAGATTAATAATAGCGGGAAAGCCGTGTCACAGATCAAACTTTTGTGTCTGGAGGTATAGATTAGCTGAGAGAATTTCTCTTAATATTAAATGATTTCTCCTGGCAATTTCTAAATCTACAGTCCTTGTCAATTGCGCACTGGGACGAATGCCATCGGTGTTTTAAATGCTCTTGTTTTGGAAAAGATGAAATAGAAATACGCATTCTGATCATCAAGTTAGATGACTTGATGCTTTGTTTCGTCATCATTGCTACGAAACTCCCTGGCGAATGCATTCGGAATTTACCGGGAACTGTTTTTTGCCTGTGATTAAACACGAATGATCATTCTGTTTTCAAAACTAGATTTGTTCGTATCGAATTTCTAAATAAAAGTCTCGTGGGATAATGTTTAAAAATTGCCTTTTCTTCAACATTGATTTTACTTACGTAAATAGGATGTTTTGGATACAATGCATGGATTTTATTTATTTATGTATTTATTGTTCACGAATTAGAGCTCTGTTTTTTCCCACTTGTCTTTCATTTGCAAGCATTTGGTATTTTATATGGATTTATTTATCCATATACTCAATCTTTCTTCCATAGCTTTTATTAATATATAATCTAGTTCTCCTTCATAAATAATAATCAAAAATGACAATGCTGAATTTAAGGCATAAATAAGATGGATCCATTTCAAAAGCTCAATATCATCAAATTATACTTTGGAAATATTATGATATATTTGTTTCCATCATATTTTCAGAGAATTTAAAAATGAGAAATGAATTCATCCAAGAGAACATTTTTTCAAAATCAACAAATTACTCCAAACTTGTTTTCCTTCAACATTTTATGCAATATTTGTGCTTCCGTATTTTGATTATGTTTCAATTAGCATTTTTTTATTCGTATTGACATGTTGTCTGTGTTTATGATATTTTGCCGAAGAAAAAAGACATTAAACTGGTATATGTGTTTTGGATGGAAATTTTAAACATTTGTATATTTTTCATCATTTAAATATTATCACCATTGGGCACCATTTTACAATTGGGGATAAAAAGATACGTTTTCTTCTAATTCCTCTGAAAGCCTACAACAGGAAAATTATTTATTGACTCAAAAATAAGCTATCATTTGTTTGAAGCTAAAAGGGAAGCTAAAAGCTACACATCAGAGGCGTATGGGTATTTTTTTAATAGTTATTTGAATTTCAGAGCTAAGTGTAATAGAAAAATAGACCTAAAATAATAGTCATAAATAAAAATAGACCTTATATAACTCATCAATTTTTTTTTATGAAAAGAGATGTTATAGAAGTTTAATAAATTATAAGAGCTTTGTTAACCTTTTCCTTACGGGTTGAGATAGCATGTATCCCAAAAATACAGGCACAAGAATGAATATATATCTATATCTATATACATACATCTATATCTATATATATACATCTATATACATCTATATCTATATACATAAAGATGTTTAAGGCTAATAGTACTTAATTAAAAAATCTTTTAAATATTGCTTTACTCTCTGGTGGCCTCTCTGGGGTTGCTCATTACTTTGTCTTATAGTATTAGGCTATTATCCTTATTTTAATTATTTTTTGGTTATTTAACTTTAATGGAGTTTATATGAGTTTTCTTTATGTCTAAAATTAAGTATTTGTTTAAAAATTACATAAAAAAATTACACCAAAAAAATTATAAAATTTGTTAAAAAATATTCACTTTTCAGCAGCAATACTTATCTGTAACTGTAGACTTTATTGTAGTGCTAAGGGCTTTTGTCATGAGAATAATTTTTTACTATGGTATAATGTCATGTGAGTAAATTTTTACTATGGTATTATGTCTAACTTAAAAACTTTTTGCTTTTTAAGTAAATTAAATCTATATCTTTTTATTATTCTTGTTCGTGGTAGATTACCACTATTGTATTTATTCTATATTTATATGTAAAACCAATCTTAACAAACATGTAAAGGTCTCTGAATAATTTAGCGACTGGCAAAGTTGGTACCAATGTATCAATTGCCCCGTCTGTCACTAATTGGGTATGTGATAGATCGTCAGCAAGTTACCCTAATCTTATTACTAGTTATTTTGATAGTTCTAAGCCTGCTGTTGGTGAATGCAAAAATAATGTAATTGTTACTAATGCCCCCACTTCCCCACTTAAT
This sequence comes from Dolomedes plantarius, assembly GCA_907164885.2. Lineage (NCBI taxonomy): Eukaryota > Metazoa > Arthropoda > Arachnida > Araneae > Dolomedidae > Dolomedes > Dolomedes plantarius. The sequence continues at coordinate 9,734,049 of OU015501.1, forward strand.
TTTCCTTTACTCACGACTACAAGCTTTTATCCCAACATGTATAAATTCAGATATAAATTATGTACTAACAAAAGATGTAAATTATATCCAAGGGCAAACCATTGCCAGGTTAACAATGCTTCCAATTCTAAAATCTTTTGTAAGGTATATAACTGTATTTATATGTTGTCATGTAAAGTTTGTAATTTGTCTTACATCGACCAGACAAAAAACACATTAAATCGTAGACTAAACCAACATCGGAGCAACATCTATCGATGTGTTGATAATACCGATGAATGGTCATTAGAAATACTACATTTCAAAAACCATGGCATAGAAAATATCATCGTTTCTATAATCGATATTATTCCAGATACTAAAACAAGAATATGGTGGGAAAGACATCACATTAGAATATACAACACTGCTTACCCATACGGTTTAAACACAAATGTCTATGATAAAAATTATAATTGGTGCAACATCGTAAAATCGTCTACACCTAGTGTATTAGATCAAAATATTAGCTGTTATCGTAATACATTAACGGTTAAAAAACGCAAACAACGTGGAGGACGTGGACGTAAACATAGCTTTAAAGATCATATCGTCCTTTTCAATAAGCTACGTGAAAAAATTAACAAAAAACCGGATTATCCAATAAATTGTATTAAAAACTTTATTTTTGGTTTTAAAAAAATATGGTTACTAGATTTGTGGAAAATGGTAAAAAGCAATACTTTACATCTTATTCCAACTAATACGCACTTCATACCTATAATAATAGACCTAATTTAAAAAAAGGTGCTATAGTTGTGGTATAGTATTACACGATAGTGAGCCAAAAAGCTGTAGTAAATTATATTGTATTACCGAGTATGCCAACAAAAGTTTCGATAATATACCCTTCTCTAAAATTCTAAATCAAAATATCAGTTACTTTCCTGTTAACAATGTAAAAATTTATAATAGTTTTCGTTATAGTAGGCCGATTGGTTGCTATATTTTTAATTATAATAATATATCTAAATATTTGGTTAAAGAAGCTCCAGGAAAATGTAAGTGTATTAAAAATATGATTGGTTACAATGAACACTACAGCCACATAATCCCCTTAATGGCCGTTCTTAGAAAGAGGGTATGAAATTTCCCGTTCTAAAGATGGAATTGGAAAAATGGGCTAAAGGTTGACGCACTGAGCTTTTTACTAAAATCACCGTATTTTTCAACTTTCTTGGACTACTGTTACTATCAGCTATACTTTTGCTACTGTATCACCGATCCAAGTTCATATTTAAGAGATACATCTTCCTCTCGCAAAGAAAAAAAAGAAATGTGTAGCATTTACAGAAATGACAGGAATTTTTGACTTATTTCAGCAAGGACACTGGAGGCTCTTACTTATCGATTAAAACTCCTGATTTACTGGAACAGCTATTTGAGATGACACTGAGTTTAAATCACAAAAGGCCAGTTTATTAACCACTAACTACCATTAAAAAGTACCACCTTTACTTTCATTCTTGAACTATTTCTCTTACAAGAATCGCAGACTAGTGTGAAGTAACTGCGATTCTTAAGTGGTGCCCACTCTGTTCCTGTATAACTAACGCATCTTTCTTAAACTATTGACCGTAAGGTGCGTCGAGCTAACAAATAGAATCATGCATTCAATTTAATGGGCTCAGAGAGAGGCATCACAGAGCTACACTTGAAGAGAGTTAATAGGGCATCTGAACAGGATTATCATAAAAGACAGCAACAGAAATTTTAAGAATAAACTCCTTGTTTGTTCATTACTACCCAACGAAAAGCTTTGAAGATGGTAAGTAGTTTATACAGTTGGTATCAAATAAAGACCGAAAATCTACAGCAATGTACATAAAAAGGACGTTAAAAGTTTCTTTGTCATTTAATTCAAGACGAAAATAAAGAAGCGTGCAATTTCCGCGGATTTAATTTCCTAATTTTCCATGTTGTGTTCATCTGATCTCAAGATGTGAAACACAAACCCTCGCATGATGGTTTTGCGTGATGGTAAAATCCAGAGGCCCTCAACCCATATTAAATCCTAAATTGACTCTAAAGAACATAAAGCAATATTTTAAAACCAACTACTTATATAAGAGTAGACATACATTGGGAAACGTTCAAATTACATTCCAACACAAAAAAATTCCTTTTTATTCCTTTACATCAAAGTATTTCAATAGTTCATAAAAATGTTTATTTATATAAATTTCATAGAATATAAACTACATTCTCAGGTTAATTTCAGTTTATAAGAACTGTATCTATATAAATTTGTGAATTTTTATGAACTAAAAAATTATATTCGGAAGAACGCGAGACTTTGATTACAAAGCAAGTTCTATTTAGGTATGGATTTGTTGGAGAAATAACTTAAGATTTTATCAAAATATCCAATACTTTATTTTCTAAATTTCTTCTTAACTCTTCACAGCTGTATCTCCAGAGATAATCTGTCGAAATGACTTTGAATGTTGAAGCAGAGTTGTTCTAACAACAATCTCATTACTTTGAATGAGGGTAGAAAAATGGCTATCGTGCAGTTTTGACTAATCCCTTGAAGAGTCTCGGGGAGGCATATTTTCCCTCAATATATAGTTAAAATCTGCAAACACTTTTCTTTATGAATACATTATTATGAATTACATACACACACATTCATTCACTGATTCATAAGTAAAATGAAGTGCAAGTCCTAAAATATTACTTTTATCCCAAAACAATATATGGGGTAATGGCACACTGAATGTAACAACATACAGAACTAAAGAAAGTTGGTAACTAAAGAAGGTTAGAGGGGCTGACCCCTTTCGCATAGTTTCGAAACATTAACCGTAACTGAAACAAAAACTGGGAAAACTGAAACTTGTATTTCTTCCTTACTTCTAAAAGTAAAACTCCATCCTTATTGGTGCCGTGCGGTGGCCGAATGGCTGCGGCGCTGGCATTCGATACCACAGTATGTGGGTTCGAGTCCCACAATTGGCATGGATGTTTGGAGACGTTCGGAATCGGCTTTCAGTAGGTTCCAGTCTAATTATCCCTCGTGGAGCAAAAAATGACCGTAGCTGTCTAAACTAACCAAACCTACCGTGCTTCTAAAGGAATCTTCTACATGGTAAGTAATCATGTTTCCCCTTAAATTTCCTCCATAATGGATTACATTTGTTAATTGGTACTTTTAAATTTACTTTTTGAAACAAACTTTCTTCTATAATAAACCCAAACTTTCACAAAGAGGAAATTCTTTCACTCTTCTACATATAAACTAAAGCAGTACATAGAGAGCGTATATAATTCCTATTTTTTCTCGAATAATTATTTATATCCTTCGTATAACAGTATTTCATATGCCTTCCCTATTGGACAAATAGCTCTTTTTAGCATCTTTAGCTGGTTATGACCTCCATAAGTAGTCATTTGCTCGTGTCACCTAAAAACTATTCCAAAGTCCCTGGTTCACCTTTAAAAAGATGTTTCATCTGATTAAACACATACGAATTTTAGGTAGGATAACAGTATGTATGTATAAGATTAAACAGTAAATTCAGAAAATTTAATAAGTACCCCACAGCTAAAAAAGAAATTTTTCGCATACATACCTTAAATGCAAAACCCTTACAATTTTATTTATTTAGTATAACATTTGGAAATTACGAGTAAAGTTCGTCAGTTTTAACATAGAAATATTGAAAATCTTAAAATACGAACTTTTCACCTGAAATTTTATGTATAACAAAAAATATGCATTCCTCTAAGAAAAAAATGTAGCATTACAAAAGTTTCTGTGTTGAACTATCGTAATAATGAATACATCATAAATTTAATTTAGGCACTAATCAAATTGTTTAGCTTCACGGCTCAGTATTCCTTGCTTTGTTTGATCTGTTTCTACCCGTCAAGCACAGTAGTTTCAACGAATTGCCATGACTTGCTTGAGTCACAGAAAAAGCACTTGTCACTCTCACACTCCTCCTTTTCGTCGGTATATGTACTCATTCCAAAAGTTGCTTTCAACAATCTGCTCAACGTTCTTTGCACACCTGTGGGAGTTCGGTATGCAACTTTGTGAAATACTTAAGAATTCGAAAGGATAAAAATTTAAACAAAAATTTGAATAATAAAGGCACCAAAATGCGTAGCCAATTCTTGGAAATAGTTTATTTTACCATTAAGTTATTTTTTATAAGAGACAGAGAAATGCACAATATTTTAAATAAGTGGCTCTCTGACATTTTTCTGAAAATAACAGCTCTCAAATTTCTTGTGTTTAGTTAAAGTATTTAAAAGAATGGCAATTCTTAGGTTACCTCTTATATCTTTGAAGGTATTCGTGAACAGCTAGCAAAATATTCAGTATATAATTTTTAGAAGCAAACCCACCTAAATCCGGTAGAATAAGTACAATATAATCCTATCAAAATCTATGCATTAAATATCGACTACTCCCCCCATACTATGCAGAAAAAGAATGGACTCCAGAATGGTTGAGTATCTGAATTAGCTTCGGGACATCAAATGCATGATAGAGTTAATCTTTTATTTTTAATATGACTGATTCAATTGTTTCGGTTTTGACTGTATAACGGTATGAAACAAACTAAAGGGCAAACTCTGTTCTAAATCTCAATGTAAATGTTTCAATTTATAAGAAAACCAAACCTCAGACAAAAATTAAGACAACAAACTATCCCAATTAAATGAAAATGTTCCCGAAAATAAATACAAATGCTTAACTACCACTAGTCATTGACAATTAGTCTCTTAATATTAGTAACATCATCTGATAAATGCAAGTTTCCACGCAACTCAATAGAAACGTGCAACTATCAGTATTCAGTAATAATTAGCTCCTGTAAAATTAGTTTCACTCATGACAGAATATGCCATTCATGAAATACCTGATTACTTTACTCAGGCAAAGAAGGAAGCATGCTTATGGTAGAAAAGAGGGCATGATTAAAAAGCTCTAAAGCTAATTTGCAACCCATTTTTTTTAGATCAAGCTTTATAAAGGGACAGAAATCTAGTAGATGTAAGTAATTAGTCTTTGGTTTGAATTTTAATAACATTAGAAATCTCACCTTCAGTTTCAAAGAATTCACTGAGTCAACACATGCACAAGCATTTTGTACATATTTTAAGATGTAATACTTCAAAAAACGTTGGAGAGAACTAGAATTTATAAACCACAACAACAGTCAGACTCGCAGAAGAAAACAACTTTATTTTGATAATACAGAGAAATAATTTGCTGCAATAGGCAGATAAAGTACTAAGTTAAAATTTTGAAAACATAAAGTAGCCAAGAAGTTGCTAAGAAGTAAGTCAACCAGTGTGCAGTGGCGATGACATGCTTTGCAATAGGAACTTTGCTTTTCTCTCAGCAGAAAAAATGCGTGAAGGATCTTGGCACTGCCAAACCGAGAAAAAGAGTAAGACAGTATGGTGTCAGGGTTAAGGAAGAAAAAGTTAAAGAAGGTACTAACCGATTAATAAAATAAAAATGGAAATTTATCACGTAAAAACTTCTAAGTTAATCCTCTTAATGTCAGCGTTATGTATTAAAAAAATCTGCATGTCTATCATTTATAAATTATGATTTTAATATGATTATATATCTCAGTTATTTCCCTTTTCCTTCCTTTTTCTCTGCCTTTTATCTTTTAAGTTTCTGTTTCACGTGAATTTCAAGTATGAATTGAAAAAAATATTTTCTGCGCAAGATAATTAAGCTACACATACCCTAAATTAATACTTAGGTATCTTTCAAATAGCTTAATCACGCTCGTACCTAGATAAATGTGATCGAAAAATCCTGAAGAAACATTGTACTATACATTTACTTCATTTCTCCCTTTTCATTATTTCTAAAGTGCGCATAATTTTTCCTTTCTTTTATTTTCAGCGAGTTTGCCTTTTTACTCAACCGTGAAATGAGCGCCGAGACCCATTTCAGTTCTAGAGCTCAAACGTGTATCAGCTGAAGTAACAATTGATTCTGTTACCACCATCAGTTATTTGAAGATCAAAATCATTCCCATTAAGTGGTTCACATGCAGTTGGCTTCAAAGAAAGTAAGGAAAATTGGATTGCGAGAAAGCTACGCAAATCTCGGATTGTTTAACTCTTAACTAACGATCATGAATATTGACAGTTATAAAAGGAATTCATGATTCCTACTTCTGTTGTTTCACACATCTCTTAATTCTCTCTTACTGTCGAAAACTATTTTTTAAATCCTTATTAAAAGTAAATGAGGTATTAACACAAACTCGTGTAAAATATGCTGTTTCATAAATCATCGAATTGATATTAGTTTGATCTTTTTTCTCCTAATGCGGATGCACTTGTCGTGAAACATTCGCCTTTTGTTATTCACCACGAAGTCTTGCTGGCTATTTTAGTATGAGAGCACCATTTAGGCAAGCCAGCGCTGCTCCCTATAAGACGACAACACGTTAACGACCAAACCTTGTTCGGGATTTGAACCCAAGTCCACGACGATAACCACTATACCATGTGGGCGACGTTAGATTTATCATAATAGTCATGAATTGATATTAGTCCACGTACGCCATGAAAAATAATAATAATAATAATAATAATAAATATATATGTGTATATATAAATATATATGTGTATATATATTTATATATATATATATATATATATATATATATATATATATATATATATATATATATATACAGAGGCTGTTCACACATTTTTTAGACGATGTATATTGTATTCACAAAACTAAATTACAGAAAATTCTTGTGTTTTAAATGTTCCATTTGACATCTCTTATTCTGAACTATCTTTCGACACCGCAATTTCCAGGATAATAATGCCTTTTGAAGTGTCAGAAGAGATATTCTATCCCATTCCTCCTGAACAGCTTTCCAGAGTCCTGTAGGGGTTTTGGGACGACGTTTCGATAATGCAGATTTTAAAATTCCGAAAGCACAAAAATCCATAGGTGATACATCGGGAGATTTAGTAGGGATATCAGTGAAGGGTATGGCCTTGATGCCAGTTTTTTGTTACATTTCTTTTAGGAAATTTACAGTGGATTTTGATGTGTGACTGCTAGCTTTGTCCTGATGGAGTCTCACAGATTGATGGCACTGTGGGTAAAGCGATGGTATTTCATTCAGACAAATATGTTCCTGATAAAATATGTTCCTGATAGTATTTAGAGTTAATCTTGACATTTTTTTCCACTCTCTTTATTTTTAACTTGCCATTATAAGAAAAACCAGCAACAATCATGAATCTCTTAGAAAAACTTTCTTTCGATTCTTTGAACCATGTACTTAAATTTTTTTCTCTCCTTTTATGATAATAAATGACTCTTTTTTTGTTGCAATCATTTAAATACACCCATGATTCATCTATTGTGACAATTGTTTTCCATTTTTCTTTGGATAAGTGTTTCTCATATAGAATTCTGCAGCGTGTCCTGCGTTCACCGATATAATTTGGAAGAAGACGATGCACATTGCATTTTTTCGCTTTCTTAAGATTTAAATCAACGTTTATCATTTTGTTTACAGTGGACACCGAGCATTTTAGTGATTTTGCAACTGTCCTTTGACTAGGGGGATTTTCTTTTAACATTAAACAACGTACCTTTGCAATAGTCGAAGATGTCCGCTTTTTCCTTGGATACTTGTTTGGAATTTTTGTCCCACTTGAGGCTCCAATTTGACGTTTTTTTCCTTTCTTGTTGACGATATTACCTATCGACGCTTTAGATATCACAAAACCATGACTCTCACATCGTTTTTGGATAACGGAGTATGCATATTTCTCTACGGAAATAGCAAAAATATAGCCTTCGAACCACTGCTTTGTTAAAAACGCCATTTTTAATAAAAACAAAACTTTCGGGCCGCAGACGATAATTTTGACTTTTAAAAACATAGTACAATTGCAATTATTTCTTTTGCATCAAACGATTTTTTTTTACCGCTTACCAAAACCGTCTAAAAAATGTGCGAACAGCCTCTGTATATATATATATATATATATATATATATACTAGCTGAAAACCCGCACTTCGCTACGGAGTACATTCAAATTAAATACAACGGTCAATGTATGCAATTAATGCCAAAAAATATAAATATGTATATATTTATAATAAATACTACGATCAATGTATACAAATGATATAAAAAAATATATTTATAAAAAAAATCGTAAGGGATATTTTATTAGACAAAATAATGTCGAATCGTCTGCCGCATTAGCAAGAAAAAAATATTTTTTTGTCTATTTAGTTTTTATGCACGTGACGATAAATTTATTCAAAGTACCAGAAAAAGAAATCACGTGATCAGCATTTAATAAATTAAATTCTAAAAAATTAATCTTTAAAAATTCACCAAAAATCAGAAAAGGGAGGTAAAGATTCGAAAAAGATCTGATTTTGAAGGAATTTTTATGATCCTTCTCGTGATATAAATTTTACAACCCTCAAATTATTATTTTAAATGCAAACTTAAAAAAAGTTACAAAAACAGCTTAAAAATTTAATTTTAAAAAATCTAAGAAGAATTTTTCAAAAATCTTGATTAGTGCACCCCTACACTATAAGAAGAATCGTCATGCAAAATTTCAGCCCTTTAGGTCCAGCGGTTTGGTCTGTGCGTTGTATGTCAGTCAGTCAGTGAATGAATGAATGAATGAATGAGTCAGTTACGGAACTGTTTTATATATATAGATATATACATACAGTGGAATCTCGATGTATCGTTTTTCAAGGTACCTACTGAACTGAACGATAAATTCGGGAAAACGATAGGTCCGGGAACATAACAAAGCAATATGATCACCGGGACTGGGTGGAATAAACGACGCATACGGGAAAACGATGATTCGGAAAAAGATCGATCGAGATTCCACTATATATATATATATATATATATATATATATATATATATATATTAAAGACCGTTTGAAAGTTCAAATAGACCGGTTTCCCCCTATCAGATAGATTCACCAATGCATAAATTTAACATTAAATATTTATTTCCCCCTCCCCCCAAAAATTAACATTAAAAAAATTACGCATAAATTTTAGTTCTTTTAGGGCTTTAAAGTTTTAACAAAAGACGTTGACTTATTTTAAATATCCCAAACAAATCATTGGAGTTATACACTAAAATGCATTTTCATTTGGATCTAAGTTAGTTTTCTAAATATATTATTTCATATCAATCATCATGAATTAAAGTTTGGTAGTTTCCATATCACTAAAATTATATTAAACCCCATAAACAAGATTACAAATTACAGGATTTAGACACATATATACATATGTGTCAAAATGTATATATGTGTATGTATGATATCTATATGTATTTCTCTATTGTACTTTTTTATTGAAATTGACATAATGTCAAGGAATTATGCTCATATAAATTAGATATATCCTAATAAAATATATATTTTGTGACATACATTCGTTGTTCACGTTTATCTATGAAATAATTGCTTTGACACATAATTAATCTCTATTCAAAGGATAAAGGAGTGCGCCTAAAATACCCTACAGTGGAAGGTAATCTTCCTACCTATATTAATTCCTAAAGTAAATTTGAAGGAATTAAATAATGCACTTATTAAACACAAATCCATATAACTTCGCTTCGCCTTCAATGAATTAAGCTTTAGAAAATTCTCTTTTCCACGAAACTTTTCCAGAACATCGCTACTATTCTACTGATTAGAATCGATTTTGAAAAATTAATTCAGTGCCTAGAATTTCCATTTCTAATATGAATGGTAAAATCGGAAAAGTGATAAGTTTGCATTTTCTGTTAAGATAAATGTGTAGGTGCATACTGCGTAATATATCTGCAATAAAAGAATTACCATTACAATATTTTATTTGTCACTTAGAACCGTATTTATCAAAAGCATAACTCTTCAAAACGTTAGATATATTTCAATGCAATTTAATCACAGAGTATTGAATAATTACGTTTATTCAGAATAGAGTTAATGAAAGACACAGTTCCAAAATTTAGACAACAGTATCCTATTTATACATGAAAATAGTTTACTGGTCAATTGCATTCTGATAATGACAGCGAGACTTTGTTAAAAATTTTGAGGAATTTTTGCAGTTTTCTATTACTTGTTGTAATAATTTAAAATTTTTAAGTTTGAAATGTGAGCAGTGTATTTTACAGTTCTCTGTACGCACACAGCAAAGTTATTTCATATTCTTTATCCAATGCAAAACATAATTAAATCATAGACTTGATTTCTGAAAACAAATTTTGTTTTATATTTTCAACTATGTCCTCGTTGTTGGATATTAAATATTTATCATGAAAACTAAAGCAAAGAATCCCATAGTAATTTCATCCTGTTCACATTAGACAATTCGCTTTCGTATATGTGAGCATTCTCTTGTGGCATATTTCCCTTTCTAAGAAATTCTAGCAAGTTTGAGCTCAATCGTTCAAGTTGGCAAGAACTGTGCATATGCCGTTTTCAGAAACCATCCTTCCTCTAATCTGTATTTGAATAAGAGTTTTCATTCCCCTGAACTCGATTTTCGGCATTAAATCTAAAGAGAAAATTTCATACGACATGCGAGAATTAAAAGGGAAAGAGATCTTTGTTCAAATTGCAAACGAAATAGAATATTTAATGTGTAAGCGTTTTCATCTTACTTTGTGAAATGTAAATACTGTTTACTTCCCTGTAGCTTAAAATAAGCTGAAAAATTCTAATATAGATTAATCCTCCACAATGTCAAAGAAATGCTTGTTTCAATTCCAAGCTAGATTACAGAAGATAGAATTAGAATGTTCAATTCAAACTCCGAAGTCATTCTCATGCAGAGTCAGTCCAACTACCAAAAAGGGTTGTTTTCCGGCAATTGGAATGAAAGTGGTATAATTTATCACATAAATACCAATTTTCACATATTTTTGAAATCACTAAAGGATTATAAATAGGATTTTTAAGTTGAGGTACTGCTTTGTTTTCTAAATAACTTGGATATTGTGATAATGTAGAAATTAAACTGCTGCTAGTTACACGTATTAGTAAAATATTTCATTGATTTCAATCACTGTCATATGACAAAATAACGTAATTTTTAGAAAAAAAAAAGTTCTTCATCAAAGCAATAATTATATATTTTCAAATATATTTTGATTTGTAGCAAACGTTCACCGGGAGTGAAATTCGATCCCTGTTTTCCAAACTTTGAAAGCCTGTCGTATGTTATCGATGATTCGTTAATTGTTTTGTTTGAAATAAGACTGTATTTCCATTCTAATTATTGTTACATTTTTGAAATTTTCTACCGGTAAAAATGAGATTTTTATTGAGATAAATATACAAAGAGTAAAACTGGTCTGTGAAGATCTTTGGGAGAAAAATTCGATTAAGCGATTTGCTGTTGTTACTGTAGTTCGTTTAAAACACTTGATGATCACAGCCTGTAGTGTACAATTTCCCACTCTTCCTCGGTTGTAGATAGGTTTTGAGAGAGACAAGACACAGAAATCCTGGGACGAGAAACAGTTCCTTGAATGCAGTCCTGAGAAACTCACCTTGGCAGGTTCCGGTTAGTGCCTGCCAAAGTTACCTCTAAGCATCACCCGAGACAGAGATTCTGGTGGCGGAATGGAACTGTAGACGTATTAAGGACCTCCGATTAAGGAGCCCTTGCTCTGCAAATATTTGTCTTGAAATGGCAGGAGATGTGTAGTTCGCAGTGTGTTGTTGAATAGCACTCTGATAGTCGACTCATGCCCTTATGGATGTTCATATAATAGCTAGATCCATAGTGGTGTTGTTTACCGGAACCATCCAGATGGGTGGACACACTTGTGCCACAACCCAGCTAATTCGCTCAACGGGGAGTACTGTCAGCCTAAAACGGTGTGAGACGTCTGAAAGTGCGACCAGCCGACAACTCTTTTGTTGGCTGGATTGTCTGCACTTTGTCAGTAACCAGTAAAAATTTAGAGTTATCCACTGTTTTGAAATTATTTTCCTGCTAGCGCACTGCTCGGTTACGTCATGCGAAGAAATACATATCAAGGGTGAAACATAGGTGCAAGGTTACTCGGTTCGCTGGATATCATTTATATTTATATAAAGCGGGCTTGTGGTGGCCCTGCGGTACAGCGGCCCTGTGGTACAGCGGGCTGCTGAGGGTGCTCAGATCGAATCCCGGCGTCGTGCCATGAAAAATGCCTCCGTTTGTGTCGTCCCTTCACAAGGAGTAATGCTGTCCGCCCATATGGTGCCCCCATAATAAAATGGACTATAAATTGCGGCGTAGTATAGGCGAATGTTTGACGACAAGTGCCTCCACTTAAAAAATAAAAATAATATATATATATATATATATATATATATATATATAAAGTCTACATGTGTATAAGTTAATATACACACACATAAATGGGGGTGTATTTGCCTATTTTACGTTTTTTAATGTATGCTAGTTATTAGATTCACACCTCCTGTAACGCAGTTTTAAACATGTATACAAAAGATTAATGGATGTAGGCCTTTCCCCAAAAATTGTTGACTTTGATTACTCAAAGATCTGGAATAAGATAAATGAATTTCAAGCTATAAAACATTGTTGCATGTTACGAAATTCTGAGCAGCTGATTAACTTAAACCAAAGACTGTTTTACTTATGAAAAACAATGACAGGATATATTTGCGACTCCCAATTATGCTCCGAGTCACGTTAAACTCCCTTTGTGTGTCAAGACTCTAATATTAGAGAAATTTATGTCACTCGCAACCCACAACAGTTTATTGAACTACTTTTTAATTCTGAACGCCTTCCTTTCGTGATGCGCGTGACTGAATTTCTTTGGACAACTTAGAAGCCGTATACTGGATGAATGAAATATGAAATATGGAGGGTTTTTTTTCACTCGTTGAAATGCAGCTGGCTATGAAGCTTTGTTTGTTCAAAGTTGGCGAATTTGATTAATGCGCACATTGGAAACTCACTTGTAAAGTGTTTGCCATGCACTAGAATTTTTAAAAAAGGTGGTTTAATGCATCATTTTGTATTGTTCATTAAAAATCATAGTGATGATGTCTTGTAATGCTAGATACGATTACTGTTGTAAAGTATATATATTTGGTTGACATTTGCCCTTGAATTTTAAAATGCTATTTATCTTTCCAATATTAGTTTCTTTTACTTGTCTTTTTTTTTTTGTTGATTGTACATTTTAACGAGAATGGATAGTATATTTTCTGATGCAGGAAGAAAACTGAGCTTTCTTTTACTTATTGTAGCCTCATAATATGGAAATACTACATGTTATTTAGCATAAGTGTCTAATGTCAGATTTGCTAAATTTGTGTTAAGCATTTAAATATAAATTTGTTGGCTAGATACGCAGAAATTCCGTTGCACCTGCGGATTTACAATTCCTCGTTTACTATGGTGAGAAAACAAATTCAAATATTAAATATATGAATGGTACTTAAGTTACAACTAGTAGTAACAAGAGGAATTCAGCACTCCAGTATAGCCCTTCAACGTGCAGGTATATGTATTGTGACCTTGCAAAATGCGCATTAATAACAGGTATATTCACTTCTCTTTCAGTGCTTTGTGGGAATTTCGGAATATGCTATGTTATATCACAGGGTATTGCATTTTTTCAGTATTCTATAATTCTCTTGAATTCCTTTCTTATGACGAGATAGGGAGAGTACTCTGTAAATGTACAGTTTATCGTGCAATACTTTTCATTATTTCTTTATTTAACGTTGGTAATGTCTATGCATAATAAGCCAATTAATCTTTACAGTATTTATGAGCGTTCATAAATTTTGCGTTATATACAGGATTCCCTCCTATATTCGTTACACCCCCTTAACTTCTAAACGGTGACAGCTTAGACCATAAAGCTGACATCTAGGTTTAGTAAAAAGGCTATGCGCTACTCGATGAGATGATTTTCAACGCCAACTATCGGCAAATTTTAGAATTAGCGTTTTTATCTCAAAAATAGTACGAGATACGGGAAAAAAATCAATTACAAAGTTGTTCAGCATCATCGATTTAGTAAGAAAAGACACCTTGCGCTCATTATTACTCAATGCAGAATGTAAAAAAATGAGCTTTTGTTTGTCGTGATTTTCAACATTATGACGTCGTGAAACGCGAGCGAAGCCAGTCCAGAGTGCAAATGTGTATATTGGCTAATGGAGAGCATTTTCTGCAACATAAATAAATGATCCCGAAGATAGGGAAGTGTATCTTTCTTTCTTCCACTCTTTATGACATGATAATTTTCGAAATCATGTCCAAACAAATATTCATTGTCTACATTCTGCTTTAAGTATAAATTGCGCAAGGTGTCATTTCTTACTAAATCGATGATGCTGAACAACTTTGTAATTGACTTTTTTCCCGTATCTCGTACCATTTTTTAGATAAAAACGCTAATTCTAAAATTTGCCGATAGATGGCGTTGTAAGTTGTCTCATCGAGTAGCGCATAGCCTTTTTACTACACCTAGACACCAACTTTATGGCCTAAGCTGTCACCGTTTAGAAGTTAAGGGGGGTGTAACGGATATAGGTGGGAACACTGTATAGTCCTTTATATGTGAAGTTTTAAATTCAAAGAAATTTATAACAGTTGTTCATACAGTTATAGTGTTTAAGTATGGGAAGAAAAGCATAGATTTTGCTATCAAATGCTTATCTGTACAATAGTCATCAAAGTTTATTTCATATGAATAATTTAATTTCATTTAAAGAATACTAATGGACGGTAAGGAAATAACTTATTTATAATTAGATTAGCTTGTTTTGCTAAGGGAACATTCTTTTATTCGGGCTGTATCTTCAGTGTGTTAAAAAATCAGACTTATCAAAGCCCAGTAAAAAAAAAATCCTAGTTTTAAATAGAAATTCAGATATGCTTTAAAAAAATAATTTTGGGATTTATAACCCAAATAAATTTGTTAAACGACCCCAAAGTGGCTTATGATTATGCTTTTGAATAATTGTAGCCGTACCAGTGGGATGTAATTGCATAATACTTTTATTCCATTTTACTTTAGATAATAGCCTATCTCAAAAGCTTATCAGACTTCGATTGGATTTACATGGTCAACTTTAAAACTTTTTCATTGCAACAATATTTAGTTTTTATGAATAAAATAACGAACAAGGTGTTGATAATACGGACGAAATCACTTAGGGTGAATTGAAGCATTTAGTTAATATCGATTCATTTCGATACATGTCCATTAGTATAGACACTTCTAAAATAAAGGTTGATTTATTTGAAAGAAAATGGCCTGTCTTTATATTATAAGAGTCTTTATCGATCCCATCAGGCTAGAAGTTTTCAAATTTTTACTTTAATAACAAGGCAATCTCTTATTGCATTTCTGCAATTACTTCTGTTACATTTGAACTTGTATTATGCTGCATTTGAAAATGTAGAACCTTTGAAATGTTATTTAAGAGATAAAAAAATGTGTTCAAAGTCTATCCGTGATGTGTGTCAAACTATACATAGCTTCAACACTGGAATAATCTCTAATAAGATAGATGGACAGAATAGAGGTAGAAAACCAGTAACTTATTCTTAAATATTACATACTAGCTGAAAACCCGCGCTTCGCTACGGAGTAGATTCAAATTAAATACAACGTCAATGTATGCAATTAATGCCAAAAAATAAATAAATATATATATTTATAATAAATGCGACTATCAATATACAATTGATATAATATATATATATATATATATATATATATATATATATATATATATATATATATATAAATCGTAAGGGATATTTATTTTTTTTGGATAATATCCAATCGTCTGCTGCATTAGAAAGAAAAAGAATATCATTTTTGTCTATTTAGTTGTTATGCACGTGACGATAAATTTATTTAAAGTACCAGAAAAAGAAATCAAGTGATCAGCATTTAATAAATTAAATTCTAAAAATGAATCTTTAAAAATTCACCAAAAATCAGAAAATTAAGGTAAAGGTTCGAAAAAGATTTCATTTTAAAGGAATTTTTATGATCTTTCTTGTGATATAAATTTTATAACCCTCAAATTATTATTTTAAATGCAAACTTTAAAAAATTACAAAAACAGCTTAAAAATTTAATTTTAAAAATCTAAGAAGAATTTTTCAAACATCTTTCTTAGTGCACCCCTACACCATAAGAAGAATCGCCATGCAAAATTTCAGCCCTCTAGGTCCAGCGGTTTGGTCTGTGCGTTGTATGTCAGTCAGTCAGTCAGTCAGTTACGGAACTGTTTTATATATATAGATTAAAACGAAAAAGTTCGCATTGAGACATCGTGAATGAAGGTGGGGAGAGTCAAAATAAAATGTTGGTTCAGCCTCAAATAGTGTGAGTTATCAAGTGATGTGTAATATTTAAAATTTGAACATTACTTATTTCTGCAAAGCAATGAATGAAAAAGGAAACTTAACATTGTATCCATAATCTACGAGTCTTTTTTTTTTTTTTTATCGTTACCTTGAATTTGGATGGTATAGGGTCGATGCAAAAGAAAAAATGAAATAGCGCCAAGATGGATTGTAATGCATAATAGTTATTGTTGAATTTTTTGTGTGAATTTGGTGATGGAAGGGAAATAAAGGGCTCACTAATCCGTAGCTGAAGAAGGGAAACACTTGCTCGTCTGATCCTGGCTGGGGATCAAGAGAAGAAAGAAGACGGCGCACAGCATTCGCTCCCCATTACGGCATTAAAGGGAAGAGCCCCATTCATTATGGATGTCTTTCATCAAACAGTCTCCGAGTAAAAGGGTTGAATTAGCAATAGCTAATGTATTATCTTCGATTGCGTATTGTTTGCCCGTGGCAGAGAAAGAATGACGCGGTATAAATTTTAATTGAGACGCAGATCGATTTTTAATGCTGTGCTTAACATGAAAGAGGCTTTTCGAAAAGAAGTCACTGTCGTCAACTAATAATGGTGAAGAATTGCTTAGGAAATAAATTGCACTCATAGCCGCTTAATATTTACTCCGGCAGGCGGTGCTTTTGTCATTGATGAACCTCAATCGTTCATTCTTTATGAATTTCCGATTTCACACCGTTACTTTTCAAAAGACGAATGTTTTCCCGTTTTCATAATTGGCTCTTTAATTACCATGCCCATATTTTAAAGAACTGCCTTCAAAGTTCTTTAAGATTCCAACTCCAAGTTATTCAGTTTGGGATTTGAATTTCGATCGTCAGTTACTATGGCAAAAAATTATTCAAATTCGCTGGATCTCTTATGTGAATACGTTTGGCGAAAGACCTTATGCATGTGTCGCTAAAATATAACCTAAACGTATAAACATAAATTGCATATATTTGGAGAGCGCACAATCCATGAAGACACATTTTGGGCTTTGCAAAATTTCTCATGTTGTATCACATTTCCAAATAGTGACTTATTGCGATTTATTAGGACAATTTGTGCAATCTCACAAAAGAAAGAGTATCTTAGTTGCGTTAACATACAGTTTGCCTATTTGAGCTTCTAAATAGTTATTTCTCCACTCTCTAAAAGATTCAAAATGATCGATTTATCACGCCAAAATTTTTCAAGGATGCCTAAAAGTCATACTACACATGACTTTTAGGCCGCGGTGTATGATAAGGACACAAAATCCAATACTTTTACTCTTTTTGTATGTTTCCAGAGAACATTCTTCAAAGAATGGAAAATGCGCTGAAGTTTATAAATGTTGATTCTTAGTAAAAAAATTGGATGAAAATGGTAAAGTGTTTTTTTTCATTATTTTACGAATTTTTGAGTTACTTTTGGGTAGTTCACCAAACATCCTGCAATGGAAATGGCTATTACTTTTCTTCAAGGGCAGATAAAATTCGCCAGTTTTTCTAAAAAAAAAATTTCCAGAAATCCTTTTTGTCATTGAAATACGTGTAAAAAAATGATACTTTTTACTTATAGACTTTCTCAATATTTAACTTACTTTTTGCTTACGTTTTCTCGCATTTTTGATAATAACGTAAGTTAACTTACAGAAAAATTCTTTTGAGATAGGGTTGTTATAATTATTAGCAAATCCGAATTTTAAGTATATAAATTCTTTCGTTTAGATTTAGCATTTTTTATGGTTTTTTTTTAGATAGAGCTTTCAAATGGATATGCAAATGGATAACGTCATCTGGATACGTTACTTCGATATGTGTAGCGTTTCCAGATGACGCTACACATATCGAAGTAGTGAATAAAACTACTTTCGTGTACAGTGGATTGAAAAAATTCATATTTAATTTATTAAACGGCATTCCATGACAAAGTTAATTGTTGATAATCAACCAAAGATGAATGTCTTTAAGTTACCGACAAAAGAATAATTTGTAAAATACATATCAAATTAGTTTATCAGAATTTAAATCTTTTACGAAACAATTTTTTAACCATTGATACAAAAATATTGTTTGTGAAAACGTAAAATATTTGTAAAGGAAAATATAGTCTCCAAATAATGTCCACAGGGAGAAAAAACAAACTGCTCCCCATTTTATACACATAATTTGTAATATTCAGTCTTATATATTTGCTTTTAGTGTGCATTTGAATGTTTACTATCTCATAACTATCGAAAGTTTGACCCGCGGTGTATGAAAGACATTATTCTCTTCTTCGTTGGCTGGATTAAGGTATCCGAGCCCTTTTTTTAAAAAACTGTACTTGGGAAAATTCCTACCTTATTTTTCGAAGGAATATAACACCAAGACTCGAAAATGATGAAAAAGTAGACATTAACTTTGCAAGTTTTTTCAAAATTGAGGAAATTGTGTCGAAATTTAGCAAATTTTTGCAAAAACGACTCTAGTTCTAAAAAAAAAAATATGCATATAACATTAACTTTTTTGGTCATATGTACGTAAGTACCTTCTAAGTGTAATGACCTACAAGCTAATCGATATCTAAAAATCTAAAAAAAATACAGGCCATTATATGCAATTGCATGTAAAATTTTAGTAATGTTCAGTGATTTTTTTTATAAATGCAGCTATAAATCGACAAATAATATACCTAGAACCAAATCTGTAGTCCATTACATTCTTAGTATTATGAAAAAACATCCGTGAAAAATTTCATAAACATATCATGGTTAGATTTTGAGTTATCGCAAGAGCCGTTTACATTTTTGATGAAAAACAAGTTCTTCAGAAAACATGATTAAAGTTTTCAACTTGTATTGAAATTCATAGCTGCTGCTGATCTTTAATTTGCTCTAATTTCATTTCTAATGATCGTATCGAAAAAATAAAAGCAGATTTAGCAACGTAAATTTACAATCTTTAAAAAAAAGGAATAAAAACAATTTCGGAATTTTCGTCAAAATCGATGTTTTAAACGTAATCGGATACTGTATTCAGTCTACTGTACAGTAAAAATTCCGAGTAACACCGTACGCGGAATTCTATCGTTTTAAAAGAGCTCGCTGGCTATGCACAATGCTGAGACACCCACAATAAGGGTAATAACTGAGTCCATAACGTCTGGTTACACTGTCAATGATTGGACATAATATATAATTTAGAATTAGCGAATACATATTGGTAGTCAAATTTTCAAAAAAGCATCAATTTAAGCGGAAAATGGGTGTTATACGTGAGTTCTTGGGATGGATTCCATTATCGGGCTTTAAATAATATTGTATCAGGAAGGAAACGATTGATGGGAAGGAATATTGACTAGGATTTCAAATCCTAAATGTTTTAATGACGAAAATAACAATATAAATCGTGTAAAAAGGAAAGTATTTCGTTATAAAGCTCTCAATCCTGAAAAAGTTTCACGATTAGCGTGCAACCAAAGTTTGTTTTACACTTGTTTTTTTTAAAAGGGGGATGTTGCTTGTAATATGTAGACATACTATGATTTACTAGCACGTTAATTCCTCTATTATTCAAGTTGTATGATTCTATATCAGTTTTCAAGATTAGAGTAGCCCTCCAGTGTACGGTGGAAATGAACAATTCTATGCTAATAATAGAGAAATCTTTGAGATGCCTTATACATGATGGTAGGAAAAGCAAAAGCAAAATTTCTGGGGGGTACTTCTCTTTCAAAATAGATGCAGTTCCTGTTAGCTTACGCTTTAAGGTAATTATAGAATTTTTAAATATAAAATTAACTTTCTACTGACCATATGCGACAAACCTTTCTACCATTTCTTCATTTTTCCATCACTTGATGTAGCACAGGAATCGATCGTCCGAGAGATGTACTATATGATTTCACGCCTATGTGATAATACAATATCCATTGATAAGTCTCCCATTCTCTTCGATTTGAGGAGTTTCTGATTTTATGCCAAGAAATCTATTCTTATGTTGCTACCATACAGAACACTTTTCAAATTATAGAGATCAATTATAGAGATAATAAAATAGTATTCTTCATAAATAATGCATTAAATAACACTTGCTAAATTTGAGAGTGCTATTAAATATATTTTTTATTTAACTTTAACCATAGAAAATAAAATACTAGAGAAAAAATTATATGTCCCAAACACCCATTCTATCAATTATTCCCTTTAAACTCTACCCTTTCTTCCCTTCTGTTTCTTAAAATGTCCTGAAATTTTGACATTCAGTACAGTTTTGTAGTTAATTTTTGATAGGCAAATTCCCATATTTTCCTTCTAGGCTCTCAATCCAATGTATTTTAGTAATGTTTTCAGTTGAATTGGAAACTAATTCATCTTCAAAATCCTCAAACTGCATTTCAGTCGAAATACTTCTCGCTAACAAAGCGTTTAGTGAAATTCATGCTTATTAAATGCTTCCTCCGGTTTATAATTCTTCCGGCTGTTCATAAATGCCAGCACGCTTTTCTAAAAGCTGACTTCATGCTGTTAATATGCGTAACAAAATATTGTTTTGAAAGATATAAAAATGTACCAATGTTTTAATCAAGATAATGACGACATTTTATGATTCCAAGTAATTATTATCAAACACTTTCTTTCGGAAGAGTGATTTTATAAAGCATTTACTCACTCATGATTTTAATTATTAAAAAACATATTTATCTCCTATGGTCATTTCAAGAGGATTAGTGGGATGATCTCTTTAAATTTTACGGCCTTTTCTCGGGAGAATCATTTACTCTAATTAAAATATAGCATACTCGGAAAGAGAACAGAATTTACGACGTCGTAAAACATTTGTCCTTGAAATATACTTCTGATATTAATAATAGAGAAACAACCTTTCTCAAGAACTTCTGTGGTAATTTTAAGTAAATGCTTGAATTTTTAAAATGATCACTGGGGACTTTAAAAAATTAGTAATGTGTAATTTTTATTTATAATTCACTCTCTTAGTAATGAAGAATAAAAGCTTTAACCTGATGTTTTACAGAACTATGTATTAAATATTTATATTTCCGTAAATGGTAATACGAGTATTCCATTTCGGATATGTTAAATATGTATATTAAGACACATAAACATTTAAAATACCCATTTAAGGCCTAAAAATTAGAAAGTTTACTTCAGAGTTATTGCATTTATACCAAAATACAAAGCCGTAAGACCTTTTCTAGCATATACAAATTAATCAATGCTATTAACGTGTAAGGCGACTTCTTGCATTTCAGAGTCAAGTGATTGTACTTCAGCCATTTGTAATTGATTGATTTTCAGTGGTTTAGAGAAATTATACATATGAATTATATTTCGATGTAAATAACTTTAAAGATGTACATTGAATCTGGTTATGCTTATATTTTAGTCTTGTACTTTAATTTTTCTTCAAATGAAAATCCTTTGAAATGCAATAAAATAATTCAAATTAATCAAGAAAATTAGTGTAGTTCTTCACCAAAGACATGTCCTTTTCACGATTTACTATTCACATCAAATGAGCATCTATATATATAAAAGAGCTTGTCTGTTTGTTTGTCCGCTATAGAATCATAGACTGTTTCACCCACCGGGACCAAATTCGGCACAGTTAATGTTTTGGACCCGAGAAACTTAAATCAGGAAAAACGAAATTTGGGGCTCAATTAGTTTTTTTTTAATTAATTTTTTAATGTTTTTTGTGCCCGATAGAGGTGCGTCTACCCCCTGTGGATTCCCCTCGACCAGCTGCGTTAAGAGGGGTGGTATGAGGATAACGGAGGGGGGAGGGGGAGGGGGGAGGGGGGAATATATCTCCCGCGCAAATTCCAATGCGCGGGAGAAAGAGGGTTGGGAATGACCTTAAAATCAGACGAAGGTCCGCTGGCTCAAAGTTTCTTTCTTTCTTATTGTTTGTATATAATTTCAGTAGAAACGTGCTAAGCGCATTCTGTCTGGCCAGATGAACATGAAGAGCGGGAGTGCAGCCCAGTATTTTTTTGATGGAATGCATGAAATATTTTATATCTATATATCTACCCGGGCAACGCCGGGCAATAATGCTAGTTTTATATAAAAGGAAACATCACACATTGAGATGTTCATTCTATATCGGATTTTCAGAATTGAAATTAAGATAAATTTTGTCCCTTTTCAATACCTGAATTTCAAAAGTTTAGAAATGACTGAAAAATATTTGAAATATGGATTCGTTTAAGTTTTATCTCAGGTAACAAAACTGCATTTATTTTGAGTTCCAAACAAGCCTTTAAAATGTAGATTTTTTTTTAAATATTAGTCTAGACTTCTACTATATTATCTTTTAGTACTATCCTGATTTCTACTTGATAGGATCCCCTTTCAATACCAAAAGTTGATACAAATTACTGAAAACCCATTACCGACCACTACGAGAGGAAGAAGCTTTTTATACTTGCCTGATTTCAAAGTGTAGTCTATATGGGAAAACAAGTGTCATTCATTGAGATGAACGCCCCGAATCGTGGAGAAATTTCCCTGCTTGTCGGATTTTGAGACCTGAAATTAGTATTGTTTCCGATCGGTTTAGCTGTTTAAATTTTTAAGTATGAAATAAGCATTTTTATTTTTCATGACTGGAATCTCATGTTTTTAAGGTATTTGAAAAATAATCACCTTAATGGTTATTATTACAATTATTTCAATGGTTTACATTCTAGTCTGATATTTCCTACTGTTTAAGACAGAAGTAATCTTCATATACATATCTACATATGATTTTGTCTTTAATAATAAGTTTGTGACCCATTAAAAAATTTAAATATCTTAAAAATTACTTATTCTTAATTACACTTCATAAATCAGCGATTACAGCAATATATTATGAAAATACTTAAGATTCCAAGAGTTAAGCAATAAAAAAATAATATTTTTAGTTCTACCTTTTTACTCTTCAACAAATATTGTTTTCGAAAAGCATTTTACTTATAACCATTTTACGCGAGTGCTTATTTCTTGAGGGGACTTTTACATTTACCCTCCAAAGCATCTTTACTTTCACAACTCAAGCTAATATGTAAAAGGATTAAATCCTAGGCTCATCCAATTCGAATTTCAGAGGCAAAAGAAAATCTTGAATATCAAATCTCACAGAAAAATTTGATCTCTTTGTTGAGAATGAAATGCCCTCGCAAAGTATTTAATTATCGAGCGAGCATGCATCAGACTAAAAGTGAACATTAAGTGGATAAAACTCATACTTTTGATTCTTACACTTATTTTTGACACTTTTTAAATACAAATGTCTTCTAGCATTTTTTAATACATCTTTTACAATATCAGCTTCAACTAATAGTCGATATATTACTTTTTTAAATCATATGTCATGGTACAAATTAATTTTACAAATTATTTACTTTATATATATATACACTAGCTGAATACCCGTGCTTCGCTACGGAGTACATTCAAATTAAATACAACTGTCAATATATGCAATAAATGTCAAAAAAAGTATTTATAAAAAAATCGTAACGGATATTTTTATAGACAAAATAATGTAGAAAAAAATATACAAATTAAATACAACGGTCAATGTAGGCAATTAATTTGTATGTTTAATATCCATGAAACATACTAATTTGAATTAAATTCTTTAAAAACTTCCATCTCAATTAGTCTAGAGGTTAAATTTTATCTTTTGCCGTATTTTAATATTTTTTTGTCAATTTATTTCGTAGTTATGCACGTGACGCAAAATTAATTTAGAGTATCGCAAAAAGAAAAGAAACCACGTGATCAGCATTTAATAAATTAAATTCTAAAAATTAATCTTTAAAAATTCACCAAAAATCAGAAAATGGAGGTAAATATTCAAAAAGGATTTCATTTTAAAGGAATTTTTATGATCTTTCTCGTGATGTAAATTTTATAACCCTCAAATTATTATTTTGAATGCAAACTAAAAAACGTTACCAAACCAGCTTAATAATTTAATTTAAAAAAACTTAAGAAGAATTTTTCAAAAACCTTTCTTAGTGCACCCCTACACAATTAGAAGAAGCGCCATACAAAATTTCAGACCTTTAGGTCCGGCGGTTTGGTCTGTGCGTTATCTGTCAGTCAGCTACGGAACTGCTTTATATATATAGATAAATAACTGAAAAAAAATTGCTAATCTATGTCAAACATTTGGTAATTCTATAAAGAAATTTTTCTAAAACTAAGTTTAACTAACAATATAAAATTCACGTAATACGGTCCCAAAACTTTTGAGAGGAAATCCTATTGAGTCATAGAATTTTTATAAAAGGTGCATACCTTTTTCATTCTACTCCTCTGTGGTGAAAATGACAAAAGCCCCTTTCTTAGTGATAAATGTCAACTGACAAATATCAAATACCAAAATATTTCTTGGAAGACAATGCATTTTATCTCAGATTGGTTTCAAACTGCATGATATATAGCACAGAAAAGACTTCTCACCTGTTTTTATGGGCGGCCTCAATTATGAAATATTCGAGGTATTTCGAGACATTTCTGCTTTAACGTTCAAAAGTTGAGCTGAAGGTCAGAAAACCTTTTGTTAATATGCCATCCTGTTGTATTTTCTCAGTCATAAAATTTCTATATTTCCAGCAGATATTAAAAATTAAATTTTATAAGTACTTATAATATTTGATTCAATATTTTTACATGCTTATTTATGCTATCAGATTATTTCGCTTCTTATCATATATTGTACAATGTTGCTCATATGTTTTAAATCATGTGAAAACTAGATTAATGGAATGCCATCTAAATGTTTTGCACCACAAATCATGGAGGACATTAGGTTTTATTCGTTGAGGACATGATGGACTGGAATTTGTCAGTCACCTGTAAAAAGTTTTAGAAAGACTCCACTTTAGGAATTTTGTCCCCTCTTGCGTACCTATTAGCAATGCAATTATTTGGAACGAGAGATGAGGAGGATATAATAATAATCTATTATAAACGAGTACGCTGGAGATAACTATCATTTACTTTACAGTATTTCTTCTCCGATTTAAATATCAAAAATTACCATTACAATATTTTTTTTTATCATAATTGCTAAAAGGATTAAAAACATTCTTCATAGTTTTACTCATAATTGTCCCTTTTCAATTAAATTTTTTTAGATCTTGGTCATTTAACTAATATTTAAAATAGTCAAGAAAAATCCCCCCTCATTTATAAAAAGGGCATATAACTGAAATTTCAAAATTAATTATGTCCTATGGAGAAATACCCTTTATTACTGAGCAAAATTTTAAAAGAAATTGTCAAAATTCAGATACACTAAAATTTGAGATAAAGTCAAAATGTTCTAGACACACTGAAACATCCTTAGATAAAAGCTGGGAACACATAACGCCTCTCGAAAAAATCCTGATTGCTTATTAATTATAATTCATGACTTGTATTCATAAAAATTTCCACAATCTAATTAATTAAGAAAGATTATTACTAGAAGATTTTCCTATATAGAGCATTTTCTTGTATAATTTATTTTGAAAAATCATGTAACGTATTTGGTGTGTGTGGGGAATTTATATGTACAGATGCATATACATGAGCGTGCCATTTTTAGAAGATGGAACATGTTTGAATTTTAAAGATGGGACTTGGAAAATAAAATATATGTATTTGCTTATGCATTTTCTTTTGATGTTTTTAAAATAATTAAGTGTTATAGTTTGCGTATCGGAGACAGACTTTTTGTCTGTAGATTTTTCTGATATCTCATTAAGAATTGATTTATCCCATAAACGAATCAGAGGAAAATTGCAAACTTATTAAATCCCTTAGGATTTAATAATTTTATACGGAAAAATAAATATCATGCAAATTATGAATAAAATACAGCAAATAGTGGGGTTCACTAGGCTCAAATCAGAAAACTTTACGTCAAATCTTCAATGAAGTAAGAAATTAATAATAGCCCTAAGCTAGTTACTAGTTACAGATGGACCAAACAGGTGTAATATATGCATATGTATCAAATGAGGGATTATACTTATACTAGAAATATACTAATACTGGAAGGGGAGGGTAAGTTTTAGTCGAAAAAAAAAAGATTCCTGGAATTCTTAAATATCATTCTACATACCTAGACACCGCAGTATGACATTTATTTCTGTGCAGCTTTATAGGAAATTGAGGCTAAAGGAGAATTTTTTATAAGCAGGTTAAAGCTTAATTACTACTGAACAGGTTCATCACTTCTGCCTTCTCTTTTATTATATTTAACACTAGAACCGCCGAAGCGGTCATTGTGACCGACGTGGTCTATAGTGCTTTATTATCGTTTACTTAAAAATGTACATTTTTTACATTTTTTACTCTTAATATCATTTATTACTATTATTATCAGTATTTCCATTAATATATGTTATAATTATTTCTATAATAAAAAAGGTTTTTCATGAGGAATTGTATACACGTTTTAAAGAAATTTAAATAAAGAAAAAGTCATGAATGAAATTAAACACTGTGCAATATAGTATTTTCATTATATTTTATACAAATTAATACAAATGATACAATTGATAAAAATGATACAAATTGATAGAAATCAATTTCTGATGGGAATTACTAACAATCTTGGTAAATAGAAATTAACTGAATGGATATAAATGTAGAATTAATGCATACATAGCTCATATTATACTTAGTTACATTTCTTCTTTCCTGCGGAATAAGATCAAACATACTATGTTATTTTTGGCTAAAATAAAGCTAAAAATTTTCCCAAAATGTAGAAAATGTACCGCATGTATGTGCATGAACTAAACAATGTCTTTCACACAATTTTCATAAAAAATAATTTTTACCACTTTAGCGGCGCATTTACCACAAGTCGGTTTCCTGCAAACTTCCCAATTGTCCATTGTTTTATTCCCTTTGCAACTAGAACTTTGGCACTGCTTTCTCTTTTTACATAGCTTCTATATCACTAGCAAGTGAGGATGTACTGGGTAATGAAATCTTCGACGCTTTTATCGAATTTGCATATGATTCTCGCAGCTCTGATCTTAATTGCACAAGAATGTCGCGCCGTCGAATATTATTTTCAGTGAAATTTCTTATATAGTATCTAAGAATTAAAGTCCACGAGATCAAGAACATTATAAAATACGTGAAGAGGCCACCGTCTAGAACAAGCTTTTGCGGAATTCTTCTGTGTCATTTGGTCAAGCACGTCAACTCGCAAAAATTTTCAATTATAGAACTTTGCAGTTTCTGGTAAATGTTTCTCATCAGTTCTCACTGTAACTGATAAATGTAGGGAACTAAACAGTAAAAAAATTGTGTTCTTCTTTCCTCAATAAACTGTCAAAATTATATCATCTTTGGCAAGAATTTTGCTGCTTAACAAGGCATGTTTTCTCATTTTTTTGTTCCGTGATTGACGGTGCCAACAATGCTTGTTTTCATTGACTTCAGCTTTTCTACAAGACGCAGTGAAGTAAAGAAGTTATCTGTTGTAATGTTGCAACCTTTGATGAAGTATAGTTTCATTAGATGAAAAGCAACATATTCAGATAAACTTTGATTGCTTGGTTGGTCGTAATTTTTACCTAAGTGAGGAAATCCATTCAGTAAATATTTCGTTTCAACATCTGCCAATAGGTAAAACTTTATGCCAAATTTATCAGGCTTCTGTGGCATATACTTTATGAACTTGCATCTTCCTTTGGTTGGAAAAAGCTTCCCATTGATGGTAAAGTTTTCTCCTGGATTACAATTGGAAATACAGTTCTCAATAAATAGATTCCATATTTCGGATACTAATGCGAATTTATCTTCTGCAAGGCGTTGTATTCTGGTTGACTTTATATCAAATCGTATGTATCTCATTATTTTACGAAATCTATTTCGACACATGGTTTCAGGAAAAATAAGAATTCCACATAAATTATCCCACATACTTTCTAATTCAATGTTTTTAGCCTCAAATGTTCCTCTCGCATATAATAGGCATCCAATAAATGCAGCCAATTCATCTAGCCACATCTACTAGGTGAAATGTGCATCAAAAATGACCACGGTCATTTTGACCGCTCCGCCGGTTCTAGGTATAGTACCAGCATATTTCATAAATTTTGGCTAAATGGAAAATTTATAATAACTTATTGTATTTTAGGAAAAGTCAAGACAGCTGAAAGTTACACTCTTAATAGAAACAAATTGGTACGAAGTGACAGTTTCAAAATGGTCAAAATGACCGCCTTGGCGGTTCTAGTGTTAATTATTTCAAATGTTTAATTCTTTATTCAAATAGGCATGTATGAAACGATCATTTTTTCTCAAAACAGTTTATATTCGAAACCCTACAGATGTACACATTTTACTTTTAATAGTGTAAATTCAGTGGGCAAAGTTTGTTTTCCCATTTAAAAGATATTTTTCAAACTAAAGTACTAGCTTGAAGGGCTCTATAAAGTTCCTCATTGCTGTACGAAAACTCAAGTGTAAAAATCATGTTTAAACACAGTAAATCTTTATATTAATTGAGATATTTTTGCGGTCGTTTAACATGTTGAAATTAATAACCCGTTCGCGATAATGAAATGAAAGGAATGAATCATTGATTTTCAGTAATTGCTTAATAATCATCAATCTACTGTATCAGAAGAGCTTCCATGATCAATTGAAACGAATCTGAATACTCTCCTAAATAATTGAAATTATGTTAATTTTAGTTAAGGAAAGAAAGTCTCCAATCTTCAATTTAATGATTATTGTGACGTTACTTGAAATTATTTCAATTACATATTTCTAGTAAATTTAAAAAAGAAACATAATACCGTCATTAACAAAAAGTAGGCAGGATCATTAAAGTGTCAGTTCGTATATGACATGGTCTTATCATGTCCCTTTTTTCTTAATTTGTTTGGTGGTACATATTTCATCATGAGTCATGAAAAATAGAAGTTCTCTTTTTGAAAGAAGTTCAAGAGAGAATTCATTGACTATTTTATAATGGAAATGATTTAGTTCAGCTCATAAGCTTTCAAATTTCTACGAATCTTTTATTTTACATGCATTTTTTTTTATATTAGGACTATTATAAATAAAACTAAGGGAGCTAATTAAAATAAGATTTTTAGAAAACAAAAATACTTTTCAAACGTTTCTGTAGAAAGAATGTTACTCTTAAAGCATTTATGTCAATCTGAAATCCAAAATAGAGTTGCAGCGTAGATCCACCTTCTCGGGGTAGCAACGTTTATGCGGTTAAGTGATCTACAAATCGGCACCAGACCTCTCTGGCCTCTTTCACATCAATTGAGCATCTGATAAGAGATTGTATCAATGTCAAATCTAAACAACTTCTATTTGATAATTCTAATTCAAAATCCTGGTGGTTTGATATCCAAAACGTTCCCGATCATCCTAGGAAAATAGCGACTGCAATCGTCACAGGTCATGATTGCTTCTCATGTATTAACGATCCTTACTGCAAACTGCGCGACCGGCAAGTGGTTTGGGACAGGTCCCACCAATTCCTCTGTCCTGCTATCTTTGCCCATATAGGTTAACGCAATTTTTTTCTTTCTTTCATTTTTTTTTTTTTTTACTTACTATTGTAACTGGCCACTGAAATTTTAAAAGAAAATATCCTATATCACTTTATTTATAGCTATGAAAACTTAGTTCCCAACGAAATATATTTATGTAGTACATCCAATTGTTCTGTCAATTTCAACGTTGCATAAACTTCCAAGGATGTGAATAGTTGTGAGGTATTGAATCAAAATTAACCCCTCTTGTTTAAATAAATCGCCGTTTGAAGAAGAATAAGCGACTTATGCAAATGACCAGTGCTTTTCTACTAGACTGAAATCCCCGTGGGTAGCGTACACGCTTGACAGTGAGAGGTAAAACACTACGAGGCGAGGTCTGACGGAGGCGAGTTGCGAACGAAAAAACAATTGGAATGAATGATCGCTTTGTCGTACAACAGCCGGACATTATCAAGTATACCGAAAGCGTTTTGAGGTTAGCTATCGTTCCAGCGACCTGGTGATAAAGTGAAGACAAAAAAGTTAGTGTGGCGTATGTACAAGCAGTGGCGTGGCTGAATTCTTGTAGGGTTTCAGTAATATAACTACCGGAATTAACGCACGTGATAAATAATTCCCCGTTGCCTGCTAGCAATTGAGTACGGTATTTATGTAGCTTGTGTTGTAATAAATAGTTTAGTGTAGAAAATCTCGTCGGATCTTGTTAATGGTGAGTTCATTGTTTAGTATGTACATTATCTTAAGGGTAAAGGAAACAGTGAATTTCACATAGTTTTAAACAGACTGTAAAGTTTGCATGTTCCGCACTTGCTTTTATAAGACGAGACAATGTACCGAGTTGGCATGGACGTTCGCTCAGTTTCTCACCTTGTTTCACAAAGCAGTTGTTAAGGTGGTGCACCAGTTAACTCAGCAGGATTTCAATCCTAAAATTTAAATTAGGACGAATTCTTCTCCCAGTATTTTTTATTATCACAGATTAGCAACTGCATACTTTTTATTTCTCTATCTGAAGGTAGTAGTAGTTTAAATAAAGAGAAAAATAATAGTTTTTTCAAATTTTATATTTTCAATGTTTAACTTTTCCCAGGCATAAAATTATTGATGTTTATTGCAACAAAATTGATATCATTTCTCGGAACAAAACAGCGCTTTGCAGTTACAGATTTTCGAAGGAAGGACAATTAATTCAAAAATATGCAATTGCTAAATTTTAATTAGAATAATACTGAGAGGTAAATTCCCCGTATCCTAACATTAACTTTGGAATTGACGATCAGCGGTAACTACTATATCACCCTAGGTTTCCTGAAGTTTTATAAAAGGTTTCACTAGGTACTTTTTGTTAGAGTCTACATTTCAGAACAATTTTCTCCAGACTGTTGGCATCTTAATGAATTTAGAAAGTTTATCGGCATATTGTTGTAGTTTAAAGTTCATGAATACATATTTTTAATTTATAACCTTATTAAAATCAACATGTTGATTGTCAGTGAATTCGATTACCCTTACAGCAATTTATACTATTCTTTTTTGTTTTTCGGGGATTTTTAATTTATTTTTCACGTCCATTTCAATAAAATATCGAATTGTAAGCGGGAAAATTTTTCTTTTTTCTTGTATATATTTCGGAATTGGATTATTTTGGTACTTTTCTTTTTTAGTTGTGCAGTGTGTGAAGATAGTGTTTTGTTCAACAATAAATGCAGCCGAAATATTTGCCATACATGAATTGTTCTTCCGAACCATCTATCTGACGCCAAGTTCTTGATGTATCGAGCTCTCGGCAATTTCAACAGCTTTTAGTCACCCGTGTTGGGGAAATATGCAGTTTCGATTCTGAAAGATTTGTTCGAAAGCGATGGTGGAAGTGAAATTGTCAATCCTTGGCCGTCGTCACAAATCATTGGAAAAATTCGGACTCGCAGGAAAAAGTGGAAGGGAGAAGGCGCAAGACAAATGACAGCAGGCGAAATCGAGAGACGAGGTCCCCAATATTTGCCTTTCAATCCATCAAAGCTTACATCTTTCCATTGCCGATCTCCGACCGCAAGCCATCCATCGAGCTGTTTTTTTGCCGCCCTCTGATGGAGCGAAGGTTACTGTTTGATTATCCGGCGCCTCCTGCGCAATCTATCTCCGCAAGACAAATGAAGAAGTCGGCCGAAACGATCTCGAGGCAGGCTCGTCAATCAAAGACCTCGTGACGAATGGCCTGCGAGAAGACAACCGGCCGCGAGAAAAAAGGGGAACCACACGGAACCTTTCACTTACTGCCCCTCGAGATTCGCGATTACTGGACACCAGAGACCTGGGAACCAGAGTCCGGTAATGAAGTTTTTCGGAAGGAGGAGGTGTGTTAAACACCTATAACAAACGCTCCTATTTAGCTGTCGTTAGCGCCGGATAGCGTTAATAAAACTGCGCAACAATGCGGATTGAAATGGAGTCTTTGTGTACTATTCCCACATAAACAGGGAAATATATGTATGGAACATATACAGCTCATTAACCTTTTCCTTACGGGGTGGGATAGCATGTATTCCAAGAATATGGGCCCAACAATGAATATATATATATATATATATATGTGTGTGTGTGTGTGTGTGTATATATATATATATATATATATATGTATGTATGTATGTATATATATATGTATGTATATATATATATATTTATATGTATATATATATATATATATATATATATATATATATATATATATATATGTATGTATGTATGTATATATATATATGTATGTATATATATATATATATATTTATATGTATATATATATATATATATATATACATGTATGTATATATATGTATGTATATATATATATATATATATATATATATATATATATATATATATATATATATATATATATATATGTATATAACCCTTAATAGTCGTTCTTACAATGGGGGTATGAAATTTCTCGTTCTAAAGAGAGAATCATAAAAATGGGCTCCGTAAGCTAAAGGTTAAACAGGATTTTAAATTCCGATTTGGGGAGTTAATAAGCCAAAGCGTAGGAAAAACTCTGGCTCCTTCAATTATTAGAGGTGTCTTTGAAAAAGTATAGGAGATTTTGATGTATATAGGGTTTCCCCACATTAATTCCATAAGAGTTTTTGTTACCATATGACCATTATAAATTTAAATTATGTAATTCTTATAAATTTTTATTACATAACTATTATAAGTGCATATTTATAAACTTTAAATAGTTATGTCTATTGTAAACTTATACAGTTGGTCTACATTCAGTGCATTGTTTATATTACACTATTTATTTATTTTAGCATTATTTTGTTTATTTACAGCATTAAAGTTGCGTATATTTTATTCAACCACCTAACTCGAATAAAAATTCTGAATCCCATACTTAATTTTGCATGCAAATTTTATGAATGCACACTCACTAGAATACTCATCCATACATGTAAATACCATTAATCAATAAATACGGAATTCATAAGTTCAATTTGAATATGACTTTTACCTTAAAGTAAAGGAATACGAAAAAGAGCTAGTCTGTTATCAGAAACAGTATACGTGATTAGCTCTGTATGAGTCAGTCCTCTTTTAACCTTTAGCTTACGGGGTCCATTTTTCCGACTCCCTCTTTAGAACGGGAAATTTCATATCTCCTTTGTAAGAACGGCCATTATGGGGGTTATATAAATATAAATAAATAAATAAATATATATATATATATATATATATATATATATATATATATATATATATATATATATTCATTCTTGGGTCCGTATTACATACGGGTCCGGGATACATGCTATTCCACCCCGTAAGGATAATGTTAAAATTTGGTATCGCAAGCGGGGATATGAGGTTTAACTTGGATAATCTAGGATATAGAAATACTTATTCATCCATTTCAATTCCAGTTTAATCTGTAGTTTTATAAAGCATGTTGCAGTTCATTTTAACTATTCATCTTTTTGATACTACAAAAAGGCATTCTTTAGCTAAGAATATGCGCTTGTTGATGTTAAAATGCAATATTTTTAATCAATATTAGCTCAAGTAGGGTCAAAGTAATCTGTATAATATGGAAAAGAATCAAGAAATATTATCCTCGGCATATAAACCACAATTTTTATGAACGTATTTTTAAGAACTATTTTTATGTTCCTAGACGAATGATGATTAGCATCTCGAGCTTCTACGGAACGGACTCGGGTTCGAATACCAAGCACAGCATGAACCTTCTTGTGTTGCCTCCTGGTAGAGAAATATGTAAATTCACCTACATAGTGCTCCCGCAAACGGGAAATGGGAGAATGACGAAAGACTAGTACCTCCCGCGTAAGGAAAAATAAAATGTTACTATGGGTGGTATTCTTTAAATCCCTGCCTCGAAAAGACTGCTTCAATAACTTTTTTTTTCTTTTTTTCAAATTTATAGTTTAGTCACTGACTTCCTTTCTTTGAATGTTTTTCGGAAAACGAGAAACTAGTCCTAACCTTAAACTCTTCTTCCCCAAGCGTGTAAGATATTCAGGATTCTAAGCTATCATAGCGTCTCTTCATTATTCGGATAATACTTTGCTCACCTTAGGTAAAGAATTTCTGGAAAACCAAACGACCAAAAATCTACAAGCAACGGAATATGAAGTAGAGATTCTTCAATACGTCCAACCTGTTTCATGAAAAATTTCTTTAGCATCGTACAGGCGGAGTAGTGACACTGTTTTATGCAAGGAGCAGTAAGAATTCGGTATATTTCCTGATTAAATGGCCGCGAAATATTACAGCTACTTACTCAACACAATCCAAACAGATCCAACTCAAAAATTAATGATCGGCTGATAACTACCAACAAGCTGACGCTGGCATATTTCTTTATGTTTTCAAAAAAAAAATTCATTCTTTTCTAAGATTTCTATCTCTCTTTAAGCCTTTTAGATGCGAGCATTTTATATGTGCTCATGCAATGCCATTGTGTCAACTTGACGTATATAAAATAAAGATTTTTATTTGATTATAGTTTTAATGTTTCTAGTATGCCTTGATGCCTCCAATGCTAAAGGACAGAGTAAAACTATTCTTTAATATTAAGTAAATGAATATAATCTAACGATTTTAGCCTTGCACTTATGTGCCTCTCTTTCCCATTTATGGTAGAAATTAATAAATTTCTTCTTCCATCTTTCTTCCTAGTAATTAAATTTTTTCTTGGAAGCGTAAATAATGTGTTTCGAACCATAGGCGTAGCGTCGGGAGGGGGGGGGGACGTGCCCCCCCACCTTAACTTGAAATACATTAAAATGTTAATAGAAGTTCAGTTAAAATCAGAAAACTGAAGAAAACTTTTAAGAAAGTTGGGGTTTTTCCGCCTTTTTAAACTGTGAAACTGAACATTCCGATTATGTCGCTAGCCTTAACATAGTTTTTAACAATGATATGATCCATAACAAAAATTCGATGCTATATTTTTTTCTCACTTTATTTATATTGTACTAGCTGAAAACCCGCACTTCGCTACGGAGTACATACAAATTAAATACAACGGTCAAGGTATGCAACTAATGCCAAAAAAATAATAATAAATAGATGTATATATATATTTACAATAAATACGACGATCAATGTATACAATTGATGTAAAAAAATATTTCTAAAAAAATCGTAACAGATATTTTTATAGGAAAAATAATGTAGAAGAAAATATTCAAATTAAATCTAATAGGACATACTAAAGAATATAGTACAGTTAATATAGTACAGTTTGAGGAACATTTCTTTTACTGTATTTTAATATTTTTTTGGATAATATCCAATCGTCTGCCGCATTAGCAAGAAAATTTTTTTTGTCTATTTTGTTGTTATGCACGCGACGATAAATTTATTTAAAGTACCAGAAAAAGAAATCACGTGATCAGCATTTAATAAATTAAAGTCTAAAAATTAATCTTTAAAAATTCACCAAAAATCAGAAAATGAAGGTAACTATTTGAAATACGGAGATTTCATTTTAAAGGAATTTTCACGATCTTTCTCGTGATATAAATTTTATAACCCTCAAATTATTATTTTAAATGCAAACTTTAAAAAAGTTACTAAAACAGATTAAAAATTTTATTTTACAAAATCTAAGAGGAATTTTTCAAAAATCTTTCTTAGTGCACCCCTACACTATAAGAAGAATCGCTATGCAAAATTTCAACCCTTTAGGTCCAGCGGTTTGGTCTGTGCGTTGTATGTCAGTAAGTCAGTCAGTCAGTCAGTTACGGAACTGTTTTATATATATAGGTTTATTTTTATCATTGTATAACTTTTGAATACTACTCAAACATCAATTATATTGTTATTAAATTTCAAATATTCATAATATTTCGTATTTTAAGGACCGCCCGGTAGTCAATGCGCTGAGGAGGGTCCTAACTGAATTTGATTCATGCTCCCCCCCCCCCCCCCCAAAAAAAAAGTTAGAAAAAGGCTACACCTATGTTTCGGACTGCTAATAATAGCAACAGCATCATCTTCTGCCAAGATTTCATTTCTATGCTCTCAAAAGCCTTAACAATTTCATTATCAGATTAAAAGCTATCATGATCCCTCCGAGGATGGGCAAAATACCCAATCGTTAGGGCTTATTATCCAAAGCATCCTTACATTTGTCTATTTACTTATTTGTCATTTGTTTGTCATCTATTCGTTTGTTTGTAAATGCTTGGACAGAATAAGACTTTTTATCCTGTATTTTCAGTTTTTTTAATTCTCTATCTTGTGACAGTGAAGAGGAATTCTGATCACTGAGTTTTGTGAAAAACTTCGCTCTGAGTTTTGTGCTTTGGGAGTTTCTGACAGTCCAAAGACAAACAAAATTAAGCTAATCAGCTCACTCTTGAGTTTTTGCTGTGAATTTCTCTAGAAGCAATTATGATAACATAGTAAAATTATTTCCGAAAGCATAAGAATTCTTATTCTGAGTTAAAAAGGGGAGAAAATGTTGTGGAAAAGTAAGGAAATGACAGCGATAAAAGAAGCTGTAACTTGTGTTAGAACTTACTCACACACACAATAGCGCGTGTAAGTTTTTGACGATGTTCCAGCTTTTTTACCGCTAGCATACACAAAACTCTGTAATGTAATTTCC
This sequence comes from Dolomedes plantarius, assembly GCA_907164885.2. NCBI lineage: Eukaryota > Metazoa > Arthropoda > Arachnida > Araneae > Dolomedidae > Dolomedes > Dolomedes plantarius. The sequence goes on from OU015501.1 coordinate 9,771,151, forward strand.
AGTAAATTTCTATCAAAATAAGTAGCTGAAAACAGCACTTTTTTCTAACAGCCAATAAAAGTTCATCTGTAATTCTTTTGGTCTTTGTGCAATCCAAATCAAAACTTTTCCATTACTTTTGGATGTTCTGCTATTTAAAATTAATTTATTGAGTTTTAAGTTACGAAATCATGTTTGTTAGACGTTAATTTAAAATTTATCTCGTGGCTAAGAACGCGAATAGGAGGTGCTCGGAACTCCCTATCTCACATCGCATTTGCACAGTCGCGCTAGCTGCGAGTCGAATCGCTTGGGGAGGTGCAAAGCGAATGTGTAAACGGTGCGCTCGCCGTCCATCCCGTTTTTCTCCTCGCTTCGGGAGCGATTTTCTGGCACGAGTCAAAGGAGCAAATGGCGACGAGAAGTCTTGTTCACGGCAACAGGCGCGAATGTGAGAACGGTCACTCGCGTCGATGCAGGAACGTGGCGAATATCTCGCGAATGTCTTGTGGGTGACAAGGGGTGGTGCACGAGTGAATGTGTAAATGTGGCATCAGATTTCCTGTTTTACCAAATACACTCCATATAAATCTTTCCCCTTATCCTTAAAATGAAAAGCCGAAAGTTTATCTTGTTGCTAGCTTTTTTTTTTTTCCAGTGTTTAAACTAACCAAGCTCAAAATCTACTTTGCTTGCTACGATGAGGGTTAACGGAATATGGCACTTTAAAGGCCTTACCAGGATGCATGACGCACACAATTGAGAAAATGTAGTCCCGAAACTTGAAGACATTAGCGTCAAATTTCAGTCTGGCCAACTGCAGCAGACGTTCAATGGTGACGGAAATTCTAACAGTTTTTGACAGATCCAGATCAAAGAAATCTTGAGAAAAGTAAAAAATCAACGATAAACATATACCTCAAATAAACTGCAGTAATCGAGGTTTTATCTTAGTGTAAAGGAATTCATTGGCGATGAAAATGAATCCAATTTTGAGCAGTTCCATAAGTAAATTACCTTCAGAATTCGATTGATGCTACATTAACAGCGGTAATCTTCGAGACTCACTCATTTTCTGAGTCGTCGTTCAGAGGCAAGGAAAATTGCTCTTATCGTTTATTTAAGGTAATTAGTAAAATGACAACAGCTATAGCAGAACATAATAGACATTCAGTAATCTCAAATCATTGTGGATCAACAGTGTGTCTCTGCAACTGTTACAAAGCTTTAAGCGGCTATTAAAATTCCGGCAATTTTTGACACTCTAAAAGTTAATACAGAAGTTAATTGAATTAATATAATGAGACATTCGAGTACTGCACACAATACATAAGCCTCACAACAACTGCAGTCCTTGTGGTCCGAACTCCCAGAGTGTGTAACTGTGCTGTTAGCTTGTTGCCGAACCAAACCTGGATTTCTCACCAAACCGAGCCTTTTCCACGCCTGCATGATAGAGCTGAATCATCCTTAGCATGATTTTCAAATTTCTGAAGATTTTTCAAGGCGGGAAAAAAACTTTCAAGCCTCGAAACTTTTTTCAGATAAAAGATTTGATTACTTTAAATAACAAACTTGAAATAAAACTGTGTCAAGTATGAATTCTATTAAAAGAAATAATTTTAAATGCATTGCAGTTTCTAAATCAATCGATTATTTACGAATTAGACAAAAGTATAAATTTTATCCCACACAACAGATGGCTAATAAAAAGGAATATTACCTAAAATGAAATGTTAGTTTATTAAAAACAATTTGATTTAAATTCTCTCTAAACAAAAGTGAACTTCATTCTAACAAACCATTTGTCTAAATCTCTTCTTGTGACAAATGACCGCAGTACTCTAAATCCAACCAACGAACCATGGAATAAAATCCTGCTAAATAACGAACTATTATCTGTAGTGTTCCTATGATAAAAACGACAGATATACTACATATACCGAGTAATAAAGAATTAATGTATCCTATTTCAAAGAAATCTGCTAGTAATAAGGAGTTGCATGCATATGCCATGGGAACTATTCGTGGTAGATACCCTTGGAGTGAATAGATACGCTTTTATACGGACGGTTCAAGACTCTCGGAAGAGAATGCAGATGCTGGAATTTATTCAGAGCTATTTTCTTTTTATATGTCCCTGGGTGCAAACACAACACACTTTGATGGAGAAGTAGAAGCTATCAATATTGCCACTCAACAACTAATTATAAGAGAAAAAGATTTTGAAAGAGCGGTCATCTTGTCAGACGCCATCTCAGCTATTCAAGCTATAACTGCCTTTAAAAACTCAAGCAGGTTTGAAAGTCGTAGAAAAAATTTATAAGCAACTTAACCTTTTCCTTACAGGGTGGGATAGCATGTATCCCAAGAATACGGGACCAAAAGTGAATATTTAAATAAATAAATAAATATATATATAAATATATGTGTGTGTATATGTGTGTAAATGCATATATATGAATGTATGTATATATACATCTATACATATATATACATATACATACATATATATATATATATATTTATATATATATATATATATATATATATATATATATATATATATATATATATATATATATATATATATATATATATATATATATATATATATATATATACATATATATATACATATACACAAACAAACACACACACACACACACACACACATATATATATATATATATATATATATATATCATCATCTACAGCACTACAGCCTGCGACAGGCCATGGCTGTCTCTAAAATGCGTCTCCAGCGTTCCCTTTCCAGCGCGGCACCTTTCCAACCCCTCACACCAAGCGTTGTGAGGTCGCATTCAGCACCATCAAGCGAACTTGAGGGGGGGCGGCCCCTTTTTCTCTTTCCCTCTGGCACCCTGAAAGTTAGTATTTTCATGGGTAGGTTTTCCTGTGCTCTCCAAACGTACCCCAATCATCTTAGTCGAGAGATTTTAATGGTTTTTGAGATTGTCTGTTCTTCGAATCTCCTCTCAAGTTCAAAATTCAAAAGTCCTCTCTATCTTCCATTGTCATATACTGGTCCGAAAATAGATCGCAAGACCCGTCTTTCAAATATATATATATATATATATATATATATATATATATATATATATATATATATATATATATATACGTGTGTGAGTGTGTGTGTGTGTATACATATACAGAGGCTGTTCGCACATTTTTTGGACGATTTTGGTAAGCGGTAATAAAAAATCGTTTGCTTCAAAATAAATAATTGCAAGTGTACTATGTTTTTAAAGGTCAAAATTATCGTCTGCGGCTTGAAAGTTTTGTTTTTATTCAAAATGGCGTTTTTAACAAAGCAGTGGTTCGAAGGCTACATTTATGCTATTTCCGAAGAGAAATATGCATACTCCGTTATCCAAAAACGATGTGAGAGTCATGGTTTTGTGATATCTAAAGCGTCGATAGGTAATATCGTCAACAAGAAAGGAAAAAAACGTCAAATTGGAGCCTCAAGTGGGACAAAAATTCCAAACAAGTATCCAAGGAAAAAACGGACATCTTCGACTATTGCAAAGGTACGTTGATTAATGTTAAAAGAAAATCCTACTAGTCAAAGGACAGTTGCAAAATCATTAAAATTCTCGGTGTCCACTGTAAACAAAATGATAAACGTTGATTTAAATCTTAAGAAAGCGAAAAAATGCAATGTGCAACGTCTTCTTCCAAATCATATTGCTGAACGCAGGACACGCTGCAGAATTCTATATGAGAAACACTTATCCAAATAAAAATGGAAAACAATTGTCACAATAGATGAATCATGGGTGTATTTAAATGATTGCAACAAAAAAAGAGCCATTTATTATCATAAAAGGGGAGAAAAAAATTTAAGTACATGGTTCAAAGAATCAAAAGAAAGTTTTTCTAAGGGATTCATGATTGTTGCTGGTTTTTCTTATAATGGCAAGTTAAAAATAAAGAGAGTGGGGAAAATGTCAAGATTAACTCCAAATACTATCAGGAACATATTTTATCGCCAATTTTTCTGAATGAAATACCATCGCTTTACCCACAGTGCCATCAATCTGTGAGACTCCATCAGGACAAAGCTAGCAGTCACACATCAAAATCCACTGTAAATTTCCTAAAAGAAATGGAACAAAAAACTGGTATCAAGGCCATACCCTTCACAGATATCCCTACTAAATCTCCCGATGTATCGCCTATGGATTTTTGTGCTTTCGGACTTTTAAAATCTGCATTATCCAAACGTCGTCCTAAAACCCTTACAGGACTCTGGAAAGCTGTTCAGGAGGAATGGGATAGAATACCTCTTCTGACACTTCAAAAGGCATTATTATCCTGGAAATTGTGGTGTCGAAAGATAGTTCAGAATAAGGGATGTCAAATAGAACATTTAAAACACAAGAATTTTATGTCATTTAGTTTTGTGAATACAATATACATCGTCTAAAAAATGTGTGAACAGCCTCTGTATATATGTATGTATGTGTATATATATACATACATACATACATACATATATATATATATATATATATATATATATATATATATATATATATATATATATATATATATATATATATACATATATATGTATATATATACAGTGGTACCTCGACTAACGAGTTTTTCGAGATACGAGCATTCTCTCGGTAGATTTTTTGCTTCGAGTTACGAGCTAAAAATCGGGTTACGAGCAAGCTTCAGATATCCCACCGCTAGTTTGAGCAGCGTATGCCATGTTACGTGTTCATCAAATGAGAACACAAGAAGCATATAATATATACAACCTTTATGTACAATTATTATACAAATGTATAATATCATTCTGAGACTGCTATCCAGTTTTAAACCGAGAGATTGGATTCTGAGAAAACGTTCTTCTTATTCTCAGAAAGAAGAATCTGGACATTAATGCCACAGTAGACGACGTAACAATCGCCCAGCTTCCGTGTCTCACTCGTTCACTTTAAGAGAGTATCTGGTGATAAAAGCGAAAGTGAGGAAAGCGGGGAGAAAAGATCAAAAATCAACGAAAAAGATTTAATTTTTCAGCTCAACCTTTCTCCTCCTCTTCCATCAGCATCTTCAAGTCTAATCTCCAAGGTAAATGTTGTACATTACACTTAATAACACAAATTTATTGCAGTACATTCTATTGTATTGCGTTTTTATACAATTTTCATCGTTTATAAGCACGTTTTTCTTATTTAAAAACATGAAACAAAAAATTGTGGTGTTTTGGGGGAGCTCGGAACGAATTAATGGCATTTCCATTCATTTCAATGAGGAAAATTGATTCGAGATACGAGTATTTCGAGTTACGAGCTAAGCCATGGAACGAATTAAACTCGTAAGTCGAGGTACCACTGTATATATATATATATATATATATATATATATATATATATATATATATATATATATATATATATATATATATATATATATATATATATATATATATATATATATATATATATGTATATATATATATGTGTATATATATATATATAATATATATATGTGTATATATATATATATATAATATATATATGTGTGTATATATATATTTATATATATATATATATATATATATATATATATATATATATATATATATAATAGCCGTTCTTGTAAAGTGGGTAGGAAATTTCCCGTTCTAAAGAGGGAATCGGAAAAATGGGTCCCGTAAGCTAAAGGTTAAGGAAATGGACAAAGAGGTGGAATTGCAGTGGATCCCAGCCCACTGTGGAGTCCACGGGAATGAAATGGCTGACAAACTAGCCAAAAAAGGGTTTCATATAACACAAACATCGGTTACGGAAATCCCTTTCATTTCAGCATCAAAAATTATAAAGAGAAACATGAACACTCAGTATGAAAAGAGAAAATTAAGAGCTATACAAAATAAAGAATGGAAAGAAGCAATATTACATATCCCATCAACACCAAGAAGAGCAAGTGTTGCTGCTTTTAGACTTGCCACGTCGATACGACTGTTTGCCTAAATACCTTTTCAGTTTAGGTATTCTCGAAAGCCCAAACTGTACTCTTTGTGATATGGAAGAGCCTATGGATGCACAGCATTTGCCACTGTGCTCCGTACTCTCAAGTAACTGTATTTATGGCAGGTATTGGGAGGCCGGGGAACTGATGAGGGCGAATGCATATCAGCCCAATTAGACTGTTGTTTCTGCACCAAGATTTCTATATGCATTTTGTTTTGTGTTTTGTTTTTTCTGTTTGCTTTTTGTATTTTAATGGCATATAATAGTGTATAGATGTATGTCTAAGTGCTATTGCTTTAATAATAATAAAAAATAGTTTTGGTCGATTTTAAATTTAATAAAGGTGATTGAAGAAAAAAAGAAGAAATTATGTTAAAGTTGGAACTAAGAACAGAAAACTTTTTTTAATAGTAAATATGTAATATCTTCTCAGTTAAATAGTTAATAGTATTTACTAATATTTAAAGAAAAAGGACTGTTATACAGCTGTAGGCTCATTTATATAATGATTCTCAGCCTCTTTGTTTGTTCATTTCCAGTTTGTTGTTTGCAATTCTAGGAATTGTATGTTTAGTTTAAAAATTTAATTGTATTATTTTTCGCTAACAGCAGATTTCAAATAATTTTTAGTATGTGAAATGTATAAGTAAATTAACAGTTTTTAAATTTCTTTTTGTTAGTTTTATCTTGAATTCTCAAACTAAAAGTGAATATTGATCATGTTAAAATTTACTTAATCTGTTTTCGTTTTGCTCCAGTCGTCTTCCATTATTCTGTGAGAGGTATGCAAATTTTAAATATTGTAAGAAAATGTTTTCTTTGTGTGAAAGGGGGAAAATGGTTATAGTGGTGCCATCTACTGTCAGGATTTAGAAGATTAAATCTCAAGGACTAATATTTTGTCAGTAAAAAAATTATTCTAAATTACATTAAGTAATATGCAGTATGAATTTGTAAAAATACCTCTCCTATACCTTGTCGTTAAGAAAAGAAATGATTTAAATAAAAAAAAGGGGAATTTAAATGAGATTTTTCTGTAGGGTATATCAAGATATAAAAATATGACTTAAATTCCCAAAATATCCCTAATTTAAGAAAATGTGTTTTAATAATTTTCAGTGCACTTCTTGCAAAGTATTACCCTGTATTCATTTTAAATAACTGTACCAGAATGGTATTGAAAATTCGGGTAAGTTTCAAGAAAATACCCTTTGCATGATTCTGTCAAATAATTTAAAAATAATGAACTAAGCTTGAAAATCTAAATTACGACCAATTTGTACTTCAAAATGTTTCTCTTTGTTTTTAAAGAAAAATACCATTATCGGTTGTAAATTTTTTGGCAGACTTAAATTCTCCTTAATTCGCAAAACAAATCAAGTATTATCTATTTGATTTGTTAATTTGGTAGCGTATTCGCTCTGTTAATAAACCAATAATACATTCTGAAGTCTGTTTTAAGTTTTAGGTGAAATGCAGATGACATTTTGATCAAATGGGATTAATCTTGAACGGAATAATTTGTTACTTAAAAAACTGAATAAATTTATCACAATTATTTGAAAAAAAATTTTGTATTCATTCATCAGTAGTAATGAAAAAATATTTACTCTGCTGTTAAAAACTAATGAGAAAATTGAATGAATTTCCAGATTTAGAGAAAATACTTTACCTATTCAAACTATATGTCCTATTCAAACTGTTGTCAGAAATGAATACTCAGGTCAATTTGCGGTAATGATTTATGGGGAAAAGTGAGTGAGTTACATTGCTACTCCTTTTTTTTAAAGTAGAATATTTGTCATCTAATATTATTGTTGCTTAGTTACAATAGTATATACTCTTTTATTATGGTTCTCACTATTTCTAATTTCGGATTATTAAGATGAAAAGATGATAAAATTAAATCTAACTGTTTATCACTCTGTTCGAATAAATACAGTTGGCTCTCTGTTTAACGACTTTCAAGGGACCGTGAAAAATCGTCCTTTAGTAGAGATCGCCCTTAAACAGAATTTGTAAAAGATAACATTTCCCATAACGTTTGAAGGGCCGGGACTGGGAAATATCGTCTTTAAATAGAGATCGTCGTTAAGTAGAGCGTCGTTAAACAGAGAGCCAACTGTATATATTTCTGTGTTGATCGTTAACATCAGAAGATTTGATCATTTCCTAGTTTGTTATCTATTATACAGAGGCTATTCACACATTTTTTAGACGATGTATATTGTATTCACAAAACTAAATTACATAAAATTCTTGTGTTTTAAATGTTCTATTTGACATCCCTTATTCTGAACTATCTTTCGACACCGCAATTTCCAGGATAATAATGCCTTTTGAAGTGTCAGAAGAGGTACTCTATCCCATTCCTCCTGAACAGCTTTCCAGAGTCCTGTAAGGGTTTTGGGACGACGTTTGGATAATGCAGATTTTAAAAGTCTGAAAGCACAAAAATCGATAGGTGATACATCGGAAGATTTAGTAGGGATATCAGTGAAGGGTATGGCCTTGATACCAGTTTTTTGCTCCATTTCTTTTAGGAAATTTACAGTGGATTTTGATGTGTGACTGCTAGCTTTGTCCTGATGGAGTCTCACAGATTGATGGCACTGTGGGTAAAGCGATGGTATTTCATTCAGAAAAATTGGTGATAAAATATGTTCCTGATAGTATTTGGAGTTAATCTTGACATTTTTTTTTCCACTCTCTTTATTTTTAACTTGCCATTATAAGAAAAACCAGCAACAATCATGAATCCCTTAGAAAAACTTTCTTTCGATTCTTTGAACCATGTACTTAAATTTTTTCTCCCCTTTTATGATAATAAATGGCTCTTTTTTTGTTGCAATCATTTAAATACACCCATGATTCATCTATTGCGACAATTGTTTTCCATTTTTCTTTGGAAAAGTGTTTCTGATATAGAATTCTGCAGCGTGTCCTGCGTTCAGCGATATGATTTGGAAGAAGACGATGCACATTGCGTTTTTTTAGCTTTCTTAAGATTTAAATCAACGTTTATCATTTTGTTTACAGTGGACACCGAGAATTTTAATGATTTTGCAACTGTCCTTTGACTAGGGGGATTTTCTTTTAACATTAAACAACGTACCTTTGCAATAGTCGAAGATGTCCGCTTTTTCCTTGGATACTTGTTTGGAATTTTTGTCCCACTTGAGGCTCCAATTTGACGTTTTTTTTCCTTTCTTGTTGACGATATTACCTATCGACGCTTTAGATATCACAAAACCATGACTCTCACATCGTTTGTGGATAACGGAGTATGCATATTTCTCTTCGGAAAGAGCATAAATGTAGCCTTCGAACCACTGCTTTGTTAAAAACGCCATTTTGAATAAAAACAAAACTTTCAAGCCGCAGACGATAATTTTGACTTTTAAAAACATAGTACAATTACAATTATTTCTTTTGCAGCAAACGATTTTTTATTACCGCTTACCAAAATCGTCTAAAAAAATATGCGAACAGCTTCTGTATACTTACAAAAATGTAATATATATCAATATAAATATAATGCATGAATTAAAATACTTTTGGAGGTTTCCAATTTAACTAAAATTATTCAAAACTATCAAACACAGTATAAAACACCTCCCATAACTGTGTTTCATAAGTTTGAATTATTTTGCCGCAATCTGAAAACATTCAATTCACGTGTGTTCCGTTAAGTGCAGTACACCTACTGATATTTTTCTCTTTGTGTAAACTTTTAATTCAGCTAATGTGACTAATTATTTCTATTAACAGTGTCAAAAGGGGGATACATCTGTCTGCCTAACTGACTGCAAACAAAAACACACACGTTATTTAAATAAAAGATGAAAACTCCTTCCTTTGACTGAAAAAAAGAATGAGCTTTTAGAAGAGACCTATGGGGTAGAGTTAAGGCTTTCTCACGTTTGAAATTTTGGAAATTTCCTAAATCATAATAAGTATGTTTCCTATAGAAAACAAACTTACTTCTTAATATTTCTTTTCATTCCCTGTGCATTTTTTAAACAGAAGTGTATACTGAAAAAAATTTTGGATCATGATTGCACCACAGTTCATAAAACAAAAGAAGGCTTGTGGATGAGGAATTTTTAAAATAAATGCATGTGAAGTAAATTGCGAAACCAAACTACAAAAATTAGTTTAATCATTAAACTATTTTTCTTAGTAAGATTAGTTTGGTAGTAATGCCATAAGAATTTTGATTTTATTTAGATTGAGTGTTTTACAAGTAAAATTTTAATACCGCGAATTTGCTTCTTAATAAATTATTTAAGGGAACAGAGTCCTTAAATAGACTAAAATGTAGTCATTCATTACTGGCATACATCTCTTTTGAGATACACATCCCATGATTTGAACATTTTATGCTCCTTAAGCAAAATTATCTCATTGACGCTAAGAATCTTACTTTAGACACAAATTTTCAAAATTAAAAACTTGAATAAAAGATTTTAGAAATATGTTATGCATGGAAAGTTATCTTCAAGGGTGATTAAAATACGTTTACATTCTAATCCTAAAACCTTTTAGGTATTCAACGGAAAGCGTATATTTATGCAAATATAAACAAATTATGCATGCGAAATTGATTATAAATGTATCCGATAACTTGAATTAAAATACACGTAAGGATTTTACTTTCTTTAATATATTTATCAGCGAAATATTTCACACTGTTTTGTTCAGGCATATGTTTCTTTTGCACGAGATCTTCATTTAAAATTTTGATCAAATTTGTGTTCTATAATTGTGTGAAGCCATCTATTTTTTACACGAAATTCAGCGGCGGAAAATTTTGTGCAAATTCCAGTAACACTATTATCTCGCCACGTTCCGTGTTAAATCCAAAACTTTTGAAAACTTTAAAACACTGGGCGAAGTCCAAGAAAAACCAATTTCTAAACTCTTTTAATAAAGTCTCTGAAAAATAACATTATCAAAAAAAAGTGCCCAAAATTGCCACTTTCTCTAAAACTTCTCGCCAATTACCAAGTGTCTTTAGTCTTAAATTCCATCGTAGGACTAGGCGTAAATTTTAAAAAAAAAAAAAAAAACATAAATAATACTGAGAAGTTGGGGGGTGAGACCTAAAGGTGAGGGGGGTGGAAAAAATTGGTTCAGTTTGGGATCCAATCAGGTTGAACGGGCGGATTGAAAGAAAGGGAGTTGACATGCCCTGATGCATTTCTCCCAAGGGTTCAATTTAATTTCTTGCCCTGCAGCGTGAGTTTCGCAATAAATACGAGTTTCATTTTTTCCCCTACCGAATTCACGGGCTCTTGTATAAAAAGAAATATATATAGATATATAAAACTTGTCTATATGTATTACGGAAGTAATTTATGGCGATATATTCACTGCATATGCATCATCCAGCGTGACAGACCTACACAGAGGAGTTTGGAAATTAACCCGCAGTTAGAAAAACAGGTCCTCTGCGAACGGCAAAAAATATTGTTTTGGCAGTAAAACATTTGGCCTCTGAACTACGATGCGTGGAGTCTCGAGTCAAATTGCATGTTTTTATGATAGGGTCGAGAAACTTTTTTTTTTCTCTTCAATCGCTACGAGTAATAGGGGGAGGGATATTTCTTTAGCATTTTAAACAGGGCCCCATCTTAATCTTTTATTTTGTCTAGATGTAAACAAGTTTCTTTTAGACTATGGAAAAGGATGCGTGGAAATAAAAATAGCTTGCTTTATAATACTTTAGGATCATGATGGACTAAGTAAAATTAAATTGGTCCTTTCTCAGTTTTATTACATAAAGGTTTCCACATTTTTACATATGACAATCTAGTTGTGTCAATTCTTACCATACCGTACTAAAAATAGGCGTATGTAGCTTTTAGTTGAAAAATTATAGCTGTAAAAATTAGTATATACTATATAGGTTGTCTGAATATTTTTTTCCTACCTGAATATTAAAAGTTATGTAAGAAACCCCATTCGATATTTATATCTGATAAGTTTCGGATAAGTGTTATCAGATATACGACTTATCCCGTAATTTTCAGGCTATTTGAAGGAATGAATTCGACAAAATTCATTAAATATAGTTAATTTTATTCCTTGTTTCGCTGGGTTTCGTTATTTTTTTAAGGTTTTTCTTGGGTCCCTGTTTTTTATATAGTGCTAAAAAATTCAATTATATAAACTGCAAAATAGTTTGATCGAAACAAATAATATTTGGAGAAATGTTCATTGGTTGAAGCAACTCTTGTAGGGCGACAGGATTTTGCTGCAGACGAAAATAACGGAATAAGAGGATAAACACTAATTGCGAAACAAGTTTTCCATTGCATGCTAGTACTAGATTAACAATTAAATAATGGGAGTCAAATGATAATCATACAAAGTTAGTTGTATGGTTATCAATGCTTTCTAAAGTATTTTACATTCTAGATATATTACTTGGAATGCAGAGCTTTTAATAGTTCCTTGCCGTTCCAATTACTTCGTATCGCTTTCACATGTGTGAGAAAGGATTCAAAAAGTCTCGAAAACTTAGAAGCGGAGATCAATGACGGTTAAGGAGGGATACAGTCAAAAGAAAAAAAAGGTCTATACAGCAAGTTCTACAAGTGTGGAAAATTCTCAGCCCATTTCCCCTGAGCCGAAGAAAGTGCAAACTCTAGGTGCAGGTGAGACTTTCAACGAAGACGTCTCAGGTTAATGAGCAAAATGGAGTCGAATAGCGAAATATTGAGCAACCTTTGGATTAGTGCTAGGGTCAGGTGCGTTAAATAGGTATCAAATTTACTATTTATAAATATTCAGATAAAATTTGCTAGTGAAACTCAAACTTTTAATAATTCAAACCTTTTTGGTTGGTTTGGTTTGGTTTGGAGCGCTTTTTGCTACACGAGGGCTAATTTGACCAGAACCTACAGTTTAAAGCCGATTCTGAACGGCTGCAAACATCCATGCCAATAGTGGGACTCGAACCCACAGAATCCGAAACGAACGGCAGTGCCCTAGCCATTCGGCCATCAAATGTCAAACGTTGTTGGACTTTTCTGTCCATTGTTCATTAGGAGGATAAAAAGAAACACCATTTTTATAATGCTACATCAATATCGTTGAGGAACATATTATGTTTGCTAAATCCGTTTTATCCCATGCAAATAAAAATGGGTTTACTAAGATCTACAATAGTTTAAGAATAAAAACTGTACATTAATTTGACTACAAAAAGAGTTTATGTTGAAGTCACAAAAATTATGTCACAAGAATCAAAAATTTATGTTAAACTCAATTTAGTCAGGCCGGGTTAAACTTTGAAAAATATTTTTTTTTAATTGTGAAAAAATTTCTAACAGCTAATTTTAACATTTTATGGTTGTAATTTTTTTCAAATTAGCTCTTCTAATATGTTACGTGATATGATTGTAAAATATGTATGGCAGTTGAAATCTATTTAATGATCAATACCAATGCCTCGAGTATTAAATGTTGGACTAATATTTTAAGGTTGTTTTTAAGACAATTCTCTCTTCAGATTCCGGGAAGAAAAGAAACTATCTAATCTTACCTACCATAATATTTCGTCACATATATTATTGACTTCAATATCTATAGTTTTTCCGATAGATTATTTCATCTTTTTACACCGAATACTCAACCAGCTCTACCGTTCTTAAAAAATTGATAAATGCAAAGATTTAATAACTCCTTATCTGCAACTTAGAAAAGTGTGAAATTTGCACAATGGTTATCAACGAATTAGAATTAATCTACTATGAAGATTGTTCGATAACATTTTACAGGAATCTGTACCTTAGAGCTTTCCCTGTTGCTACTCACATACCATTTTAATGTTGAAAAAATAGGATTAGAAGAAAAGACCCCGAAATCAAAATATTGTATACCACTCTGAAAACTCTCTTTTAAAAAAATCCAAACTATGCACATGGACAATCCATTTTACTCTAGTTGTATTATTTTGTAAACCTTTCCCCTCTGGATCCATTTTGTACGGATCAAGAGGGTGAAAGTATCTATGCCCGTCAAAGTTATTTTATTCATAGTTTTTTATTAAAACTGCATAAATTAAATATTATTGCCGCTACTGAACTGTAATTAGGAAAACTGCCATTATCATGAGAATGACGAAAGCTTTTGTGAATGTATTTCAGTCCTTAAATAATTTTGTAATCATTCTTCATATGTAATTAACAACAAATCATTATTCTTAGAAAAGTGTTATATTTATCTGTAATTTTTTTTCCTGTGATTGATTCCAAATTATGAACTCTTAAGGGATTGTTCCCAAAATGAACTAAATACTGTCAGAATGTCATCGGTAGAATAAAACAAGTTTTTGCTAGATGGTTTGGATGGTGTTTCTAAAAGAGAAACTATCTGAAGTGCTAATCAATATTAAGCTGCACATATCAATAAAATTACATTTTACTATATTAAGTAGTCGAGTGTAAAACGCTTTCAAAAGGTAATATTCGATTGTAATGAAATACATTTAATTAATAATTTCTTGCAACTGAAAAGTATATTACGGCACTGATGAGATGTAATGCAGAACAAAATCTCTCGAGCTATTAAAATATGTAAATACTACTAGATTACAGGAGTTTTTTTCTTAGAGATTTTAATTCCAGAATTTATTTACTTTATAAATTGGTTGTGATATATATAGATATATATATATATATATATATATATATATATCTTATATATATATATATATATATATATATATATATATATATATATACATATACAAAAATCAGTAAGTATCAAAGTTTTGTCCTGATAGTGAAAAAGGTCGGTCTAGATTCATGATACGTGTCATTCTCTATAGTACATAGCTATATAGTTTATTAATAACTTTATTTTGTTTCGGGTCTGCTTGATGTTCATAGTATTAATATGGAAGTGACACACCGCTAAAAATAGAGTACAGGAGTGTGTCGAGTTCCAAGGTAAAACAGCCTCAAAGATCTATGAACAAATGAAAGGTTTATACGGTGAAATAATTCCATCTTATAGCAACGTATGCACAAAGGAGCTTAAGCGCCTGCCAGAGGTGTTAAAACAGCAATTGATTAAAATGATGGGAACGTTTAAAATAAATTTTCAAATTAAAACAGCAGAGAACGAAGAAAAAACAGAAGTACCCTGAATCAATTTGGCGATTTTCAGTTAAAATACTTCAAATATTGCAATTTTTCATGTTTACACTTTCTTCATAAGCATTACTCGCGTTGATTATTTGAAAATACATCTGTACAACTAACACTCATGTCCCCAAAAATGAGTCCTTTAACTTCTTCAAATATGCATTTTCACCGTGGTATACATTTTTAGATGACAACCAGAAATTCTGCAATCTTTATAGGTGGGAAACAAATTACTTTACTTCAAAAGTTAGAGTAAAAACTAAATTTTGTATTCCAGATGAACGTTACTTTATGACTGTAGAAATACGGTCACTTTAAATAATGACGTCACAAAAAACGTCTCTGCCAATAAGGCTCACTTGGTAGCTTTACTTTAAACGTCATCTTTACGTCATTATTGCTAGTAGCGATGGTATGCTGTAACAGGAAAAAGATTACATACAACTAGATACCATTTAAAGTGAAAAAAATATAGTATAGAAAGATTTTTGACTTTTTTAAAATTAAAAATTTAATTTTTTTAAGAATAAACATCTATTTCGGGAACAGGAAAAATGAGAATTTTCACTTGTGAAAAGTAGCAATTTATAGGATATTTCTTCTAAAAACACAGAAAAACTAAATTTGTTTGATAAATATTTTATTTGAAGGAAAGATTTTGCTGTTTCTTTAAAGATTTTTTTAGTTTACGATGTAACTGGAACTATTATATTGTTTAGTAAAAAACTTTCATAACTTATTTATACATAACATATTAATACTTTTTGTTAAGAACTACCATCGCGATTTTGAATATTTTTGGCCTAAAACTTGGACTCTAATTAGTTTTTCAAATTGACGCCAAACATGGCAAAATAATTATTTTCTATTGGTAGTTTTTTAGTCCAAAACATCGAACTTCGATGTTGTTAAATCATTAGGCAACTACGTAGAAATTGAATGCGCTTTCCCTTACAGCACAACACAGCTAGAAAATGAAGATAAAGGCGTGACTATAACGTTAAATGGACACCCTTTTGTCAAGTAATTTTTGAACGGTAGAATATAGCCACTTGTATAATTTCCACTCCGTGACCGCAATGGCCAATAATCTCATTAACAACCTAAAGTTCTGGAAGCAATTGACTAGTAAGGTGGGAAATTTATTTTAATGAGACATTAAAGTGTTATAAATTCAATTCAATAATTAGCATTAAAAACATTTTTGACATTAAATCTTTCTTATTGATGCAATTAATTTTTAAGTTAGGCAATGTTTTTAAAATTAAGCATGTCAAGCCCCCTGTTTAAAATTTTGTCCGTAAAATGCCCTCAGAACTACAATTCAACCAACTAAGCCAAGGGTTGACATTGAATTAAGATGAAACTAAGATTGAAAAGGGAAAAATTATATGTTAAAAATGCACCCAAACATTTAATTTTAATTTTGAACTCCCTCGTTTAGCAGTATTATGCATATCGAAATCAATAATTTTGTTTTTAAGGAAACAACTTCACCGCTTTGAAAAAGAAAAAAATACTATTTTTTTTCACAAGAATATAAATTAGTAAAATTCAAGTTTCCTTGGCTAAAACAAAACCATAACTTTCAAAATAACTTCAAAACATTTCAGATATGATTTACAAAGTATCATGCCAGTGAATTCAAGGTGGCAAATGCTAAAATGTATAAAAAATAAAGCTAATTTTGATAATAATAGTATAATAAAATTATAAAAAAATATTTCTTTGTGGCATAATAATAAATATATCAAAGGCATTAACTTACACTGAAACTCTTATATATTATCTTATTAACTATGTTATATACATAATTAAGAAAGTAATAATAATATAATTGATTTTGATTCTGTGATTGAAAACAGATTAATGGAGTGCATGCAAAGCGTAAGCTTACGATTTTGCACTGCAATTCCTATATCATATTCTTTCACGCTAAATAGTGTTGAAAAGTAGTTGAAGGCAGCTTATTTAAATAACTAGTCCTTCAGCCAAATTTTGCTCGAATATCTACGTTGCTTTTAGATGTTAGATATTTTGAGGTACGCTACTAGATCGTACTCAAGTGTTTTCTTTTGCATTGGGTTAGGTTTATTGTTAGGGTGAGAGCACTGCAGTTAATTCTTGTTACATAAGGGCTAATTAGACCAGAATCTACTGTTTAAAGCTGATTGAAAATGGCTCTAAACATCCATACCAACAGAGGGACTCGAAACCACAGGCTCTGGACCGAATGGGTTATGAGAGAATCAAGTATGATAAGAATACCCTATGCAGGATTAGATTGAACTTGTTAATGGTTAACTGATAGAGTATACGACAGATTGAAGTTGTAGGGAATACGATGTTTACAAATAATAAAATAAGCTTTTCGATTACCCGAACGTATTATAAACAATTTAGAGGAAATGTTATAGAAAAATTTTTTGTATAAAGACCCAAATAATCGTTAGTAGGCCAACAAACAAATACTATAAAATTGACACAAAACATTTTAAACCAATATTGGACAAGTAAAATCTTGGTTTTAAATGTATTAAACTCTACTCCATTTCAATTGAACTGCGATCTTACTACCTGCTCCTTGTAGGATATATCTGTTTGCAACATTTATGCCTAATTTGTATTCTAACGCCTATAAGTGAATCGATTCAATTATGCATGATCAGGACTTCAATAAGAATATAAATCAGCTCAGGTGTTGCATTCTTCTCTTCTTCTTTGCAAACTTTATTTTGCACTAGTAGTTCGAAAGATTCAATACACCTCTTCAGACAAATATTTGAATTTTTCAACACATAGGTAATTTAAAATTACGGTTTGGGAATGAATAATTTTTCATCGCTACTTCCTAATCGAGACATTTAGAGGAAAGTTTTTTTTTTCATTTTAGATTATTTATTTGCCTTAAATTATTCTGATATTATAACAAATTTCATCACTTTTGTTAAATCATAGTCTGTTATCGATGGCCGATTGGCTATATCGCTGGTATTCGGTCCAGATCCTGCAAGATCAAGTCATACTCTTTCCATGAAGTTCTGAATCGAGTTGAAATTGTAGGTCCCGGTCTATTTAGCCGTGGGTAGTAAAAGGTGACAAACAATCATGAAACAAATAAGTTTGCAGATTATTTTTCCAGACTTATAAGGCAATAACTAGTTTTAAGTCACTAGTTTTACCTGTCCTAGAGGCATGTACAAAGACATACACTCATGGACAAAAAAATTAGCGCACCAAGAAATAATTGCGGGATCGTCACGAAACTTACAATGAAGGTACATGTCGGGGAGATATGCAAATGATTAGAAATGCAGCGTGATTGCACATTACGTATAGCCGGTAGAGGGCGTTGAACATCGTACTCTGTGGAGTATAAAAAAGGTAACCAAAGCTTGTTTGAGTGTGCTGAATCATTTACAAAGGAAGAGCTGAGATAGGCATGCCATTACGCCGTGTTCGAAGACAATATAAGCAGTTGTCGCAGTTTGAGAGGGGTAGAATCGTCGGGATGATGGAAGCTGGGTGGTCAGCTAGGCGAGTAGCTCGTCAATTAGGCCGCTCTGATTGTATTGTGAGGAGGTGTTGGGACCAGTGGACCCGAGAGATGTCATGTACACGAAGACCAGGCTCAGGACGCCCTCGACAGACCAGTCGTCGAGAAGACCGCCACCTCGTAAGAAATGCACGCGTACAGCCAACTGCTTCATCGGCCGCCATCCAGGCACAGGTAGCCCCTTCACTAGGGGACTCTGTGTCTTCTCGAACCATACGAAGGCGCCTGGCTGAAGGAAAGTTGGTATCGCGGCGCCCATTACGTGTGCTGCCCTTGACGCCCACCCATCGACGCCTCCGTTTGGAGTTTTGCCGCGCACGAGGAAACTGGACTGCAGCGGAATGGAACCAGGTCGTCTTTAGCGACGAATCCAGATTCAATCTCGGCAGTGATGACAATCGTGTTCGTGTGTGGAGAGCCCGTGGTGAACGCTTCAATCCTGCCTTTGCTGTACAGCGACACATCGCTCCCACAGCTGGTGTGATGGTATGGGGTGCCATTGCCTACAATACACGGTCACCCCTAGTATTGTTCCGTGGCACCATGACAGCCCAGCGGTATGTTCATGAAATCCTGCAACCACATGTGTTGCCACTCATGCAACGGCTCCCAGGAGCCATTTTTCAACAAGACAATGCTCGGCCTCAAACGGCAAGGGTGTCACAAGACTGTCTCCGCACTATTACTACACTTCCTTGGCCTGCCCGATCCCCAGATTTGTCTCCAATCGAGCATATCTGAAATCATTTGGGACGACGAGTGGGCATCCCACGAGTTGAACGAACTAGAGGCAAGGTTACAGCAATATTGGAGGGAAATGTCTCAAGACATCAACAGAACTTGTATGACTGAATGCCCGAATCGTATCGCATCGTGCATTCGCGCTAGAGGGGGTCCAACAGAGTATTAACTAATTCCGTTCTTTGCTCTTTTCTCTGAAATAAATTATCCTTTTTCTTTGATTTTCTTATCATTGACTTATATCAAAGTAGTCATTGCGTATGTAAAATTTCGTTTCATTTTTGACGACTCCTTCTTGGTGCGCTAATTTTTTTGTCCATGAGTGTATATATATTGATTGTAAAGGAGGAAATTTTTGTACCCCATTTGTAACGGAAGAAGTAAAAATCATTAAATTTCACCTAATAATTTGCACATAACTTACATTTAGAAAGATTTAAATGTGTGTTAAAGAACTGATTTTTATTCATTTATTACTTTTATATATATATATATGAGAGTATGTGTTATGCCAAAAAAAGTATTTTCTCCTTCCCTAACTTACTTAAGTGCCTAACTATAAATTATTTAATTTCATTGATATCTGTCTAATCTTAAACCATACACTTTTTCTTAATTTTTTACTTTACCCTTAGTGCCGAAAATGCCCCGTGAGAAAAATGACAACTGGCAGTTTTACGGTTTAGCAAATATGGAAGTGAGATGGAGATATTTGCTAATCTGAATGAGGATTGGGGCCACAGGAAAGGTTCCACTTCCAGAAATGTGGGGTTGTAAGTAGTGGTAAATGTGCACGTTACAAGTACCTTTTTAGCAGGACACGAGGACTGTCTGGTGTAGGCAAGATCTCTGCGCTCTGGCTCGTGTAAAAGAAATGGTAAACGAGGGAGGAATATTCTAATAAGTATACTTTTATGTGGCTAAAAAGTGTGTTGCTTTCTTGAAAACTCGACACTTTATCCAAAGCTTTTACTACATACAAACTTAAAGATGGATATAAATTTTATGGAAGATACGTTTTTTGTGTTTAACCTAACATATAAATGTTTGTATTATAATCCATAAAAAAGAGCTGATATACGTGGATTATTAATATAATTATTTCGATAGTATGGTACAACATTTTAAGCCCTTTTCACTGAAATATATAAAAGTTGAAGCAGAAAAATTAAAGATGAAAGTAAACAAATAAAGATTGCAGATGTGAAACTAGTTGTGTTAGTTTTGTTTTACCTCATATGACGGTTTTCAAGAGTATATAACTATACATACTAATGTTCGTGTACTTTATATACTGCAAATGTCTGTATAAGCGCAAGACTACAGGTATGTATATATATTTGAATTATACTGTAGTTATAAAGTAACGCACAATACTAAATAACGCAATTTCGGAGAATTAAAGGTAAGAGAAGTTAAACCTGAATGTGTGGATAAAAGAAAAAGTATATAAATTTTGAATACTTAAAATGTTGACTTACAGGAAAATCCTATCCGTTATGAAAATCTCCAAATTAATGGGTTGGTGGAGTGTAAGTAAAAGATAGCAAATGTTGCCTTTCTGAAACTTCATAATTCACAACCACTTGTTCTGTTTCCTAGTCTTTAGTTGATATCAAAAATTCAAAAACAACCTTATATACATACGCTTTAACAGAAGTATTGAATCAAATGTTACATAAATAGACAAAGAGCGAGTCGTTGAATAAATAAGTTGCTTCGAAACATATAATCGGAGGTGAAATCTTGTTTGTCATTCCGTTGACGAGCCTAAGGGTTTAATGTTTTCCAGTAATCATGATTTTGCACCTATAGGAAAATTCAAATAATTTTAACTCGAGCTGTCTTCAAACCAGTGGGCGAAGAGTTAAAAAGTCAACAGAGTATCATACTAATGATTCATGAGATAGGACCCAGATGAACAAAATAATGCATTCACTAATTTGATCTCAGGAGTCAGCCAATTCTTTTACAGAATTACAAACATAGAAATGAGAGGAAAATTGTATATTCGATTTCCACTAGAGCATTCAAGCTTGGCTTTATGAAGCGATTGTTATAACGTAGACATTTGAAGAGAGTAAGGAATTATGATACTTCGAGTTAATTACCATAAAAATGCCCAGTTATAGAGGCAAGATCTGTTTTGACTACACATCTAACTATTAAAGTTATTAATATGAAAATATGATGCGACTGGCAACTCATAACATAAATTATCCAAAAGGAATCAAATTATGCTTCCAAACATTCAGTTTCTTTCATTGTCGACAAATATTGTTATCGTCTCTCTCTAAAAACATCCATAAAGATGTTTAAATAAAACTTTTGATGCATATCACTTTAAGGTACAATCTTTTTCCACTTGTAACCACCTGAGCACTAGAGAGATATAAATTCTTATCTCAGCGTTACTGGGAAAAAACACTTGTTTTTTTTCTTAAAGATATATCGAAGTTATAAAGTCTCATCTACAAATAATTTTCTTCCTATTTGTCATTTTTACCACGGTAAGTTAAAAACATTAACGCCGGTATTTTTTTAGTCATACGATATTAAACAGTTCTCCTTTTATAAATGCTGATGATTAAAAAAATAAGTATAAATGAAAATTGTTTTAATTATTAGTATGAAATTGAAATACAAACGCTAAAATAATTTGTTTTATTTCTTTAGTAATTTTAAACTTAGCAATTTTGGAACATGTTCGTAGGTAAATATACAAAAACTGTCGGCATTGCCTAGATTTAAATTAAATAGAGTATTAGTAAAAATAAATGTGCGTTAGGAAATAATACACTCATAAGTTGTTTTATGCCTTTTCAAGGAAGAAGATATGGGTTCATTTCGTTGTTTCATGCTGCTGCTAGGTTATGCAGCCTTGGCAATAGCTGATGAGATTGCCTGCCCTTCCGAAAAAATTGGAAGTTCTTGCACTTGCCACCATTTCCCAGAGGCAATTGGAACTAAAGTGGAATGCCGAGACATCAACGACGTGTCCACATTACTGTCAGAAATTCAAAACTTCCGTGGATACAAAATTGACATCTTACTTCTATTAAATCTTGAACTACCTTATTTACCAGCTGGTCTCTTCATTGGTACATCAGTGAAAGAGCTCATCATAAAAGACAGTGTGCTTGACAACCTGTACTCGACTACGGACTACAAACCATCTCCCTTCGCTGGTCTTGAAGATTCATTGGAAGAATTTGCAGTCTATTCAACTAAATATCCATCCAAATGGTATTTCCCAGACATGAAAGGCTTCAAGCATTTAAAAAAGATTGAAATCGTTCAGTCACCAATAGATTTTGTCGGTCACTGTATTTGCTGAAGTGGTGAAGGATCTCTGGAGAGTATCACTGTAGCTTACAGCAGAGTCTACAGAATCCATCCTCAAGCGTATCCAGAGCTCCTTAACCTAAAGGAAGTGAATTTCAGAGGGAATTTCCTACCTTATATGGTTAGAACCATGTTTTCTGATCCAGCGCCACAACTTAAGAAGATCGATCTTTCGTAAGTATGCTTCACTATTCTTTGTTATCAATGAAGGCTGACTAGGATAAAAACAACTGCAAAGAGAGGGGGTAGTGGGAAAAGCGCAGAAAAGATATTTTTCTATCTATTTTTCTTCTCAAATTCGAAACCAGGAATTATTAAAAACTATTACTATTGGTACTTCTTTACTGACAGCTTGAAATCAAGTGTAAAACGAACTACACTGAAGTGCCACTGAATTAGGGATACCTACCTGGTAACGAGTTGGGCCTCCTCTGGCCTTGATAACGGCTGCCACACGACGAGGCATAGATTCAACAAGTTTCTGAAAACGTTCCACGGGAATGGCTTGCCAAATATTGGCTAAAGCTGTCCATAATTCAGTAAGGTTCTTTGGTGCTGTGTGATGGCATTTCACGCCTTGTTCCAAAACATCCCAAAGATGCTCAATAGGATTTAAGTCTGGGCTTCTAGGTGGCCAATTCATGACAGAGAAGTGAGAGGAGTGCTCATCCAACCAGCCAGTAGCCAACCGGGACTTGTGAGAGGTACAGTTGTCTTGCTGGAAAACTCCATTACCGTGCGGATAACAGAACAGCATTAACGGATGGAGGGGATCACCCAGCAACTCTACGTACCGAATTGCATTGAGGGAGGTTGGTACACGCACCAAAGATCCCAAACTGTACCACGAAAAAATACCCGAGACCATGATTGAGCCACCATGCCCTTGTACAGTTCCAGCCAGGCATGCACCGTCAGACTGGCACCGTCATTAAACTGGGTGGTAATTTGAGCTAATGTTTGGCTTCGCTGGCTACGTACAATACGCCTAAGCCGTCTCTCACCACGCACTGTCAAGGCTAATTGTCCTTTGCAGTTTTCCCGATCGCTAGTTTTTTTTCCCACCATCCATGTATTCTTGGTAAACTCTTGACACTGTCGACCTTGAAAATCCTAGCTGTCTGACGATTTCGGAAATTGAATGGCCCATGCTTCACGCACCTACGATTTGTCCGCGATCAAACGCGTCTAAATCAGGCAGTTTACCCATACTGGCAATTCCAACAACTAATTCAGAACAACCACAGTACGCGCTATATATGCAGTTACCACAGCGCCCTCACTTGCGCATACATGATGCGCGGCGCTACACAATTTGCATAGGCTTTGCTATCCCTAATTCAGTGGCACTTCAGTGTAGTTTTCAAGTTTATATTTAAAGTGAACTAACTGCATTTGAAGAAAGTTTTTAATATTGTTATAAGCCTTTAAGCCGAATTCAAGTTCTGACCACATGACTGAACTATATAGTGCTACTTGCCATATTATTATAACAATGGCTGAATGCTAATCAATGTTGTTGTTGTTGTTGTTGCTGCTTATGCCCCTTGACCGACATGTAACATCAGGTCAAGTCCCGAAGGCTATGGGCGATGAAGGTGCGGCTCCAGTTTTTAATAGCACCGCAAGGGTCGGAGTCCGACTTGGCTAAATGACCGGTCCCGTAATTTTGAACCGAGACAAGTGACGAGACCAGAACACTTGACCCCGCACCTCCAGAGGTAAATTTGAGAACATGGAGGACATTGTAGCCACGCCCTATTTTACGTGCCCCAGCCACCATTAGTGAACACGGCGGTAGATTTGCAGCGACGAGCATCGAACCAGGGACGTTCAGATCACTGGCCCGCTGCTCTTGCCAACCGGGCTACCGCGCCCGCGCTAATCAATGTTTCTTCCATTGATGGCAACCCTTAAAAGTTTTCTATCTGGTTGGAAAATAGATTTGTCTGCATAAATAACCCCACTACATGTTCAATACATATACATTTATTATATAAACTCAAGTTACATTCTTACTTACTTACACTTACTTACTTACACACACACACACACACATATATATATATATATATATATACGTGTGACGGTTTAACTTCCATTCCGTTATACTTCATACAATTCATCATTTGGGATTGCAGTGGTGGCAATCCGAGGGAATAATAACAATATCTTGACTTATAACTGACTTTATTATTAGTTAGAAAGGGTCTCCAGCTCCATTTAATGAATATTATCTATTTTTCTATCAGTCTCATTTTACAATTCATCCCACCTCGCGACATGCCCATCTCTCCTATCGCTCTGCTGAGTTACTTTGTTCGGGCGTTCAGACAGAGACGCCAATGCAGACCGCGCCACTTCCGCTTGAAATCGAGCCTGAAACCTACTCGAAAATTCTAAAAAGACGCTCTGACGTCAGCACCCTTCGCAATTCTTCTCCAGGGTCTGTGATTTTGAATTGAGATCTCTCGATATTATATTATCATTATCTCCTTATATTATGTCAATTAAGTACTATTTCCAATTAGTTCACTTAGTTTTTACCCAATTTAGCATAATTAGACCAAATTAACAATAGTTTACGCCCCTGGACGGGACATATATATATATATATATATATATATATATATATATATATATATATATATATATATAATATACTTGCATATACACACACACACACACAGAAGTGGATAAAAAGGACAATCGTAGACCGGTGGAGAAAAGAAGACGAATTTGTGAGCTAAATGTCATTTATTATTGAAATCGAAATATCCAGAGCTCCACTACTGAAATGGCGATAAATTCATCCCGCTTCATCGCAAAAGACATACGTCTTTCCCCAACAGAAATTCCATGCGAAGTGCTTTGTTCTCTGTCTCTCTAGCGCGCGTAAAACAATGATGATCCTGCATTCGAACTTTCTGAAAACTTCTTCGCTTACACTGCAAAAATACGAGCCTTTCTTTTAGAATTTCTCTTTTACTGCAATGGAATATTTGAGATCAGTCAGATGCTGCCATCTATCGACTTTTTTGCAAACTATTTTTATTTAATCTGAAAATTCTTGCGTTTAGGGTTTTTAATCCGATTTTCTCGCAACCCCCCCCCCCCCTTTTAGTTCCCTTAAGTTATCCTAGCCCTTAAAAACACTGACATACATATATATATACTGAAGTGCCACTGAATTAGGGATACCTACCTAGTAACGAGTTGGGCCTCCTCTGGCCTTGATAACGGCTGCCACACGACGAGGCATAGATTCAACAAGTTTCTGAAAACGTTCCACGGGAATGGCTTGCCAAATATTGGCTAAAGCTGTCCATAATTCAGTAAGGTTCTTTGGTGCTGTGTGATGGCATTTCACGCCTTGTTCCAAAACATCCCAAAGATGCTCAATAGGATTTAAGTCTGGGCTTCTAGGTGGCCAATTCATGACAGAGAAGTGAGAGGAGTGCTCATCCAACCAGCCAGTAGCCAACCGGGACTTGTGAGAGGTACAGTTGTCTTGCTGGAAAACTCCATTACCGTGCGGATAACAGAACAGCATTAACGGATGGAGGGGATCCCCCAGCAACTCTACGTACCGAATTGCGTTGAGGGATGTTGGTACACGCACCAAAGATCCCAAACTGTGCCACGAAAAAACACCCCAGACCATGATTGAGCCACCATGCCCTTGTACAGTTCCAGCCAGGCATGCAGGATCCATGGCTTCATGAGCCTGACGCCATATTCTCAGCCTCCCGTCGGCGTTAAGTAGTCGGAATCGAGACTCATCACTCCATGCTACTCGTTTCCAGACCTCTACACTCCAGTCTCTGTGCTCTTTTGCCCAGGCAAGACGTGCAGCCCGATGGCGAGTATAGAGGAATGGTACTGTCGTAGGTCGACGGCTCCCGAAACCCATACGGTGAAGCGAACGTTGCACAGTCCGTTTACTGACTGTACGACTGGCACCGTCATTAAACTGGGTGGTAATTTGAGCTAATGTTTGGCTTCGCCGTCTCTCACCACGCACTGTCAAGGCTAATTGTCCTTTGCAGTTTGCCGGATCGCTAGTTTTCTTTCCACCATCCATGTATTCTTGGTATACTCTTGATACTGTCGACCTTGAAAATCCTAGATGTCTGACGATTTCGGAAATTGAATGGCCCATGCGTCGCGCACCTACGATTTGTCCGCGATCGAAGGCGTCTAAATCAGGCAATTTACCCTTACTGGCAATTCCAACAACTAATTCAGAACAACCACAGTACGCGCTATATATGCAGTTACCACAGCACCCTTACTTGCGCATACATGATGCGCAGATCTACACAATTTGCATGGGTTTTGCTATCCCTAATTCAGTGGCACTTCAGTGTATATATACATATACATACATACATGCATATATATATATATATATGTGTGTGTGTGTGTGTATCTGTGTGTTTGTTTGATGATATTAACATGTATACAATGAATTTGACAAAATGGGAACACATATAGAAAGCAGTCACTGTTGAATATGTAGTCGTGAGTATTTAATGAGAGAAACACACTCTAGAGCAGAATACTGGGGAAATAAACACCCAGATTCACCGTATTGTAGACACATTAGAGAAGAGACACACGAATGGTATCCATTATTATTCCGGTAACAAACTGACAACACTATGGAGGACATTTCAGAAGACAACAAAGTACATGTAACTTGATCAAAGGACGCAGACACACTAGCGCAGACCTGCCGGAACTTCAATATATTGGACACCACATAATGGATCGGACAGCGGCGACATATATCGCGCGAAGATAGCAAAACAAGAGTAGGACGACACCAGGACAGCGCGCGAAGATCGTTGTTTAACCTTTTATATACAGTGAGGGCGCTAGCTGTTTAGAATTCTTTTAATTGGCTAAACCCTATCATGTGGTTTACGACTCGAAAGTCTTATGATTCTTCGAAGAGGGAATTGAGATCCCGGGATTCTAAATCATGTCTAAAAATAATTTTACCGCGCGTCCATTGAAGAGAATAGAATATTCGGTTATTTCGATTTGGCTTTTGAAATAGGGCTGTGCTTTTTTGAGGTTGAATCAAGGAAAGTTTAGAATACACGTTAAATTAGAACAATTAATAATAGTGGGGCGTTATTGATATATATATATATATATATATATATATAATTTCGCATTTTATCGTAAAAAAATATAAAGTCAAAAATTTAGCATTTACTAAAGAAAGACACAATTTTACTTCTTTGGATAGGTAAGTATCAAAGTTCTTAGTTAAAAGCTAACATTGTAGAAGTTACCACATACTGTTCCTTAAGTCTTCTGTCAATAATTACGATGTTGTACATACTAAAATGTCTCTCAGCCTCGCATCTTCCTGTGAAGTGCTGTTAACGGGACTATAGAGACTTTGTATAGCTGCCTTTGTAAAGTTAAGGTAGCAGCGTATCGTTGCAATTAAAGTCTGTATAAGAAGCCTGTCAAACTCAAAGACTTACATGGACCAAATGAACAACGTTTAATTTTATGTGGTCCGCAAAAATAAGAAAAACTTCAAAATCAAGTTCGTAGAAACGTAGGTTTATTTCGAAAAGTATAGTACAAAAAAAATCATGAGCAACACTAACATCAATGTTCTCTTGCTGACACTTTGAGTTCTTGAACATTAACTTACCAGACATTGAATTATTGCACAAATTAATGAGAATTCCTCGAGATAACCTGCTTTACGCCCACCGAACAATTCAATTCGTACAAGACTACTTACTGACCAGACCACTGATCTGGCAAGTGGTAGTCGGCTGCTAAAATGCTCACTGCTAGTGGGAAATTGTGCACCTGTGCGTAAGACGCGTAATGTGCATAAGGTGACACGATATTTACATACCGTTATATTGGCTGGGCCTGGGAAGCAGAAATAATCGTTGAAGGCCACGAGTTTGACATGTCTGAGATGAAGGAATATCTGGTGCTACTTTTAGCCAAAGGGAAGTCAAAAAGGCAAACTCGTATGGCGGTTTCTCTGACGTCGTCGCTCTCACGAATAATTTGAAACCTGCTCCCAATGTTAGTTTTCGGTATGCATTTGGCAGAGCATACTCCTCTGGGACAAAAAAAATCTTTGGGAATGACTTTCTTGTAGTCTTCAGCGGTATGACGTCATACGGGGAGTTTGCTGGCTTCGTGGACGTGGCAGAGACTGATCATCTTCCTGTGAAATGCTTGGTATTCCCGCACCTTTTTGGTGTAGGGCGCTAGATGTTTCCTGAAACTGCTTTAACCAATGTCGGGTAGAATTATCTGAAGGCGGATCTTTCCTGTGCGTACTCCTGTAGACCGTTGTGTAGTGGTGCCGGATTTTGTTTCGAAGAACCACAATACGCACATTGGATTCTCTTGTGCACTCGTCATTTTGAAATCTCAGCCTCTCATTTTGAAGTTTCAGCCTTCCACAATGCGACGCCTCTAGGGTTGCCGCATAAATTGGCGGAGAACATTTGACGGGAAACCGAGTTCCGTCTCGATGGGTTACCTGCCGCGAAAGGCTGCCATGTGGAAATTAACTTTGTTTTTGTTATTATAGTAAAAAAAAAGCCTTTTTGAGTTGTACTTTACGAATATGTAATAATATTTTTCGTCATGTTCTTAAATCAAAATTTATGAGGTAAGGAAATCCCGACAATAGTTTTCGGATGTATGAAGATAAAGAAGTCTATTCTGTTTGAATACCCTGTATCCATTAGTGAAATGAGGGGAAGCTTTACCTTTTCTACCATTTTTTTTAATAATTATTTTATTATGTGTAATTAGATAAGGAGAAAATGGTCGGATTTTAATTTAATACACAGCTAAATATTATTTTTCTGCATATTTGTATTCCAAACAATATTTCTGAAATATTCAATATAGTATAATATTTAAAATTTAAAAAGTCAATAGGTATCATCCCATTCCAAAATTGAATTAGCACAAATTTCTCAATAAGTACAAATTAAAAAATGTATATGTAACTAATTTAGTTCTAAATTTGAAGTTTTTACGATGATAAAATCATTCATGTATTTAAAAATTTATCAGAATAATAGGTATTCGAATTTAAAACTTCCAGTTAACTAAATTTTTCTGTCATAAACCATTGAATGAAGGATTTTTCTTTAAATGTGTATTACAAAATATGGGGTCAATCTTCTAACTTCTTTCGGAACACGTTGAGAGAAAACTGGAATGTCTTCTACAGTGCATTGTTATACTAACTGCTTATTTCTCGGAAATCCAGTTGGCAAGTCCATTCCTGCCCAACCGCCATGGACCACTATCCTTGTTCCACAAGGCTATTTGAATCACAAAACTTTTTGAGACTGTAGCATTCTCAGTGGAACAACCAATATGTGATTAAAGCCCAACATGTTGGCAGTTGCATTTACTCAATCTGGATCGAGCTCGTCTGTCACCAATTATCACGTTAAGTTGCAGGTCGCTCTCATCGCTGGTTTTTCTCACCTTTCTCGACTATCACTGCCGGGTGTTAGAAGATTTCAAATTAAATACCTTTACGCTGCGATCACATGTCTGCCGACACGTGTTTCGGAATCAGATCAGTTTACTCTACTTCAAGAGGTGTACTTAATAAACGGGGCATAAAGTATTTATCCGATTCTTAATAATACAGGATACGAACACATAATTTAAGTAAACTATTTCTTTCATGCGTCCATTTTAGTTTATCGTACGGTCAAATAGTTTTCTATCATTTTTAGACTCTCATTTCATTTGTTTTATTTTTCAATATCATTTACAAAAATTTTCTTTAACTTTTAGTTTTTGTGCATTCATTTATCAAAGAGAATAAAATTTCTATTCCCGATATTATAATATTATAAAAATATTAAAAATTAGCATACTTTTGATAAAGTGTATAACTAAAAGCATATATAACTTGTAAATATATATATTTGTGACACAGTATCATTCTTCAAAGGTTTTTATTTTACCATGTTTAATAGCGACAGTATTCATAATCAGGAATATTTCTTACTCTCGTCAACCGGAATTTTTTTCATTTTAAATATAATCTTTTATTCATTATTGAGTCATAAGTCTGTATAAACTTTAATAAAGGAATTTTAATATATTTATCGAGAATTTAGACACTTATAGCAGAATTCATAAGAGGACGCAGATTTCAACAAGTTAAGTATACGTGGATATTACCTACAATATCATGAAACCAAAGTCAAAGTTTGGTTTGATTTGGTCAGTGCTACGGTCAACTTTTAGGTACACGAGGGCTAATTAGACCGAGACTTACAGTTTAAAGCTGATTCCGAACGACTGCAAACACCCACGCCAGCAGTGGGACTCGAACCCACATGATCTAAACCGAATGCCAGCACCCTAGTGATTCTGTCATTACCTGGCGAAACCCAGTCAAAATTATTTAAAACTAGCTGAAGTACCCGGCGTTACCCGGTTTTTTAAGAATTTTTGTTTACAAAAATCAATTTAAAAACTAAACACAGTATAAACAACATAAGACACATTAAGTGTTTGATCGAGGGCTGCAAACCATTCAACTACTCTCCACATTATACTCCTATAAACATCCTCTACATATTAAATTCCTTTTCTCTCCTTAATAAACTCCTCAGAATTTAAGCGCATTCAGCCTTTCATCATTGTGCCACTAAAAGTTGAAAAGGAAAAAGTCACATTGTCATTTTGCTTTGTAGAACTGTCCATGATGGACGGAATTGAAAAAAAAAATGTTTGTTTACCAAAATCCATTAAAAAGCTAAACACAGTATAAATAATATAGAAAAAAAGCATGCGAAATGTTATACACATTAATAATATGAAAACCCAATTTAAAAATATCTAAATTTATAATAAGCTCCTCAGAATTCAGCTAGATTCAGCCTTTCATCATAAAAATGCTGAAATAAAAAGATAAAATATAATAAAATAAAAAAATTATAATTAAAAAATTAATAAAATAAAAGCTTAAACAAAAAAAAAAGCCTTCATAAAAGCTGAAATGACGTTTAGCAGAATTTTGGCGCTACCGGGAATCAAACTGGAGCCAAAAGCATAGGAAGCCCGTGCTTTACCGAATAGACTACAATAACACAAAATTATTAAGAGTAAAGTAAAACATATTTGCACTGAGATTATTGGAAAGTTGTGGGTTGGTAAATATACATGTGGGAAGAGTTTAAGTTAGAAATAAGTTATCAGGTTAGAAGATAAGTCGTTAGTTCTTCAATAGACACAAATATATAGGAGAGAGGATTGTAGTAGCGATTAGCGGGGTTGATTCGAATTTTACATCGCGTGAACCAACTCTCGAGTTTCAATATGCCTTTGGATCTGATCTATTTTAGTGTATAAAATCTGACTTCAAAGATTATTATTTTCATTTATTATTTTGGTTTAATATATAACTTGAAACTTTTTGAGTTTATTTTTTAATATATCGTTTTGGCTCACTGTTCACTAGCTAAACCTAAATGGCCGACAGTTGCTACGAAGTTGTGATGTGAATCAAGAGGGATGATTCCAAAAATTGTAACAGCTTACGTTTACTGGACGCACCGTTCAAAAGTTGTTGGTTTTTTATTAATTAAAAATTACCGGTAATTAATTCCGATTCCTGAAGTTCTTAGTTGTATCGGCTGTTTTTAACGACGCCTGTATGTAAAATTTCACGATCGTCCCTTCTAAACTGTGGATTTCTATACAAACATAGACAGACTGACAGACATTCATTTTTATATATCAGATGAGTAAAAATATTTTATTTTGGAGAGATTTTCCCGTTTTCTAAAATACTGTTGTAGGACTATTTTTGCTGAGTTTTGTGAAATTAATCATATGTATTTTAGCAATCATATGAAAATCTTATACGTCTATTTTTTTTTTAAATTTCAGTATACGTTACTTTGTAATCATTCTGATCAGATTCTTTTTTTATCTCTATCGTTAATTTCATATATCCCTTCATAGTCAGGGAATATATTGGCGCCTAGAAAGAGATGAGACTAGTTCAAACAACCAGCAAATTTTTGATAGCGAGATAAATTTTCAGAGTCTCAATGGAGCGGCCTTTGTGGAGATTTTTTCCCGTAGAACCAAGATTTTTCCCCAAAAAAATCTTTTATCTTCGAGGTAAATGCGAAGCTTTTTTGAAAAATAGAGTTTGTTCGTATTATTCATGTTGAAGTGACAACAGCCTGTGCAACACTATAGATGAGACTTTGGAAACATAACCAGGAGTAAGGTTCTAGAAATAGACAATCATTAAATACATCAATGTTTACAATAAAAAACAATCAGTAAATACATTTAGCTTTTTAAGCTCGATGCTCAAAATTATTCTTATTATTTAACTTTTTTTTAGAGACAACAAGCTATTCACATTACCTGAAAATATGTTTGCTAATATGCCTGCTTTAGAGTTCTTGGATCTATCGCAAAACGAGTTCAAAACCTTCCAGAATATGCCAGTATACATCTCACTCAAGAGCTTTTACATCAGAAGTAAGTATTTTTGTTGTTACCTTTTAACCATTAAGGAATTAGACAAGAAGTCACTAAAATTTAGTTCTATTATGAAGCCGCTCTAGAACTGCCTCGGTAGGATATACCTTTTCTTTAACAGACTTCATGTATCAAGCGTTATCATTAAGCGACATGGGAAGACAATAACACTACCTACTAGAGTCTAAAATTGGGAAGCAAAAGTACTTAGAATAAATGATAAAGGAAATAAAAAAATATTTAATTTTAAGAATATTTTTTAATAGAGAGATGTTCTGATCAGAGTAACCCACGATAATTACATTCTATAGCGTCAAAAGAATTGTGTAAAATTTTAAGTAATAAACATAAACTTATATTTATATCTGAAGCTTTTTGATACATTAAATTTGTAATTTTTTTTCAGATAACCCTTTTGAGTGTGGTTGTCATCTTTATCCTCTTAAACAACTATTAGCGTCTGATATCAAGTATTCTGACTTGGAACTTGTAAAATGCATCGAACCTGGAAGCTATAAAAAGACCTTACTTAAAGATTTGTCAACTGAACTCCAATGTCATTAAATTGCACAGCATTGATAATCATTTTTAGCTAATAAAAACACTCGAAAATTGTGAAAAATACATTTTTTATTTCCATGTACATTTAAACATTGCAGGTGACAGCTTTACAATGATGATCAATGAATAACAATGAATAACGGCTAGAAAAAAAAAAGCTTCTAATGGAAAAAGTGACCCATATTTAAGAAATTGGTGAATAAATAATGAAATAATCATATGAACACAACGAAAATACAGTTTTCTCAGCCACAGCTAATCACATGAGTGAAAATATAAATATCAAACAAGTGATTACACAATTCAGATTCTAATATTCAAAGTAAATTGTGCAGCATAAAAAGCTTTGTGTCCGAAATTTTGAAAAAAATCTCGAACTTACTGAAGAAACTAAATATATTAATTATCCAACATAAAAATATATTTCACTTTTCCCTCGTGGATATAAAACACATTGCTGGAAGAAAATTTTTATTGCACAAAAGAAGTATGCACATTTTTAGCCATAAATGATATACATGGCATCAACTGATACTTAAAATTCATTAACAAAACCAGCACCAAAAAAGCTTCTATTAAAGCAAATTCTTAATTTTGTCGAAAGTTTTGATATAACTTGTATAACTTTATACTAAAATTAATTACCATACAATCTTCGATATTTATTGAGGTTTGGGATTTTTATTGTTAGACAAGGATTGACTAAAATTATTTAAGAAGTAAATATGATAATTAACTTTGAAAGAATTATTTATCTCTGAAGAAAATGTTACTAACTTTTTTAAACGAAAGCATAAAATGTCAACGATAGTGTATTGGGTTTACGTAGTAAAAATTTGTTATATACTATACTATGAGAAAAAATATCGTCAGAATTACTACTATGTGATATTTTGATAACACACTTTTAGTTTCCATCCCGTAAATTAGTATGTTGAATGAAATCATTTGGTTATTTGAAATTTGAAATTCAAAAATATTTTCTTGGTACAGCCCCGTTCGTTTTCAATGATGGTGCAATTTCCTCTTATTTTTCATTACACAGTTAAATGGGAATTGTAGGACAACGAGCTAGACAACACTACATTTTCAGACCGTTTATAGGTGCTTGCAAATGTATATTAAAATATGATGTTACTTTAACCCGTCAAAATGTATAGTAATCTCTCAAGAAATTCCTTTTTTTCGGTTGCGCTTCCCGCAACCTGAGTTGGCCACGCGCCAAGCCAGATTTATTTGGTGTGGGTGAAGGGATCTGAAAAAAATGAGCTCCGTATCAAGTTACTGGTCCGGTCAGTTTGTCAGCTATTTGAAATCATTTGTATAAAAGGACTGGCAAAGTATTCAAACCTTACCTCTCTGCCTTTTCTTAAAACTATCTTCTCTATTTCACTAAGAGTCCGATCTAGTTAAAGCATACTCAGAAATTGCCATGTTTACCGTAGACTAACGTTTATACAGAGAAAAAATACTTCACTAAAAAACAGCACAGTCAGGGGACAAATTATGACATTTTTATTCTTGTGAATAAACTCCTAATATTAATAGGTATGAACTGCCAATGTTTAACTTCTACTATTAGATGACTATGTAAAAATTGCTCAATAATAAAGCCCAAATTCTTATCGTTGTATTATTTTTTATAAATAAAACTATATTCAACTTTTAAATTGTCCTTTGAAGCAATGAATTAATTACATGCTTTCAAAAATACACTAAAATTATGATTTTGCATTACAATATCCAAGTTTTGAAATGATTATTTCTAGAAAATTCCATTAGAAGAGAAATACATATTGATATTAACAAAATAATCACAGGTTATAAACTCTTTCTTCTTATATTGGTGTTTCCACTTTAAAGGGTATTCAAAAGAATTCCCCAATTTTTTTTTTATGTACATAATATCAAAATTCATGCAAAAGGAAATTTTCAATCTCTTTTCTTCAAAAATACACTTTGATGAATGTTTGGCTTCTATTATATGATGCATACAGTGGCGGATAAAGCATATGGAGGCCCCTAAGCACAATCTAGTTTTGAGGGGCCCCCCTCCATTGTTCCAAATAATATTAGTAAATATTATTTATTACTTAAGATATTTTCTGACAGTCGAAAAGGAAATTTTGTTGGTCAATTAATAGGTAGTAAAATACTGTACTACGCTGTTTGTGTAGATGAACTCGATTCCTCAGATTGTATCTCGTATTGAAGCTGCGAACTTTCGGAGGCGCCTGGGAGATGATCCGCCACTGAATGCATATTTATCGAAGATGGGGTCCTGAAATGAATATATATCACAAAATAGTCAGCAACCTAACAAGTTCATTAACTAGAGGCATTCCTCCATCAATTTTTGCAAGCATGCTGACAAGAATTAGCATCCAGTTTCTCAACGATACACATATGACTGAATAAGCTTTTTTTATGTGCTAAATCCAAGTATATTACTTCCACCAGTATTAAGTATTCTTCCACTTCTTGATATATCCACTTGAGGAAACGCTCTGAAAGCATATGCACATTGCACTTTACACACATGATCCGCTAACACTGATTCTTAGAGTATGTGCTTGCCAGATGGAAGCAGTTGTTGATCTTCAAAGACTGACAGATTGGCTGGAAAAAAATAATTTTATTAATTATTTTAAGAAATTTTATTTATCTTACTGTAAATTTAGTTTTTATGAATTCTCGAGGAAAGGAATAATTTTGCGAAGTATATTGAATGAAATATTTTAGAAGAAACGCAGAAAGATTAATATATCACAAAATGAGAGACCTTTTTTCCTAATACAATAACTAGCAACACTTTATTTATGCGTCGGAAGTCCATTTCAGAAATTCAAAATATTCTTCAGTTTTTATTATATGTAAAACAATGTAAACATATTATAAGGGGAAAACATGAAATTGTTAACGACATACATAAAAACGTCAAAATCTCTCTTTATTAATGCAACTTTTTAAAACTGTTTACTATTTCTTACTTTGCTTTGGTGTCAAGTGTATTTCAAGTGTTACAGTGTTAGTTTGGAACCCAATTTTAACCAATTCTTCAAATATCTACCTTAAAATATTTTATGCAAATATAATTTTTCAAAATCAGAGAGTGCTTATAGATGTTAAAATTACAGAAATGTTGCATTGAATATTTTTCAATTTAATATCTAACATTATTTGTATTAATTAGCTATGTAACGTTAACGCAAGTGAACGACGTTAATTTATCTTATTGTAAATTTATGTTATTGTTCGTGTGCCGCCAAATTTTTACGTTATTAAATGTGTACCATGACGAAAAAAAAGGTTGAGAATCACTGCTCTAGTTCAACAACTCTAAGCAGTTCGTGAGCATTTCTCATTCTGGAAAAATATACCTGAATGCGTATATAAAATCCAAAATATCATCCTGATGGAGTTTACAAATTATCCTTATGTACTGTAAGACATATTCTAATCGATTTCCAGTTGTCGAGGTTTTGCATCAAAGGAAATTATATGTACAGGGTTCCCACCTATATCCGTTACATCCCCCCTCAACTTCTAAACGGTGACAGTTTAGGCCATAAAGTTGATGTCTAGGTATAGTAAAAAGGCTATGCGCTACTCGGTGAGACAACTTGCAACGCCATCTATCGGCGAATTTTGTAACTAGCGTTTTTATCTCAACGGTAGGAGATACGGGAAAAAAGTCAATTACAAAGTTGTTCAGCATCATCGATTTAGTAAAAAAAGACACCTTGCACACATTATTACTTAAAACAGAATGTAGAAAATGAACATTTGTTTGGTTACGATTTTGAAAATTGTCATGTCATAAAGAGTGGAATAAAGAAACTGAGACACATCCCTATATTCAGAATCATATATTTATGTTGCTGAAAATGCTCTTCATTAGCCACTATACACATTTGCACTCTGGACTAGATTATTTAGTCCGTGAGGTGGTCTTTTCGAGCTTCGCTCGCGTTTCACTAAGCCATAGTGTTGAAAATCACGACCAAACAAATGTTAATTTTTTACATTCTGTTTTGAGTATTAATGCGCACAAGGTGTTTTTTCGTACTAAATCGATGATGTTAAACAACTTTGTAATTGACTTTTTTCCCGTATCTCGTACCGTTTTTGAGATAAAAATGTTAATTCTAAAATTTGCCGATAGATGGCGTTGTAAGTTGTCTCATTGAGTAGCGCATAGCCTTTTTAATACCTATACACCAACTTTATGGCCTAAGCTGTCACCGTTTAGAAGTTAAGGGGGGTGGGGTGTAACGGATATAGATGGGAACCCTCTATAAGCGTTCTGGTTTACTTGTGATGCATATAGCAAAAATATAACAGACTTAAACTGCTTTTAGGTATGAAAGTAATACTAAGACTACTTTCCTTTGATAATCACTAAAAATATTTCAAATTGATGATGTTTCAACAATGAAGCGAAACAAAATATTTTGAATTGATTGTAGGTTCGGCACTAGGTACTAGTCAGACTGATCATCTAACAAAAGATTTGATGTACTTGCAAACAAGTTAGGTATTTCATTAAACTCTTATTCTTGATGCTGTTGTGCTTAAGGCGATAATGGACCATGAAACACTTTTTTTTTATTTATTTACCAATTGATATGAAATTTTGTATACTTATACAGTGTTGATTAGAGATGGAAATTCTAAATTTTAAAAAAAAATCAGAATGTAATTAATTAAGATATTAATTAAAATCCGTTTGTTAATTACTCTATCTAAAAATGTTCCATGCGCATTAATTTTTGTCTCAGATATCTAATTTTCTCTCTTAAGCTAGCTTTATATAGTTATAATGAAAGTTAGTAGCAATATTTGATTTACAGTCATATTTATAAAAACTAGAAAAATAATCGATAAAAATAGGTCATTTTATGCAAAATTTTATCAAAAAAAATTTTTTTATGGTGCAAATTTTAAGTTGTTTTAAAATAGTATAATGAATTGATTACTAAGTTTTTTTTAACATATACAAATAATCATTTTATGAAATTTTATGAAAATTCAAGAAAAATTATGACGCATGGAACATTTTGAACTTATCGAAACGACATGAAAACTTGTTTTGAGAAAATGGCATTTAAAGTTTTAATTTCACTAACATTTCCATTGTTTACGTTTGAAAAAAATACTTATAACTCGGTTAATAATGATCGGATCAACATACTTTTTTTTTAATTTAAAGCTGATGAGTTGCAGAATCATTTTCTGAAAGAAAAAAAATCGTTTTGGGGACATATTTTTGTCAATCTGAAGGTCCATTGTCATCTTAATGAACTTGTCATTGAACTTGGTCCATTGTCAACTTTTAAAATTTAAATGCTGCATGGTAAGACTCATTAATAAATGGAAGAATTTAAACCTTTAGAACAGGTTTAAATTTAATAATTTGAACCGAGTTTTTTAAAAGCGAATTTCGCATAGCAAATATATTCTCTTCACTTTTTTTTTCTTTTTTGAAATAAAAATAATTAAACTTACCCCTTCTTTCGTGCACGTACACATAACACATGGAGATATACGATCTGCGGATCCAACATCAATGGATACCTTTCCAACAACACATGAAACTCTCTCCTTCCATTGTTCAAGATCTATACTTGGAAGATTGCTGCACGAAACACGTGGATTCCTAAAACAAAAGTGCTATGTCACAATTTTGAACTTATTCTGGACTCGGATAGTTTTGCTGATCAATAAAGCCTCACTGCTTTTTTTTTTATACTTTCCTTTCGCTATTCATATATATCCAATGGCTAGAAGCAAAATGATCAGAAAAATGTTTCCATTTCATTATCACTACCATCAAAGGTACAGGAAGGTTTTCGTAGAGGTTTATTTAATTACAAAAGTACAATAAAAGGAAGGCTCTATTAAGTTCCCAGTGTCAAAGTTTTTAAATCATTATTTAAATGGTTATAAATATTTATTTGATTAATTATTTAGATGGTTCTTAAATAAGACTAGTAGGAACCCGTCAAAACATGACGGCTAGATAGTAAATAAATGCACTAATACACAAATTATACTCAAGAAATTATTGCCAAATGTTGAAAATCATAATAATGCGAAGAAACAAATTAATGCGTTTAAGCGGCCTCATGCTTAGTGAATATCTAAAGCCAGATTTAAAAATGTCACTGAGAATGCGCAGATAGCAATTTTTTAATAGTAAATTATCGGTCATTAAACAGCGCGGAATAAACAATTTCCATCAGGTTTAATCTTATATTTCACAAACATAATTATCATAAAAATAAAAATGGCAGAGAGAGAGAAAGAGAGAGACATCGAGACTTGGAATAATCGTGTTTATCATTAAAACATGTCACTGAGCATGCGCAGAAATCAATTTTTAATTGTAAACTATCGCTAATTAATAGAAATTGCGGTTACAAAAACCAAATTTGACAAATCTACAGATTACAGTCTTTCATTTAAGACCAAAATGAAGTAAATTGATGCAGTAGTTTTCTCTCACGGACTGCTCCAAAAGTCGGCTTAGCAACTTAAATATATAGATTTGATATTATTGTAATACGGCATTTAATTAAAATGGCTACAATTACTAGAGAAGTATAAAAATTAAAACATGATAATGAAAACTATTAAAAATACTAAAACCAACTTACATGAATGGATCTGTTAAATCAAACGCTGATCTTTGTATATTCTCTATCGAATCTGAATTCTCACAAAGAATTTTGGAAAGCGTCGACTTTCTTATTTCTGATAACTGGGCTGTAGTAGAAATAATGAATGTTTTCAGTATTTATTTTTTTTCGCATTTTATATTACAACTTTTTTAGGATAGTAAAAAAAATACGTTTAGTGCAAGAGAGAAAAGAAAATAATTTCATCATTCTGGAAGAAATAAGTAAATTAATTAATGAAGCAATCGACAGTTGATTGCATAGAAACAACGCAAGAATGCTTTCCTAACGAATATGATAATTCAGTGCAGCTTTCAATAAAAAAACATAATTAATTACAAGCACAAAATTAAGAAATAAAAAACTAAGTTCTAAATAACAAGAGACTTATAAGTATCGAATGAAAATTAAAATCTTTTTTAACTTTTTAATATAACAATTCACAGTCATTTTTGAATTGCAAACTGTCAGTGTAATTCTAAATTATGAACAATTTTTACAGAACCAGAGATAGACGTTTACAATAGGTAGTTCTGTTGTGCACTACTTTAGTTATTCGCAGTGAGGATTTCGTATTTTTGCATGGGAACGAAATTAAATCATTACATGATATTTCATACATTGGATAACGGTGTTGATGTAGAATGCTTATAACAACAACAAAATGCACAGTGTTAAATAAAATTTTAATAAAACCACTGAGAATCTAATGAAGGCTACAGGAATAAACAAATGAAGACTAGGGCCAAATTTTCTCATCTCCACAACTGGTTTCACCACAAGAGAAAAAGCAAATAGAATCGACATGGCTGTAGTATATTTGGAATCAGATCATTGGAAAACTAACATTCCAAGGTCCTCTATTCCATTTTATAATTTGGATTATTTTGCAACGGATGAAAATTAAATTTGCAACTCAATGATTTTTTAGACAGAGTTTTGCTTTAATTTGAGTGTACCAAACTTGTAGAAGATCTCAAAATTTATAAGATGATGTGTTGACTTAGAAAGGCGTAGATTAAATTCGGATAGCTTACGCATTGCGCCAAATCAGAACTTAAGCAGATGAAAATACATCATCAGAAATTTAAAGATTCGTTCATACAGGTGACTTTACAGGTAGGCCATTTATTTTCCCCCAAACCTGGACAAAATTTTGAAAAAATCACTGTATTTATTAAGCAGAGAAAAACAAAATTTAGCGTAAGACATTAATTATTTGATTTTGACCATTTATACTTAT
Organism: Dolomedes plantarius; assembly: GCA_907164885.2. Lineage (NCBI taxonomy): Eukaryota > Metazoa > Arthropoda > Arachnida > Araneae > Dolomedidae > Dolomedes > Dolomedes plantarius. Next base: position 9,812,976 of record OU015501.1, read on the forward strand.
GGCCGCTGAGAACTCATGAGCGGTAATAAGTAGCTGAGCTACTTATTTTATTTTTTTCAAAAATAAATTAGATTACTTTTCATATGTGGCTTTAAAACAGCGGTAGTGTACCACCAGGGGTGCGTGCGTACGACTTTTAGGGGCTACACGGATAGCATTTCGTCAAAGAAAATTGGAAAAATGACAAAATTAGCTAACGTGATTTTTCCTTTTACTACGTGAAAAACTTTCCAAACTGTTATTTTCCTTTCCAAGGTAGTCGTATTTTCGAAGGTCATGCTTAATAATATTCTTTAACTCGGTCCTACTTTCCAAAAACCCACAGACTAAATGTTTTACCGGAAACCCACTTGGAAAATTCAACTGAAATAACAAAAGCCAGAAATTTTTTAAACAATCTTTTACAAAACATAAAGCGAGAGATTAATAATCTTTTCATAAATCAATTGAGGTGGGAAATTTTGGTAAGGAGCACTTGTTTTGGTAAGAAGCAGATTTATTTTTGGTTATATGGTAAACCTTCAAACCTTGGGATGGGTGGCTTTAAAAGCTAGCAAATGGCTTCTCGGACTAAAAATCGCCGAAAAGTGATTTTCCTTGTAGCACTTATGAAGAAAATTAAATTTCGAATGAACAATTATTCTGCTCCATATCTAGTGGAAAATCACGTTTGCCAAGACTATCATTTTATTGATAAATTGCATTCTATACGGAAACATTTACTCCCTATAAGCAATTAATCGCCGCATGAAAAAATCTCCTATTATCTATTTACAGGTGATTTTTTAATGTATAATAAAATATCTCCTATTATCTATTTATTATATTCTCATTAAATAGCAGTCAGTTAGAAAAAGTCACGAAAGTTTCAAAATTTTGCAGCAACTGAAATAACATTACAATTGTAAAAAAGAACACATGTTTATGTCGTAAAATAATTAAAATATTACCTTCTGTAAATCGAAGCAGAGGATTTGAAGTTTCATACCAAAACCTGTCACATTTTTTCAACAGAGAAAATTGCTTTGCAATGATGCATCCGAACACAGGACCAACCAGTCCTCCATGCAATGCTTTCTCAGCCAAACCACCAGAGAAAAGGTCAATATCGTCAACATGGCTGTAAGTAGATTGGAATTATATCATCAATACAAAAGTTATTTGGATATTTCACTAAAGCGTAATCAAGTTTCAGAAAGTTTTTCATACTATTTGCCTGAGGCTTAATATTTAATCTGAAATGTTAATTATCTGAAATACCGAAGTTACGCTGACTATAGGTAACAAAATTCAAAGCAACATAGGACCAACCAATCCATCACGCAATAGTTTCTCAGCCAAACCACCGGAGGGAAGGTCGATATCGTTAACATGGCTGAAGTAGATTGGAATCAGATCACTACAAAATTCGAAACAAAAGTTATTTTCATGATTTTATATATACCGGGTGCGTCATAAATTCGTGCAAAGTTCAATAATTCATAATAAAAGAAGTAATACTCGGAAAAATTTTCTGTTTGCGCCAATAAGATCAGAGGGGCATTGGATTTTTTTTCCATGTTAAAAAAAAAGTTTCCAAAAGTGACCGAAAGAGGGAGCTCACACGTTATACTGAGACGTTTTATGCAATCAGGCAAACTCAAGCATAAAATGAAACAGATCACAATAATAGGAGACTGTGCATTTATTTTAAAGTAACAGATGTTCAAACCTACTACCAGCACAAGGTAATAGTGAGAAGCGTCACTACGCCCATTACAGCGGAGTGTAACATCGATGGCAGCGATTGTCTGTCGAATGACATTTTTCAATTCCACCAAAGTGGTTGCGGAGCCCCGGCACACACGAGACTTTAAGTATCCCCCCAACTAAAAATTTACCGGGGTCAAGTCAGGTGATCGTGAGGGCCACTGAACCTTACAACCGTGACTTATAGAACTCGGTCTTCAGTGAAAGATTCAAACAGGAAAGCCTTGATAACACGTGAAATGTGGGGCGGGGAATCATCCTGCATGAAGGTGACAACAGGTAACACATGTCTTTCCAGCAATGCAGGCTTAACGTGGTCTCACAAAAGCGCCCTCTTTCGGTTACTTTTGGAAACTTTTTTTTTAAAGGAAAAAATCCAATGTCCCTCTGATCCTACTCGCGCAAACAGAAAATTTTTCCGGGCATTATTTCTTTTATTATGAATTTTTGAACTTTGCACGAAATTATGACGCACCCGGTATACAGGGTGCGACAGAAAGAACGTTCTGATTTGGAACGTCAATAACAAAAATATAAAGCAAGATAGAGAAAGAAATCTTTTATACCTGAGAAGTACACAGTATGCCATTGTCATCCATTAAGTTTTAAAGATTATATCAGTTAAATGCCGACCGTCATTTTCGATGTAGTTTTGAAGTCTCTTTCGGAAATTTTGCATGGATCTGCGGACTATGTCTCGCGGAATCGCCGTGATTTCTTCCGTAATTGTTGCCTTGAGTGCTTGCAAATTAGTTGGTCGGTGTTGGTATACTTTTGATTTGAGATAGCCTAAAAGAACAAAAATTTGCAAGCACTCAAAGCAACAATTACGCAAGAAATCACGGCGATTCCGCGGGACATGGTCCGCAGATCCATGCAAAATTTCAAAATTTCCGAAAGAGACTTCAAAACTGCATCGAAAATGACGGTTGCCATTTAAATGATGTAATCTTTAAGACTTAATGGATGACAATGGCATACTGTGCACTTCTCAGGTATAAAAGATTTCTTTCTCTATCTTGATTTGTATTTTTGTTATTGACGTTCCAAATCAGAACGTTCTTTCTGCCGCACCCTGTAGTTGCAGTTGTGACCCAATTGCTCGGTATATATTTGGAGATGCGGTACATTCCACGAGGGCATTTTCCCCTTTTTTCATCTTCAAGCACTCGAAATTTTGTGCTGCAATTCGTGACTAGCTATGGGCCAGTTCACATAAAATCCATCAGCGTTAGCGTTACTTGTATTGACATATTTTAAACCAATTACGAGCCTTAACAATTTCGTTGCAAATAGTTTGGGGGTTTGTAATTGGTTAAATATATTTCAATACGAGTAACTCTAACAATGACGAATTCTAGTATGGGAACAGGCCCTATAGTTCTTTCCGTTGGGAGTTGGATGCCTACAGTGGTATGTCACCACTAAAGATTAACCTTTTCCTTACGGGGTGGGATAGCATGTATCCCAAGAATAATGGCCCAAGAAAGAATATATATATATATATATATATATATATATATATATATATATATATATATATATATTTATATATATATACATATATATATATACATACATATATATATACATATATATATACATACATAGTATATATATACATACATACATATATATATACATACATATATACACACTGCTGGCCACTGTAAATGCAACACCCTGAAGGAAACATGCAAATAACATGAAATTTACAACATGCATTAGCGGAGGTGAGATATGCAAATGATTAGAATTTCAGCGCAGACGCACATCACGCGCGCCTGTGGCGCCACATCAAAGCGATAGTTAAGGCTTGGAGATTTCGACGATTTCAAGTTCGGCAATTGTGGTTTTCTTGTGGTTTTTTCAAAAAAAACGATCAATTATGACTCGCCGAAAACAACGATCATCTTTTGATCAAGTATCCGAGTTCGACAGAGGAAGGATAGTGGCCTACCAAGATTGTGGATTATCTTTAAGGGAAATCGGTAGTCGTGTTGGACGAAACCAAACAACTGTAATGCGGATATGTGATCGTTGGATGCAGGAGGGTACGACGGACCGGCGTGTTCGATCGCATCCACCTCAGCGCACCACTTCACGTGATGACAGGCAAATTGTGCGCATGGCAGTGACGGATCGCTCAGTCACATCACGAACCATAGCACAGCACATGCAGTCTGTAACGCATCATCCAGTGTCTGCGCGTACCATTCGACGCCATTTACAGCAGAGTGGTCTGTCTGCAAGACGTCTATTGCTTTGTCTACCCTTGACGCAGAACCACAGACGTCTCCGCCGCCAATGGTGCGATGACAGAAGGATGTGGAAGGCAGAATGGAATGAAATTGTCTTTACTGACAAGTCACGCTTCTGTCTGCAACATCACGATGGTCGCATTCGAGTCTGGAGACACCGTGAAAAGAGGATGCTGAAGAGCTGCGTTATGCACCGCCACACTGGTCCTGCACCGGGTATTATGGTATGGGGCGGTATTGGATATCACTCTCGCACACCTCTAGTACGCATTGTCGGTACTTTAAACAGCCAGCGCTACATCTCCGAGGTGTTGGAGCCAGTTGTCCTACCTTACCTTCAGGGCTTGCCCACAGCCATATTTGAACAGGATAATGCGCGACCACACGTGGCTCGCATTGTCCAACGGTTCTTCGTCAATCGCCAGATTGAATTGCTTCCTTGGCCGCCTCGCTCTCCGGATCTTTCGCCGATAGAAAACATGTGTTCCATGGTTGCTCTACGATTGACCCAGATTCCATCCCCAGCTGCCATATCAGATCAACTTTGGCAACGTGTGGAAGCTGCTTGGTATGCTGTACCACAAGAACTCATCCAAAGTATCTTTGAATCAATGCGGAGGCGTGTGGCAGCGGTGATCTCCAACGATGGCGGCTACTCGGAAACTGATTTTGGCAGGAACCACACTTCACAGAAGTCTATAAATTTAATCATTTGATACTTGGTCAACATGTTATCTACAAAATAAATTTTGTTGTGATATCTCTTGTCTTTCTTGGTGTTGCAATTTGGGTGGCCAGCAGTGTATATACATACATATATATATACATACATATATATATATATATATATATATATATATATATATATATATATATATATATATATAACCCCACTTAATGGCCGTTCTTGGGGTATGATATTTCTCATTCTAAAGAGGGAATTGGAAAAATAGGCACCGTAAGCTAAAGGTTAAGATAATTTTCGCATTGGGAATTATTACAGCGCACTTAAAGGCCTTGTTAAGGAGCCCATACCAGGAACTAGGTCCGAGGCTGCTCGGTAAGATACAAGTCTATAGATTTGCATTATCTTTTCGTTTGAAATGCATCCACTTTCACATTGTAATTGTGGCCATTAAAATAAAAATCATTCAGATTTAGATTCATTCTTTTCAAGAAAATCCTGAAAACCCGTTAACATAAAAAAAGATCCTGTTGTTCATCTATAGTTTCCCAAAATAATCGAAATGAAAATCAAATGGCATAAAAAAGCAAAAAAAAAACGTACTTGTAGTTATTTTTCAGTCTCTCGACAATGTTGGGTGGTATTTCTTTGGTTAAATCATCAAATGATTTGGCTTTCGTGAGATTGCAGAACTGGCGATATTCATTGTAGCCTGGTATTCCGTGGTCTCTGGCTCTCTGGATGTTCAAGGCAGCTAAATCCATTCCCGAAAATGGGACTTGTTTATTTTCAAATAAGTGATTTGTCACTTCTTCTGTGATAGAATGATCTAAAGTCTCCATGCTGCTTGTAACAAGGCCTCTCATTATGTGATCAATTGCATTAGCTACAAACGAGAAATAGTTTCCAAAATTAGTCAATCACAACATGCGCGGGCGCATTGGTTTAGAAAATGAACGTCTTTTGTGCCTTTAACGGATTTCAAATTCTTATGAATTATTAGTAAATGTGCATGTAACAAACTGAATATATTTAAAAAAAAGTATTTCAACGACAGGGCAAATGATTTAAAATTCATTTAAACATGCTCATTTTAAGATTTACCTACTAATTGTAATTACAAAGGTTCCTTAATTTTTGCTTTCATATGAAACAAAAATTTATCTCTCCATTTTTACATTAGTGGGGTGAAAACGCTAGGTGTTGATTTTATAATTAAGTATCAACACTGTAAAACTTTTTTTTGACGCCTCTTTAAATTAAAAAATTTTCCTCTGCATTCTCTTTTACGTGGTCACGGGCGTAAGTTAAGTGTTGGTTGTTAATTAATAATCATCACTGTAATGCTTAATTTTATTACCTGTTTAAATCAAAATTCTTTTCTACATTATCTTACCCCTAGTGATATGAGTCAATTAAGTGGTGGTTTTGTAATTATAAACAGATGACTTAAGAGATTCAAAAAAATTAATTATAAGTTTACCCGGTATCACATAATTATGTCCCACGTATTGGGTTGGCCAAAGCGTTCGTTCGGTTTTGAGTAGGATGTCTCTAGTAGCCTTTAGTCGTCGTTACCGTCATTCGAAACAATTTTTGTTAGATTGTGTTGTGACAGTTGTCATATCAGTGGGTATTTCAAACAAAAGCTTACCAAAATTAGGAAACTTTTGAGTAGCTATTTTGATATTGAAAAATGGAACAATTTGAAATATTACGTTTTATTATTTCAACGCAACTTAAACGTAAAAAAGATTTGAGCAGTGTAAATTTTGGGAAGATGGAATTATGAAGTTGCTGAAAGATGGCAAAAGAGAGTGGAACAAAGAGATGAATAAAGTTATTAGGGAAAATAAAAGATGTATTTCCTGTTTACTTAATAACCTAATAGAAACCCGAAAAGCTCTCGTTCATGCGTTTCAGATTTTAGACACCATATATGACATTGAAAATTAGCTAAATGTCATTGTTCCTGCACACCTAACAGGATTTCTTAACAGAAAGTAGAACTATTGATAAGAACTGAATTCCATATTATCTGCGCTAACTAATGCAATGTAGATAGCGAAAACTCGTATAATCCAATAAAGATCAGGCATACCGTCAAAAATAAAAGCTATTCAGCAGTTTCGAAATTTAATAAGACTTTAATAAATAGGGTTTTATTAAAGATTATAACTTTTACGTAGGTTTTTAAGTTTTTCCTCTTGAAAAGAGACCTGTTATATTCCTTTGTTTATTAACTCCATATTGATATTCTTCAGTCAATTGATATATAATTACTTGATGTTTTCGTCTGTTACGCATGTTATCTGCTCACTTAGGATCAATAGTTCAGTGTCCACTTGAACATTTTCAATAAAGTTTTAATATAAGTTTAAATGTAAATTTTCTGTTAATTATTAGCTTGCATAATATGATTGGTTAATAAGAAGTCAAAAAAAATTATTCATATATGATAAATCACGATAAAAATGGGATCTTAATTATAATATAAGGAAATTAAGAATTATAGTTTTTTCTGTTCTATTTCTATTTAGAATGAATTTTACAATTTTTCATTAAACTACGTGAACATTTAACGAAATAATGTATTCAATTAATTGCATAAAAGCATAAAATACTTACGAGTGTACAGCATATCCGAATTGAAAAAACTTTTCCTCAGATGTAAAGGTTCACTTAAAACTCGATAACCTCTGTCCAGTCGGTCGAAAACGGGTTTTAACAAACTGTGTCCAAATCGGAAAGCTGCGGCGGCGAATTCGTTAAACATTGTTGGGTCGCAAGTTGGGTCATATCCTTCGAAATAGCCATCAACTTGAGAATGCAAGTCATATTTATTGGCAAAGCTTTTACCAAGAATCCGAGAGGTGAACTCGTTGTATGTTATATGCTGAGTAACGGCTGACAAGATTCTCCTACCTAATGAAGAGAGAAGTTAATCAAATTGAATTTCAATTCATTTCAACTGACTCTTAAATGAAGAAGAAATAAAAAAAATTAAACGGAGATAGATTGTCCAAAAGTAGCTCTTTATCTGTGGAATCTTCCGTGTTTAGCTCAAGTAATTGAGGCATTCTGAAAGTCGAAAATTACGATTATGCATATAATTATCAGGTTGTCAAAGATTATGCTAAGCATACGAGTGTAGAAGTTCCTACCAGGGCTTGAAGATATCTATCCGATGAACGAATCCTTTTTGCTCCGACCCGAATAGAAATATTATGGGTCAAAGGATTTCTATCCGAACCGGAACAAAAAAACATTGCTCTCACGAATAAAGTTCCTCCGCAGATTGAATCCAAAGGATCGAAATTTTTTTACTCTCCTAAATTGATCCGGCTGAGCGAAAAAATTTCGCTCCTTGAAATTTTACTCCGATTAATAAAAAAAACCGTTTTTTTTTTTTTTTACAACAATCTGTTTCATCATTCTAAAAAGCTATTTAAGGATGTCGTCACTTTATTTATGTTACCTAAGGTGTTTCTTTTAACGTGTACTACACAGTTCCCCAAAAGTAGGAAAAAAGACAGGATGATAATGGAATACAAAGCTGTTTTCTTTTTGTATTCAAAATTAAAAATAAATACCATCTCCTGAAGAAAGATATAATATTCCTTGCAAAATAAATGAATGCCTTTTATACATTAAATTATATGTACCTATAAGTAATGAAAAAAGCCAATATTTTTGAAACGAATAAAGGTTCATATAGCGAATTCAACACACGTTATTTCCAATTAAACTCAAAAATAGTTTTGAAAAACACTGTTGTGAAAAGGATCCTTCTAATGCTGAAGAAATTATGCAAACCGGTTGAATCTGTAGACTTTATTTTAGCCTCGTTCGATTCAGAATGAAAAAATACATAAAAACAGATACCCAACTTGAGACATTTGTTAAAAACCTGAACTTGAGAACTTTTCGAAAATTTTGCATTCAAATTTCACCATTTTCTCATGGCCACATTTTAATGGCCAGTGAACTATACAAGAGCTATTTTTGTGCCAAAGTTGATCTCTCTACCTCGATCTATTCAAAAGTTACCTCGCAAGACGATAGATATATAGACCTATACCTAAGTATAGATCTATAATACTATAGATATATCTATGAAAATCAACGTTATCTACCTAAGTATAGATCTATATATCTACACGTACCAAAAAATAATAAATTTTATTAGATAACCCTGGGATCTAGGAGGCTTTAAACAATATTCTGTATAGAATTAGCCTGAAAATTCCAAAATTTTAAATTTCATCCACATCGGAATAGCTTAATAATCTTTCAAAATTCTCTAAAGAGGAAAAGGAGCAAAATCGTTTTTGTTCCTACTCGGAACAATTCTTTACTCGGAACAAATGAATTGCTCCGGGTCGGATAAATATCCGGAACGATAAAAATCGCCAAAATGGAGCAAAACCAAATCCATCCGGAAATAAGGGTGCCATTTGGATAAATAAATAAAAAATTTGACTTGAACTAATTCGATGGGAACTTTTTATTTTCGTTCATATCCATTTCAAGACCTGGTTCCTATTGAACTGGGGAAAATTCTGGCATCGTTCACAACAAAAGCAAAACTAGTTTGGGAATGGTTGTTGAATTTCTACATACCTCATATCAACTAATGACTTAATAGATTTGACGAAGCTTTAAGTCATTTGGAAGTGAATTATCCTATGTTTCAGACTTTGATTTTCAGAGGGGATCTCTTTTAATGCCAGTTAAGAATATGTAGGGGGGGGGGGAATCTATATCATAAAAATCTCATTTCATTCCACATAATAGGACTTCTAGGAACATAGTTTAAAAATTTATCTTTAGACATTATATGCATTAAACAATTAACAAAAATACTTTGAAGTATTCTTGTCATAATCAGCATGACGATGCAAGATACTCGAAGGTAGATTTATCTTCATAAAATTTCCGGAATAATTAGTTTTGTTTATGTTCTTTCACATCTCCAGTACAAATTGCAATGATGTCTGTGAGATAAGTTCCTTATAAACCTTACAAACAGAAAAATCCTTATAAACAGTGGACTGTACAAGTCAAGTAGTAGAATCTTTGTCGTAATGTTATAGTCTCACACTTTCGTCTAGGAAGAACCTGTAGGAATCAAAACGGTTACGTAATCGAATATGAATGAGATTTTTTTTTAAAGGAAATTGTGTTGTACTATGTCTTAAGACGTTTGTTTGTCAGAAATATTATGAGTAAATCACGCTCCCTATTATATGCAAATTTTATTTTACGCTACGTATATTTATTATTTTTTAGTTATTTTTCTGTCCAATCACTTACTTTTAGTTTCTTCTATTGTTATTGTTTGTTTATTTCCTTACTTGTTTCATCTCCCTTTTCCTTCATTCGCTTCTTCTGTTTCTCTTTTGCATCTCCCACCCTAAACAGTATTTCTCTTGTGGGAGTAGCAACGCTCTCCACAAAGTCGTCATAACACGCTTGCTGTAAGTTACACGACTCTTTATGAAAAAGGATCCTTTATGCTTTCGATATTCAAACGCACAACTGTGTTGGCTCTCTCACTGCATTTCAAAGATTCTCTCTTTCAATTTCCACAGATTGGGTGTTTATTATATTATGTTTATGCACTCAGAATTAGCAGGTTTTTTTAGCTGTGCAGTACATTTTAAAATTTGGAAATACATAAATCAGCTTTGAATAGAAAAAAAAACCCTTTAGTTACAGTGAAGATTGTTACCGTAAAATCTCAAGTATAATACGCAATTTTTTTTCCACATTTTAGTCCGCAAAAATGAGGGTGCGTATTATACTCGCCTACAAAAATACGTAGTTTTAAACATTGGATAAACGCCAGCATCTGTAAGGCATTGTCGCAACACGGGTGCGCGCGAATCTCCACTCCGTGATTCATCCACCCGTTTACTAAGCAGGTATTCCTTTTAACCAAAGGGAACTCACAGTTCGTATCGTCAAGTGATGATGATGATGGCGATATATATTACGACGGCAACAATAATTATGACATGGAAGCAACAACAATAGATGAACTGTATTCGAGTGAAAGTGATTAAGACTGGTAATTTGACAGTATTGTTTGTTTTGAATTAACAATTTAAGTTCTTTTTTCTCCCGAATTTGACGTTTTCGTTTGTTTTTATTATAAATTTTATTTATGTTAATAAATATTTGTGCAATTTTTAAATAAAATACTGAAAAGTTATGGGTGCGTATTATAGTCGAATTTTAATTTTTTCCGAAAATTTTGCGTAAAATCAAGCATGCGTATTATATTCGGGTGCGTATTATAGTCGAGATTTTACGGTATATAAAAAAGAATACATTATACTTACAAAGTTGAAATTCAAAATTGTTTACGCTCTTATAGCATTTCTAAGGTAATTTGTTCCCAATGTTTGGTGGTTTTTATTTTCTCATTATACACTCAGATTTAACAGGTTTTATATAATACATTTTGAAAATTTCCTCCATTTCAATCAGCTGAGGCCGAATCAATAGCCTCCACTTCCAAGCAACATTATTATAGTGCCCATTATTATAGTGCCCATTAGTGTGCCAGACTATTAACTGTTCATCTCAATCAGCTTATATGTATACCCGAATTCCTAGAAAACATTTCAATTCATGTCGAATGGGGAGAGGATGAATGAAATTGAACGCTAAACCTCTTTTTGTGTAAATAACCATCTAAAGTGCTTAAAAAAACGAGCTTTTTTTACGAGCTATTTCTCGCTCTAAAAAGCCGAGAAATCTATTAAAATATTTTGCAGAATATTTGAAGCTCTCCATAAAGTAGAGTTATGGCATTTAATATTAGTAAATATGGGGTGAATTAGAGTCACTTCTTTCTCATCATAACGAGATCTTACCGTGCTGGTACAACATTTCATCGCTCCAATGCGGGTTAATCCTTTGAAGCTGTGACACAATCCTGTTGTGTTCCCTCATGAATATTGTATGGATGGCAGCTAGGGCAGGTTGTTCGCTGGCTCGAGAGTCACCTAAATAAGGATACGGTATTTATTAAAGCATGACTCTTCATTGAATAAATGCGTAAATGGAGGAAGATCGGATATGTGGGTTTGTTAAAATGTTATTACAAGACGTAATGCTATTATAAGAGGTCCGAACTTGAGAAATAGTTTTATAATTTTCAAAACTCTCTCTTCAAAGGGGAAAAATTAGAATAGCAAATCGGGAGTCTTTAGTTCACAGAAATATTATGGGGAAATATTTATCTTACATATACGAGTATCACCTTTCAAAACAAAAATTCACTTTTTTTCAAGAAACAGGGATTGAATAGCTGAAATTTTTTCTACAAATTTCGAAAATCGATTTAAGGATTTTTTTACTATCTTAAATAGTATTTCCCTAACAAAATTTTTTTAATTAAGTTTCTATAAGGGTATTTTGTTTTCAAATGTAAAGAGATTTGAAACATTTTTCTATTATTTTTATGAAATTAAAATGAAAATTACGTTTCTTGAATTACTTTAAGCTGTAAATACTATTCTTACTTCAGAACAAACCTCAATATCCAAGGTCAAAGTCAAATGCACTTATTATAATTGCATTATGACTTTTATTTTCTGTCGAGTAATTCAATAATAAACAATAATGGAATTATATGAAAGCAAGGAGGTAGTTTTCTAAATAGAATGAAATTAAATATTATAACAGATTAAAATTTCATAATAGTTTGTGATAATTCGGATTTTTTTTTTTTTTTTTTTTACATCTCATATGTTAATTTCCTGATTTCCTGTTCAATCATTTCAGAATTTGCCCCATATACGGTTTCATAGCAATTTTCAGTTAGGAAAAGAATTTTAATTTGCTTTATAGGGAGGATATTAATAGAATGGGTTAGAATACAGATCTTTTTAGTCAAGAATTAACGTATTTCTAGTTTTAAAAATTACTTTGGAGATGGAAGTGACTTGTAGCATCCGGACACTTCTTCTGTTTGGTTATAAAGTTTCGGTTCTCCATATACTCCCGTATAATTGTGAGTGTGTAATGATTCCAACGGAACAGATATATCATTAGAAAGATGTCTAGCATATAAAGCGATAAGAAAAAGGAAAGTGAAAAAAACATACAAATCTCATGAATATTTTAAGTATAGGCTTATGAGCGGCCCGGATAGACAAAATAAGAGAGGATCTTTTAATAGGTTTGGCTCATAGGTGTAGCGTCGGAGGGGGGGGGGGGGGCTCCCCAACTTAACTTGAAATAAATTAAAATGTTAATAGAAGTCCAGTTAAAATCAGAAAATTGTAGAAAACTTTTAAGAAACTTGGTTTTTTCCGCCTTTTCAAACTATGAAACTGGAGATTCCGATTATGTCTTTAGCCTTAACATAGTTTTTAACAATGATGATCCATAACAAAAATTCGATGCTATATATTTTTTTCTCGTTGAATTTATATTATATTTATTTTTCTCGTTGTATAACTTTTAAATACTACACAAACATCAATTTTATTGTTATTCAATTTCAAAAAATCATAATATTTCATATTTTAAGGACCGTCCGGTAGTCAATGCGCGGAGGAGGGCCCTAACTGAATTCGATTCGTGCCCCCCCCCCCCCCAAAAAAAAAAAAAAAAAAAAAAAAGTTAGAAGCACGCTACGCCTATAGTTTGGCTCTTCTGAGCAAGTCACTAGAGCAAAGTAAATCTACAGAGTAATGAAAGGGTGATGGTACCTGCTTCAAAACATAATCCTGATGGAGCAACGCAGTCCTTGTGGTTGTTGGTTTGAGGTAAAAGGTCCTTTGCACCATGGGGATGCCGAGTCACGTTCAGTTTTCCTCCGATGAAAGTCCGAAGCATCCTCGCTTCACATCGGTCGGATCCGTACACGTTCGACGCATCCACGAAGGCCGTAACTTGATTCAGCTGCTCCCGCCGTCCTGTAAAGCAAAAACGAAATATTATAGTGACTGCTCCATCAAAAATGCATTCCTTATCTACCTAAAGTATTTATTGAATACTTTTACAATTGAAGCAGATTGATCAAAAATGCACAAAAGTATTGATTAGTTAGTATTTTCAATATGAGGAATGTGTGAGTTATCTTTTGTCCATCCCGTTTTGCCCTCCACTATGTTTGTTCATATGTGTGTCTCTATATGTGTCAGAGTCAGTTTGGTTTCTTTCTTCATTTAAATTCTGGTTTCTTTCTTCTTAAATTTGGTTTCTTTCTTCATTTAGCGCGTCTATGTGTGCGTGTACTGGCGTTTGTAATTTAATTGCTTTAGAAATTAAAAATTAACGATGGAATAAAGATGAAATAATATGGAGGAAAAAATATGCAACGAGGTACACAATGCGGGGAGAATCTGGAGAGAAAGTTTAACGGTAATGTTTCATATTCAACAGTACCAACTTTACGAGCTTTTTTGAAAGATAAGACCTTCACCTTGAAGATAAACACCACTTGGCAGCACACACTTTTCAAAGGAAAAACGATAAAGTTATAGCTGAAATTTATCAAAAATCACAGTGGAAACTACAAGTACTGGCGTCCCATTGGTAAGGTTTCAGAGCTCACTTCCAACGTAGAAAATAATTTTCGAAGCATTTTCCAGCTAAAAAGCGAGTCATTTGTAAATGAAACTTCCATGTTCTTAAATCAATACTTAATCACTTTTTTTTTCCACTACCAAGATGTGTTTATCACATGGATGACGCCTTCAAAATATTTCATCGCTCAGTGGTTAAAGTTAAGACTCTCTTGAAAAAGGTTCAATATCTCGAAGTTAAACTGATTTCAAGTTGCTTTTGTATTATGTATTTCAGAATCCACTTTACAATATTTATCGATTTCCAAAGAAAATACTTCAAAATGTGCCTTACCTTAGAAGTTACAGTATTAAAATACATTTCTGTATGCATAAATGAAAAGTCAACATATCTTTATCTTTGTATATCCTCTAGCTGATCAGGTTTGTGTTTCCAGTCATATATTCCTATGCGATTCTGTTTTGTTTTTGAGTTTTCTACCTCCTCCAGAAAAATGCGATATTTCCGACCATCCATTGGGGTTGGTCCGATTGAGTAAACAGCGCCCTCCATCGTCAGGTTTGCGTTTTTGGTCATACATTCCTATGTAATTATTGCTCGTCTTGATGCCTACTATCACCCTTCTGAATTTGTTGGTCGGATTCGGCAACACCCTGTATATATATTTATGTGTGTGTATGTTTGAGAGAGAGAGAAAGTAAATTCTAAAGTTGAATGGACTGCTAAATATGATGGCATATGATGTTTTGAGGGGCATACGATGTTTTGATTAAAGGAATAATAAAATTATTTTTATCTGTGTAAATATTCTTGTATCTTCCAAATATTTGAATCTGAACATCTTTTAACCAGTATATTAATTGAACTGCTGAGAGTCAATAAAAAGCTTACAGATAACGCATTCCCATTGAAACGGCAAACGGCTCTTAATTTTTTTTTTTTTTTTATAAAAAAAAATATTCAGTTCACCAGTCTACTTTTATCATTCTTGTGATTTTTTAATGATTGTTGTACTTTACTACATATGCATAAGGCCTTCTTGCATGGCAATTGTGATCAAGTGTAAATATGACCCTTACCGAGAGTAAGTTGTCCAGCCAGGGATCGCACGAAAGATATGCAAGTCGGACGTCCAGTTGTACGATTAATCGGTGGGTAAAAAGGGTCATTATTGGGAACAGTGATTGGTAGACACTCAGGGTGAACTGCGGTTGCAGCATTACAATCAGAACAATCCAGAGGCTTGCCATTTGCTGTGGAGAAAGAAAGTTCCGAATTAAAATTACTTCGAAATGAAATTTTTCATCGAATTAGGAAACACGTCATAATAATAAACAACAGTGATTGGAAATTTGTATAAAAATAATTATCGTTCACAAAGATTTGTCCATATATAAAAAAGCTAAAGGTACATTACTAGCACTAAAACTGTGCCATTCAATTATTATTGGCTTCATTATTTATGCCAAACTAAAATTTTATTTAAGCTTAGATCTGAAAAGAATTATAAGAAAAGAAAAAAAGTAGTAGAAATATGTAAGAGCTACATATTTTATTAAATAACGTCTTAATTTGAATACTTCATAAGTAATATGTCCAAACTAATTTTTGGCGAAATATAAAGCCGGTAATTGGGATTTCAAAAAGCTCGGTATCTTAGAAGCCAATTGAGCTGAGACGACGATCAACCAGCAGAAAATCGAACGGCGCCAAACATTTGAAGGTCGTAAATACATGAAAGAAATACGGATGGATGTTACACATCTAAAACCAGAATTTCAACGTATTAGAACCTTCGATTGTGTGCTAACTGGGGTACACAGTCAAATCTATTTAACTAATTCAAGATAATGGTAGAGAGCTGAACCAAAACAAGTAATCGATTTCAAAGGGAAAAAAATTATTCAGAGAGAGAAATCAAAAGGATTTCGGTTTATGAAGTTGCTAAATCTTTTAAAAACGTGTAGATAATATAAAATAAATTATTATCGCTTATTAAAAAAGGGGGAAATATTACAACATTATAGGCAGTAAAAATCGATGAATTAAACTGAAAAAAATTATAGTTTTGCGTTATGTTAAATATGTTGTTAATGTCACGTAAATAGTATAACAGACTGTCAGATTCAAGTGCACAAAAATATGTAAACAGCAAATGCTACAAACATTCAAAAGGATTAAGACGGTGATTGAAATAATATCCAGAGGCATTTGGGTTGAAATACGGAAAGAGGAATTTATTTTGCAGATATATTCAAGACTTTACAAACATATGTAATTCTGAAAATAACAGCTACTTCCTAAAATTATAAATTTTCAAAAGAAATATTTTTTGTTACCACTTCAATAAAACTAAAATATTAATTGTGGCTTATCAACTAGGTCTAACAAGGACTGTATGATGACTAGAAACACGATGTGTAGAATGAACTGCCGGAAAAAATATCAAAAGGATGATAAATATTGAAACTGACTTTAGATACTCTTTTTATTGCAGCAACCCAATAATTGAGGTGTCACCCTCAAAATAGATTTGCTAGAGAATTTTAAGTTGCAACAGCAGAGGTAAACGACCGCTTGTATATCACTAAAAAAAAAAAATCTGCAAACAAACTGAAAGCGCATCCGAATACAAAATTATGTTTGTTGATAAAATAAAACAGTATCATCCTTTATGAATCTTTTGTTTATCAATTCCCATGCTCGAAACCAAGACTACAGATTTCTCAGTCTGTAAAGTTTACAAGTAGAATATATAGTTTAAAGTAGCAACCTTTGCATAATAATAAATGAAAGAAAAATAACAAGATTTTTTAGGTGGATTTGAAATGCTAAAATTGTCTATTCTAGGGGAATGAGATGTAATGCTATGAAAAAAGGTACTACAAGAATTTTATTCGAAATCTATCACAGTATAAATAATGCTCAATGAAGATATATATATATATTTCGCGGGCCACACATCTGTAAAACGAGGAAAAAATGTATTATTTGCAAACGTGCTTCAGCCTTTCAGGTGATTGCTTCATTTGCTTTATATAGCATGATACAAAACATTAAATATACACTCAAGAGCCAAAACATTATGACCACCCCTACATTTTGCAATGAATTCGCCTGGATGACGTGGAAGGCACGTGATCAGGTGGAAGTGGGATTTAACTGCTGCTGGAGAGTCTGAAGAATCATTCTTTCACTTACTTCTGTGTGTGATGGGAGAGGCTGCGGATCTAAGCGACTTTGATAGAGGGCAGATTGTAATGGCTCGAAGGCTCGTAACAAGTATTTCCGAAACTGCACGACTCGTGGGTTGTTCGCGACCTACAGTTGTTAGTACTTATGCAAAGTGGATGAATGACGGTGAAATCAGCAGTAGACGACATGGTGTTGGACGTCCACACGCTATCAAAGAAAAAGGTCGTCGGAGACTGTCTCGCATGGTGAAGCAAAACCGGAGCCAGACAGTGGCTCAGCTGACAGCCCAATACAATGCAGGGCCAAGTAGAATAGTATCGCAGCACACTGTTCAGCGGACACTGTTGGATATGGGGCTACGCAGCAAACGTCCCACTCGTGTGCCTTTGCTGACCAAGCGTCATCGCCAACTGCGCCTGCGCTGGGCCCGGGAACATCGCGACTGGTCCATGGATCAGTGGGAGAGAGTTGCATGGTCAGATGAATCACGGTTTGTCATTCATCACGCCGATGGCCGTGTCAGGATACGCCGTCTTCCAGGCGAACTGTTGCTCCCTCAATGTACAGTAGGTCATACACAGACCGGTGGTGGCGGTATTATGCTTTGGGGGACGTTCTCTTGGGCGTCTCTGGGACCCGTGGTTGTGGTAGAGCAGACCATGAATGCTACAGGGTATCTGAACATCATTGCGGACCTGTTGCACCCTTACATGGCCTCTGTTTTTCCAGCTGGAAATGGAATGTTCCAACAGGACAACGCCCCGTGTCACAAGGCTAAAATTGTGTTGGAGTGGTTCCAGGAACATGATGCTGAATTCCAGTTAATGTCCTGGCCGCCTAACTCACCGGATCTCAATCCGATAGAACACATTTGGGATGTCATGGGACGACAGCTCAGAGTTCAAAGACCACCAATTCGCAATATCTCGGATTTGCGTGACCGTTGCTTAAACATCTGGTACAATCTGTCTCCGGCCATCTACCAAGGACTTGTGGCATCCATGCCAAGGCGGGTTGAAGCTGTGTTGCGCGCCAAAGGTGGGCCAACTCGTTATTGACAGGTGGTCATAATGTTTTGGCTCTTGAGTGTATATACAAAAGATTGCAAAAGATTATATATATATATATATATATATATATATATATATATAGCATGATGAAGAAGGACTAATTCCTTCAAAACACGTCACTGAGGTTTTGTGTCTATGGAGTGTTTTAAGAAGTATTTTCTACCTTTATAACCATTTTTAATTTTAAAAAAAAGGTTTTATTAATTGATTTCTACACACAACAAAAAATGGGAGTAGAATCAATGTATTTTGTACTTTATATCGCATGAAACAGAATGAATGCAGGAAGACGAGACGCACGTGAGATTCTGGAGAAAAAAGAGCTTTGGCATGCTGCTTTTTGTGTTCATTTCGTCTTAAGATTCTGAACACAATGACCAGTTTATTATTTTGAAAAGCCTATGTGCCGTGGGCTACTTTTACCCGTGTATTCTTGACCTTTTTGTGTGAGAGAATTCGCCGTTCTAAGGTTTATTTCAAATTTATATCAAACTTTCGTTTTGCATGATCAAAATGTTTCGGCCGCTAAACTACCGTCGGCGTGCCAAGGGTTGAAGAACCTAGTTAAAAGTAACTGAATGTCTTTTCCGCTAAATTTAATACAATATGACTATCTTCTACCTATTTACATATGCATAATTATATTTTTATATGATATTTAAAATAATAAAACACACTGTTGTAAGCACGATATTGTTACATTAAAATTTTCATGACCGGCAAAGGAAATACGGAGACATTCTAAAAAGGAGAGTAAGTGCTGCCATCTGTAACTGAGTAATGAAAGCAGAAATTTAAATCGAAGACATTTTCCTACGCGAAAAGAAATTTACATAAACAAATGAACAATATTTCAGCTATACTTTTGTTTTATTTCCACTATAGAAGATCAAAGGACGAGTGTAAAAAAAATGCATAAAAAGGTCTTGTTTTATTTAAATCGAAGACATTTTCCTTAGCATGATAATATAATTCTACATCATGCTAATGAAGCAAAAAGAAAGTATATATATATATCTTCATTGAGCATTACCTATACTGTAATAGCTTTTGAATAAAGATCCTGTAGCATCTTTTACACCTCTTTCCCCTAGAACAGGTAATTAAGTGCAACTTTAGCATTTCAAATCCAACAAAAAATCTTGTTATTTTTCTTTCATCTATTATTTAACAAAATCTCCAGAATTATTACTGACCAGTCTTCATCAATATGACTATAGAAAGTTTAAACTAATGACTTTTCAACAAAATCCTGTGAGATAAACACTTTTATGCGCTACTTAGGCAAAATTTTCCTTTAATTGAAAATTTGAGACCCCTTTTCCATAGTAAGGCTATTAACCTTTTCAAAATAGTTTGTGAACATACCTTAAATACAGATTAAAAACATTACAGAGAATGTATAAGAACAAGCTTAATGGCAATTGCTATTATATTTTCACAACTGTATATATATATGTATATATATATATATATATATATATATATATATATATATATATATATATATATATATATATATATAAAATTCTCTCTGCTTCACCAAAATCTAGAGAAGACAAAAAATGAGTATTTGAATAACAGCGTACCACGCACCGAGGGGTTAAAAAAGCATGCTTTTTGACAATCCTGTCGTTAAAATATAAAAAAAAAAAATTGCAATTAATAATCTATACTAAAATATTTTCTTTTAATTTGATTATTAAAAATGAGTTAATACACGCGCAAATGCGTATAGTAGAAAATCTGACAACATTACTCCTTTGTCAATAAACCTCTTGCCTGCATAAGTGATAGCTATCATATTTTCGTTACAAGAATTATATATTTTCATCGCTATTTTTTTTCCTTTTCCAAAATCTAAAGACAAACAGAAAAAAAAATTTCCCATTCTTCCCGCTAAGAGGTAAAGCAGAAAGTTTTTTTTCTGAGAAACGCACGATTACACTATATTAAGACCTTTTCGATTTAATTTGAAATGAGTCACTAATGTCTTGGTAACGACATTACTATCAATGAATATACTGCATGGAGGGATAATGATAAAAATACTACAATCTGATAAAAATTTGATTTAATACCTGTATTCATAGGCGTAAATGTAACATCATGGTCTAGGAACTGACCCCATTGCATCACCATCAACGAGTATCTGACATGAGGAGCTTGCACGTCGTAATGAACTTGAGTCGAAATGACACGACCACTTGGTAAAACAGTCCCTAATCGCCCAATGCTCCGAGGTGCACTCATATCTGAAGAAGGAAATGGATTGGAACAAATCCTTCATCTCTACTCTTACTGAGCAATGTATCTATTAAGATCTTTATATGAAAGCATGTTGACAAAAGATTCCAACTTACCATCGGCATAAACAGGAGGTAATAACCTGGAAAAGGTTCTCATGCTTTTACCCCATTCTGGGTTATTCAGATTATTGCACCAGCCGGTGATTGTTCGAAATTTCGTCGTGTGATCGCATGGCAGAGTCTGGTCATCGCAGTCAAACACTTTTGGTATATCTAAAAGATCGGTGACATCGACATTTGGTAAAGCGGCCATTACTTCTTGAACAGTATTCAGAGACAAACCATGTTCCTCATCTCTTTGATTCCTAAGACAAAAAGCGACCACAAAAAATTCATGTAATATACATTTATCAATCATTTACATCAATAGATTTCAATGAAACAAATTCCTAAAATTGGAGTTTGGCAGATCCTTCAGTTTATCATATATTTAAAGCAGGAAATTTCTACAGGGAAGTCGAAAAGAAAGTTATTGGTTGTTGGCAAACGATCAAAGTTTATTAAGTGCGTGATATTTTTATTATATGCATTTATTTGTGTTATTTTATGATTCATTATCTATCTCTTTTTTGAGCGCATGAGAATACTTCATTAAATTAAGCGCAGTTTTAAAACAGTTCAAGTTATAGAAAGACACTTTTGATAGTTGTCTAGGGGATGGAAATAAGAGTCATATGTTTTCTGTTAATATCCAACCTCAACTATCCATATTGACACACTAGAATAGTTAGAGCTTTCTGCAGACTGGATTTTGTAACCGCCTGCGATATATTAGTATTTTGGGACATGTAAGCGAATGACAAAGACACCCATATACAGACATAGATACTCCTAAACTATTTATGAGTAGGAAACCATAATTTATCAACATTTAAGATCATCTGCGATACAGTAGTGGACATCAAATAGTGTGGATGAATTGTTTCGTTAGACAAATTGAATATGATTTAACAATCACGTGATCCAAAAGATTGTTGAGCTTGACAGATGTACTTATGAAATGGATGGTGATGTATCAATAACATGTTAAGGGTTATTTACAAACTGAAATTCTAAGCGTTAAGGATTAAATTATTTTCATTGTATTTTATCAGATTATTTGAGCATGAAGAGCTCGTGAACAACCTCATACGCAGCAGGTAGCCTAGATCAATAGAATTCGATTTCGGCGATGCAAAATCTCGCTCTATGAAAACAGCATTAGACATAAATGGTTGGAAAAAATGTATGCTAGTCAAGTCTTTTACTACGCTCTGCAAATGGCCGTATATGAAATAGTGGCAATCACACGAGGCATCATCTTAACATCATAGTCTTAACATCGTAAGATTGTTTCATAGTTTCATCCATGTAAGACGTTGCCACTGAATTCTAACAAATTTTGTGGGCTGTTTACTAGCAATGAGTCAAAACAAGACTCATTTTCCGTGAAATCGTACTTTGGTGAACATAACTATGGCATGAAACACACCGACTGGCTTCCGAATCTTAACCCTGTAAAACTATAGTGGGAGACAGAATATTGAATGACTGGATACGGGGATTTCCTTCATAGCTAAATTAAATGCTGTACTAAAGACAGCATGACTGGCTACTCTTTTTAAAATGTACATACACCCATACCACGTAGGGTAGAAAAAAAAATGAGGTCTACTAAGTATTAATCAGATGGTCATAATTCTCTGATCATTCACTTGATGAATGATATTTTATCCATTTAATCATTATTCCATTTCAAAATATATAAGGTCATTTTCGATTAATATATTCGTTCATAAGAGAGACAGATCGGTATGAACAACAACAAAAAGTTACAATTGAAATACCGGTAAATAATGATAGCCTATGCAACTTCAGTTATATTTTAAATTATAATAATATTTATCATGATAAGTGAGTGTAATTACCTGTTGAGGTAATTATTTGTAAAAGTCTGAGACGCAAATTCCAGAACGACAGATTGATTTGAAATCAACTGAGCCTGTCGCTTTGGGCGCAAGAAACTCAAATGAGCGGCTTGTGGACTCTTCTCACCGGCTAAACCATTACCTGAAAAAAAAAATAAAGAAGTAAAGATAAAGAAAGCCTTAAATATTCTTGATTATATGCATATTACATTGTGGTTAAGTTATTAAACCTCGTATGTTTTAGGTTGGCTGGCAGCTCCTGTTCTTCTCCTGTTCTCAATTTTTATCCATTACGATATTAAAAATTTTGATAATGGTGGTGCTGCCATCTAGGATAGTTTTCTTAAACTAATATATCAAAGATAGCATTACACGGTCCAAACGACGTGCATGTTTATGCATATGATGTCAAACACACACATAAATATATATAAATTAACTTATTTACATATCTAAAATTCCATTAAGAATGTTAAGAACTCTATAATATTTTTCATTAAAGTCAGTCGTGAAAGTAATTTAATTATTTTAAAAATAAATGTAACTATCTCTATTTCTGCGAATATAAAAGCATGACAAATAATAATTTTTTTTAATTCCCTTTTCTGGAAATGAGATAGTTACCACTTCATAGAGTAATTAAATGACTTAAACTGAATCAAAAAATTTCTTCAAAGAAATGCCTTCACTTTTACTAAAGAAGTTGTTAAAAGTATTAATCAGCTTACTTCTACCGATAGAAAATATTTCAGCTTCCATAAGTTCTGCAGCTTGTCTTTTCGCTCGTGACATTGAATCCTTCAACGCTGATGCGGATACTTGAAATCTTGGGGACACTGAAAATTTTAATGATAGTTATGATCTCGTATCGATAAAAGTATAAGATTTATTTTAAAAAGCTGAAATTTCCATACTGCTCTCTATAGTATGTACTCTGCACTATATCTCTATAGTTGTATACTTAGTTATATATCTTCAGTCACATATAAATAAGTATAACGTAGCATAAAAATTAAATTCAAATCAAAAATTGTCATTTTTTATTGTCATAAAATAAATTCATTTCATTCATAATTTTTTCTTCTAAAAATATATGCTTTAAATATTATATACTTGTCATAAAAAATTGTAATGTATATTTTCTGTCAAAACAATACAAAAGATAAAGATGTGTGGACTGAAAGGATTTTCTATTAAATGTTATTTGAAAACACATTCATTAGTTTAATTCTTTATAAAAAATTGTCTTAATTAAAATAAAAATTTAATACTGATAACTGGATTGAAATAAAAATTTACATGTTTTCCATTTTCCCAAATCCATTGTTGGAATATCTCCAGAACTGCAAGTTTGATAAGCATTTCTGAAATAATTAAATAATAGTTATAATAAAAATATTTACATTAAAGTTTTATTTAAAGATCACGTTCATTCTAATTTTAAATTAAATATTTAAATACTTACAAAAAGGGATCTGTAATATACATGGCAGAAGGTTGCATAAAATCTGCAGAATCAGCATTATCACAGAGAATTCGTGCCAGGCTTGTTTTCCTCACTTCTGTAAGTTGTTCTGTAATGAAATTTTGACAGAGATTTCGTATTATTCTACAATTGCGCAGAGAAAACTAATTGCTCAAACAATCAGCAACAGATGGCAGCACCAAACTAATCATTGTTTCATTTAGGTAAAAGAAAAGGAGTGAGTAAAAACAATCTATACCTGCCGTATGTGGAGTCGAACAGGTATTTATCAAGAGACAAGTGAGGGGTGGGGGGATACACATCTGCAGTTAACAATTGAAAGGAAATTTTCAACACTGTTCCTATTGGAATATTAACTGCCGTGTATTGCTGTATAATATAAAAAGTTTAATCGCTGATTTCTTATGTCTATTTTCCAAGTTATAAACTTGCAACTAAGCAAAACATCTTTCATTTAATTTTTAAACAGGGCAAAAATATGGCTAACAAAAACCAAGTTATGAGGAGATATTTCACAGAGGATGAAATTAGAGTTTGACGAAATATTTCCCTAGTTAAATTGTGCAAAACGGGGAAATTTTATAAAGTGTTGAAAAAATTAGTTGCATGTGATTTTTCATTAGAAGAGGTCATTAGTGTAGTCATCATAATACTTTTAAGGGCATGATCGGCTTTAAGCTGATTTTACCTAATAGATTAGGAAAATTAAAAATATGTCTTAAAGAAAATTAAGCGTTAACAGATGTTAAAATTATTCAGAATAACGACCAAACGAAGTGTGTAAAACATGCAAATGTATATCTTGATATGCAGGTTGAAGAAATTAAAGCATTAAAACATTCTCCCATCTTAATAATTCTGAAACCCATAAAAATTCTAAAATTCCTCGCTACGAATGACAGAGCTGCTGGCTTTCATAATAGGGACCGGGAGCAGAAGCTTTATCTAGATTAAAATTAATCAAAACATACCTGAGACAAACAATATCGCAGTAGAGACTAAACAGTCTTGCAATACTTTCTATAGAGCATGAGGATATTAAAATTTGATCAAATCATAAATGATTTTGCTGATAAAAAAAATATAGAAACATTTATTTGTAATTATTTTTGTTCTGTAAATTAAATCTGGCTTAAATACTTTTTCCATAACTTAAGGTCTTACATAATCGTTTTATGTTTAATCCTTCATTTCTAGAGCCAACCACTTTTATCCCAAATAAAAACAAAATTCTGTAAAAAAATAGGATATTTAAGAAATGCCTTACATAAATCCAAAAACTGAATTTGTCGAAACTCTGATAATTATCAACTCTGTACAATACATGCAATGAAAACAAAATCTATAGTTGAAAACCAAACTTCAGTAGTGTAATTTTTATCATTTATTCGTGCTGTCGTCGGTTTCTGAAAGCACATTTATTTTATATTTGCATCAATTATTAATATAACTGACCACACTTATTGTTTTAAATGGAAACAAAATTACCGAAACAGATCGCGTCTCCTATAGCGAAAGAAAAAACTAACAATTGCAAAAACCCAAATACCCAGAAATCTGCATCTATAATAATAAATTTTTGTATGATCCCGTATTTATAAAAGTAATCATGACTCTAAATTTTATTGAGGATTTCAGAAACTCCCTCACATTACTTCGGGAAATAGTAAATAGTACGATGCAGAATTAAAAGTTTCAAAATACGTTGATTACATGAAAATAGAAATCCAAATATGCGATGGTTTTCTTAAAGCCTAAATAGTTAAAACCTTCATAATTTTCATAATGCCTGAAGAGCGATAAATGCTTTCCGCGGGAAATGGTATTGGGGTGTTGATTATCCCCGATCCCTCATTTCGAGAATCGACCTCCGTGGTCCAGATCTCTTCTATAACCAGTTCCAGGTCTCTTCTGACGGGAGGTGGACATTACATACATTTACATTTACATTTATATAAATTCATGAATCATCTAATATCCTTCTAGAGTAAACAAGAAAAAGCCTGTGCAATCTGTAAAAAAATCTGCATATTTTTGCTTAATGAAAACATATAAAATTAAGATAAAATTTATGGCTTCTGAAAAAAACCGTGTATATATGATATTCAAGTTTTAAGAAATGTCTCACTTTAAAATCAGAAATTAGCTGATCTAGCATAATGAATTGTGTTTTATACCTGCACACATAAATGGTAAGAATTTCAATAAATAATTTTTTTAAGTCTTAATATAATTAATTTATTTTTAAAACACTGAAATAATTAATTTGTTCTCAACTAAACCTAGGTTTGGCAAAAATTTTAGAAACCCAAAAGAAAATCATGAATATAAATAGAACAGTATTTTATCAATAGATGGCAGCACAAGAGGAAGGACATTCATTAAAGGATCGGCAAGGAAAAATTCTCCAACAAGGAAATATTTTCCTTAGCTAAAGAATTTGACTACACTTAATAATTCCTTTTTAACATAGTGATTTGACCAAACGTAAATGACAGTTTGGAGTTCAGGCGTAAATGAACTGTGCATCAAGTATACACATATTATTAAATGTTGTTTTTAAAGTAACTAACACAAAGGTGAGGCCCTTGGCCAAGTAATTAAATGCTGAGATTACTGACGGTTTTCCCAAGAAGACTATCTTTAGGTAATATAACTGTAAAAGAATTTACAAATAGAAAATAATCAAATGATATAAAATTTAACCGTATTGAAAATTGTCAAGATTTTGAAAGATTTTAAATTGAATCATAATTTACTAAGATAAAATATGCAGCATTTGGAGTTAATTGAATTTGAATAATTAACAGTATATCAGGATCCATAACAATAACAATTATGTAGAGAAAATATTTTGACAAATGAGAAAATAATTCTACAAATTTTTAATAGGTAGAAATGATAGATTTTTGAAATTTTAATGATTAGCATCGATTATTAATGTTATATATATATATGTGTGTGTGTGTGTGTGTGTGTGTGTGCGTTTGTGCACGCGCAAGAAGAAAAGTATGAAACAAAAAGAAAACATAATTTAGGCCGTATATTTTATAGCATATTCTTTTATAAATACTGGCCATGCGATAAATGTCAATCATAGAAACACAAGAAAGAAGGGAATGGAAAATAGATATTTTTGAAGAGACCAAATCCCTCTAAAGACGACTGAAGAAGGGAATTTTTTCGAAGAATATACGGTTGGTTGCTTCCATGATTTCCATCAGATCTCCGTAATTTCAGTGAGTGCACTACTTTATGCTCATTTTCATGTCCCCAGACAAAACAAAGAATTTGTTTGAACTCAGACTCATGAACTCAGACTTGAAGCACCTACCAGAAATGATGTTTAAAAGGCCGATTTTCACGCCTATGGAAATCTCGAGCACAGTAGGTAACTTCTGAAATTCGGAGGGCTCTTTTGTGTCTCTTGAATTATCTGGTATAAAGACGCAACTAAGTCAATGGAACATGTATCTTTAATATATGCAGGCAACAGTAGCATACCTAAGTTTGAATAGGATCCTAAACAAGTCTAACATCATTCTATATTACACCATCACAAACAACCAGCACTCTCCCCGAAAGTTTACACCGGGGGAATCAAAATTTCGCTTTGGACAAAAATGGCAGAATTGCCTTCTCAGTTTCCTTTCACAGTGTTTTAGTTCATAACAAGCCAATTCTGATCCATACTGATGACATTGAGATGCTAACGATATTCCAGCCCCCATTATCTTCACCACACCCTTAATCTGTAAGGATCAGCCTACCGATAAGTTGACCGTCCACCTAATTCTGGCAAATGAAACAACACAGTATCAACTTTATATTAAATGTATATTCATCCCATCATTTACACTTTCTTTTTTCTATAATATTTAACTAGAGCCTGCTAAATTGTGTCAATTTGGCAAGTTATCTCAAGGTTTGGGAATATTAAAAAAAAAATTCTCAAAGAAATTAAGATACTTGTTTTTTTCTTATATTACTATTTTGGCCTACCATGGGTTCCAGAAGAACGCTATTTTTTTAGAACATAAAGCCTATTGGCTAATTATCCAATAATATTATAAGTGTATGTATGTTTGTACGTACGTAAGCATATATGAATGTTAAATGAATTTTCATAATTCACACACATGCATTAAGATCTGACGTCGTCCATTCCAACTGAAAATAATCGCAAACCATTAACATAAAATTCTAGGATGAATTTCATTTAAGACACTTTTAACAAAAAGGAATAACCTTTTTCTAGACATTTACAAATACTTTCAATATTTTCTCTCTATAGATACGGCAACACAGACCTCAAATGTTCATTTTGGCTCTGTGATCTATTAGCAGTTTATTCTACATGGTTTTCATTTAACGTTCTTTGACTCTTGCGCACGTTTAGCTATAGAAGCTCTTCAGAAGACTCGCTGCATGAACATATTAAGCTGTCGTGGGAGTAGTATGTAAAAGCCTATTATGATTAGGCTAAACACAAAGTGAATATGACTAAAGAAAATTCAGGCATTAGCAATCAATTCAAAGACTCACCTCTTTTAAAAGAAGATGGGGGTATGTCGTTTTCGTACCAGAATCGATCCCCGCGTCGGAGATAATGGAATTGTCTACCGAGCAAACAAGCGAACGTCGGACCAATGACTGCTCCATTCAAAGGAGTTTCAGCTAAACCTCCGGTGAAAAGGTCTATATCATGAACATTCCTGTTAACAATAATGGATTGGATCAGTACATGTATCAACAATTTGGAAAAATAACACTTCTTTCGAAAACGGAAACACACAGTTATCCAAAAGTCGAAAATAACTTGAAATTTTGATATGACGGAAGTTTTAACGGAAATCTAGCGCATTGAATTACGCGGTAGATTTTGTTTTGAAAAGGAGAAATTTTTTTTCCGCTGAAAAAATGTAGCTCCCGACATGCATAAGACATATAAAAAGTCCTAGTAATTTTTCTTTGCTAGAAATTTGCAAATTTTTGGCTCAAAATTATTCTTTGCACATGCCTGATCAGGCATATACAAAAATTTGACGAAATTTAATGAACATTTACATTTCGTAAAGGATCGGCACTTTTAAGTTTTCTAGAAAAATGTAATTATTGGTCTATAGTTACAGAAATAGTTTGTCATTTATATTTTTATTTCCTAAACACGTAAGAATGGTATTGGGACCATGCGTGTCGTCAATTGCGCAATACAGTGAACGCATAGTATGTGTGAATCGATACAGAACTTAAATAGCACCAAAATTTATACAGTTTGTGAAATAGTTATATACAATATATTACTATGTTTACAGCTATATTAACAGTTCAGCACTGTATACTTGATAAACCTAGATATTTTTGGTATGACCGTCAGCTGCTAAACTTTTAATTATCTGGAATAACGAAATCCGGAGAAGTTCAGTACTCGAAATCCGACTGTAGATTCAAATGTAATATGCCTCTTTAAACTTTTTATATAATTCTTCTCATTTACAATGTCATACGAAATACTAGATAAGGATTTTCATGTAAAAATTTTTATAAAATTTTTTTACCGAAAAATGTTTATAACTTGTAGTTGGCAATGCGAGGCACTTGTCACAGGCATTAACCTTCGCGCTTTCAATGGGGGCACGATATAGGAGATTTTCCATATTTGAAAATTTATACAGAGGATATAGTATAAATGAAAAGCAAACGCAGTACCTTACCTATATATTCTTGATAATTTTTCAATTGTGTCCGTCGTCATAACTGCTCTTAAGTCAGTAAAAGTATTGATTATAGGGTCGATTCGGCAGAACTTTCTCCAGTGTGTATAGCCGGGAATGCCATGGTCTCTTCCTTGTTGCAAAATATATGCAACTAAATCTGTTCCAGATCCTAAAACATTTTAACAAATTTGCTTAGTGTTCAAAAGCGTATTTCCTTTCAGATGGCGTAACAATAAAAAAATTGGAGAAATCTCAGTGTTAACGTGAATTGAAAAGCGTGAGCATTATTTTCCTTTCGTCGGGCTTTTTTGGCTTTAAATATACAGTCGAACCCCGTTATAGCGAACCTGGGATATAACGAACTCCCGGATATAACGAACGAAATTTTTGGTCCCGCCGTTTTCCTATTCTATTTAATGCTAATTTACCCTTTTATAGCGAACCTCCGAAATGTTAAGAATCGGCTATAACGAACCTTTTTTTTCAGTCGACTGATTTTTTTTTTTAATTTTCCCGCAGTTGTGAATACATGACTTCGACTCTGATTTCATATGGAAATGTATGTCAGCTAGTGAAACACGGAGTAAATCAGCGATAAGTCTGTTTATTTAAGGGTAGAAACATCTGCATTCTTTTCCTTGTACGATAGCCACTCTGCAGTTGTAATCCCGCCAGTAATTCGGTAAGCGAAACCACAGTAAGAGGAGGGAGGGGAGGGGAAAGGTTCACCAAACGCTCGAGGAGAACAAGTAAAAGCATGAACAGTATAGCATATGCGTATCCGAGAACAAGGGTCAGCTCAGTTTCGAGCCGGAAGATTCATTTCCACACGCAGGTGGAAGGGAAGCCATTTCATCTAATTCACCTATTTGAGTGTTTATCACAAGTTAAAAATTCGCTTTTAAGAAATCATTAGGTACATCATGTCGAGCAAGCATAACGCATTCTGCATGGAAGAAAAAGTAAATATCATAAGAGAAATACAAAATGGAGGTAGCCAAATTGACATTTGCCGAAAAAAAGATTTATCGAAATCTACAGTTGGAACACTATGGAAAAACAGAGAAAGCATACTTTCTGCTTTCGACAAAAATTTGAACTCCCAAAAAAAATTAAGAAAAGCTGACCATCAAGAAGTGGAAGAAGCTTTATTAAAATGGTTCAGCATTCAAAGAAGCCAAAATGTACCAATTTCTGGGCAAATGCTTCAGTCAAAAGCTGATGAATTTGCCAGTAAATTTGGAATTCCATTTTCGTGTTCTAATGGATGGTTAGACAGATTCAAGAAGCGGAACAACATATCTTCCGGAAAAATTGTTGGAGAATCGGGAGATGTTTCAACATCCAACATCGATACGTGGAAAGAAAATATTTGGAATGACATCTCTAGTGAATATGACGAGAATGACATATTTAATGCTGATGAAGCTGCACTGTTTTACAAGATGACACCAAACCAGACATTAAAATTTAATGGAGAGAAATATAATGGCGGAAAATTGTCGAAAGACAGAATCACATTTCTTGTGTGTGCCAATATGAGTGGAACTGAACGTCGTAAGCTTCTAGTAATTGGAAAATCTAAACACCCCAGATGCTTCAAAAATATCAAACGGCTTCCTGTTTCTTATGAAGCCAACCATAAGCCGTGGATGACTAAGGAACTGTTTGAAAAAGAACTTCGAAAGTGGGATCGTGAACTTTCAGCTAAAAAACGGAAAATTCAACTTCTGCTTGACAATTGTAGTGCACACAAAAACGATGAACAGTTACAATCGATTAGAATTGTACTCTTTCCCCCGAATGCAACTTCTGTAGTACAGCCTATGGACCAGGGTGTCATCAGAAGCCTTAAATGTCATTACAGGAAGCAGCTCATTGTACGAATTTTAGAAAGATATGATAAAAATGTAAAATATGACGTTTCTCTTCTTGATGCACTTATAATGCTCGAAAAATCTTGGCGGCTTGTTACAGATTCTACAATTAGAAAATGTTTTCGACATGCTGGCCTAGCGAAGAATGTTGAAGAAGAAGATGGTGAAGATTTACCTATCGCGATGTGGATAGAAAAACACAATATTTCCTCATTCTCGTATTGTGACATGCAATTGTTCGAAACATTTGACGATGAAATCATTACATGTGAAAATCCGACTGATGAAGATATTGTGGAAGAAATTAAAATGAATCATTCTGAAATCGAAGATTCTGCATCTGATGCCGATGAAGAGGGGCACATAAATGATGAAATTCCCACCATCTTAGATGCTACAGCAGCAATGCGTGTAATTAATAAGTTTTTTTCCACACAAACAGTGGAAGAAAGAGTGTTGCAGTCATTTGACGTACTGGACAAAGAAATTCATAAAATGTTTTTGAAATCGGTATCACGTCAGCAGAAGATTACTGATTATTTCTGTAACAAAACAGTGAGCAAGAATTAAAGGTAAAAAGAATTTGTATCCATTAGTCTTTCATTTTTAATTAGTTTAATTAGTATTGTATCAGTTTAATGTTATCGATTTTAGTTAATTTAATTCATTAGTGGGGGCTTGTGGCGGCCCAGTGGTACAGCGCGCTGGTTTTCGGTGCTGAGGGTGCTCAGATCGAGTCCCAGCGTTGCGCCACGAAAAATGCCTCCGTTCGTGTCGTCCCTTCATAGGAGGTAATGCTGTCCGCCTATATGGTGCCCCCCACAATAAAATGGACAGTAAAACTGCGGCGTAGTAAGGGCCAATGTTTGAATACAAGTGCCTCCGCATTGGATGATAAAATTCATTAGTGGTCATTTTTAATAGATTTTATCGTTTACAATTTTTTTAATACATCATTATAGAATACACATAGTAACTAATGAGTTATACATTTTGTGAACATTTTTCTTGACGGTTCGGATATAGCGAACCACCGGATATAGCGAACCAAACCTTTGGTCCCTTGAAGTTCGTTATAACGGGGTTCGACTGTATTGTTATGGGTGGATATCTGTAATTATTTCCTCTGTTTACTCTATGACACGATTCCTTCCTAGATTTGTATAGTTAATGCAGAGCTTGGGATAAGTTTACGTTATTTGAAACCGTTGGAGAACATGTATTATTTAATTGTTTATCTGTGAGGACTTGAACGCGAAAATCTGCAGAGTTCGAAGACAGGCTTCATAATTTGACATACTAATAAACAATAAGACATTTCAGTATTACAAGCTCAAATTTCTGCTTATGATCTTCTTTTGAATCAGTCAGTGTACAGCATATTAAGGCTTCTAATGACCCAGTGACCATTTTCAAACAGTCAACGATTGTAGTTTTTCTACTAGGGCTTCCAAGCATCCGTAACTTTAGTGATGGGTCAACTATCATTTTTATGATGGTGTTATGAATCTGTAAAATGGAAATCAAATAAAGAAATTTTTTCAACTACAAATACGTAATGTTTAATACGAATCTGTACATTAAGTTTTATGAAAAATATTTTCATAGATACTGTTGAACGACCACGGTTTTCAATTGTATTTTTCTTTTATTAAAGATATTTTCCCGTTACTTCTATATTTGGGATTATGGAGGGCATATCCCAATTCATTTCATATTATTTTTCAATGTGACTCAACACATCATGAGACTAGTTGATCCGTAAAGTTAATACATTCTCGTTCAGTCAATAAAATTAGTGGTGAAACATTTTTCCTAGCTAAGTAACATTCAGCCTAAATAAGTAACAAATTATTTAAATATAATATTTTGTAGGAGAAATGCTCGAACATTTTAATTCTCTCAAAACTGTCTTACTTTAGGAATATGATTGAAATTTGTTTCGGCAAGAATCTAATTGTTTCCAAAATTATTATTATAGTTTTACATCTCTATTAATTAAATGTACTTTGAGGTCTCAGCATATGGCGTCTTATGAAATGGGCAACGTTATTTTGAGACATTTCAAGCCTCTCATCTCTTTTCTTATATATTCTTCATCTTCTAATAAATATTTGTGTGACACCAACATTGAGGAGGCTGCATATTAAGCAGGAAAGGCCATTTTAAGGTTTACTGATGCATAAAATTGGTTGGAGAGGGTTATCAGGTGTTGTTTACTTCTGTTTATCGTATTGTTCCTTCAAACAGTGAATGTTTAGTCATTAAAGGGGCAAATAAACTCCCACTCAAACTGTTCTAGAGGCGAAAAATTCGGATATTGAGACCGTTAAGAGAAATTAAGTGCACTAAGGTATAAAATGATCATTAAAGAGTCATCAAAGCATACCATTCGCTTACCTCATTGAAAATAATTATAATAATAACAAAAATAATGATATCTTAACAATTTATCGATCTATATTCTTCAAAGAAAAATTGTTTTTTTCTTACATTAGCAATATTACTTTTGGGTTAAAGTGAACAACATTACAGTCTGTCGATACTAATTAGCAAAACCCAACAAAAGCAATTATATGGTTAGAAAAACTATCAGGATAGTTTATTTTCCAAAAACACTTCTTTTATTTCCTATTATTTACAAGTCTGGAAATTTAAGAATTTTAAATCATAGTCAGACCTTTTATATAACGAATCAAATATTAAGCTTTTAAGCTATTATTTCTGCAATACATAAAATCAAACAATTAGAGAAACTTGTTCCCTGATTTCTTATTGCGTTACGAAAACTGACATGAAAAACCAAAGGGATAATGTATGTTGGTGATGAAATGCCTATTTGATTCGCATACAAATGTATTATTTATGATGCATTTTAATCACATAATATGTACTAATCAACAAACATTTGAGAATAATAGAACTGCGAAAAGAATGAAAACAATGCTTTGTTATTTTTGAAAAAAAAGAGGGAATCAGATATTTAATTCTGCTAAAATTCCTGTCTATAAATATCCAGTAAAATTATTTTGTTTACTTCAAAATCTTAAATTTTTAACACACGACTCGCATAGAAATCAATGTGTTTCAGCATAATTATATTGAAAAACGCCAAAAGTTTCTAGCACTCCGAAGAGGTTTCCATAAAAGGAGGAACCATTCTAACGTAAACATTGGAAAACCCCGTTGAACGCTGAAATGACGCATAGGTCTCTTAATAAACTTTCCTCAAAGTTTAAATTTTCCTTCGATTGTTTTAGTGTAATGTTAATCGCGAATTAATTCATTTGTTGCTATCTTAAAATGAAAGAGCGTTAAACAGGCTTTCTCAAGAACTTAAACTTTAAATAAATAAATGAATAAATAAATAAATAAATAAATATATATATATATATATATATATACATATATATATATATATATATATATATATATATATATATATATATATATATATATATATATATATATATATATATATATATATATTTGAAGCATTTTAATTAAGAGAACAAAAGTGTTATTTTTATCATTTTGTAAGTTATTATGATTGACAAAAATAAGGTCTATGACAGAAAAATAATTTTCTTTTGGTCTTAGTTCATTTATACTAAAAAAATTGTTCAGAAAAACCTGTCAAAACCATGGCTAATTGGTTTCATTTACTCACGTAGACGCTATTGATGACGATATATGAGCAAATGAAAGCTATTCTTCTTGCATACCCATCATCTGTGTTAGGCCTAACGGTTAATGATACAAAAGCATGTTAGAAATCTGTGAGTTGTACTACGAGTAATTCCCGTTATAGAGCAGGAAATATTGAGCTCTTTACAATCTTCTCTCTTGACTCTTGCTCCACGAAAGCTAATTTACGTTTAGCTCCCTAATCCTTTTGCAATATCGCAACTGGTCCGAGTATACATTCGAAATAGCTAAGTGGAATGAAATTTTATGCTTCAGTATTTCTTCAGGGTACTTAATTTAAACTTAATTAAAATTTTTAAGAAATCCTATGTGGGGACATGTTTGATTCTAATTTGTAGACAAGTCTTAAATCCTTGAGATTCTGTATTTTCTCAATAAGCTCAAAGTATTCAACATTGTTCAGGCGCTTTCTTTTTTTCTTTTTTAAAGTGCCTGATTTATTTAAACACTGGCGGTGTCTATGGAAAAACATAATTCAAAATATTAATCAAAATCACTGGCGTAGGGAGGGACTTTTGGTGTTAAAACACCCACAAAGCCTCTAAAATGTTTCTGATTTTTTTTACATTAAAGACTCAAGATTTTTGTTATTTGTAATTTTTCTTTAAAGTTTAAAACACTCCACAGACCAACATACATTGTTGCCGTAATCAAATGTTTTTTATGTTTAAGCATATTAGTAAAAATTTAATAAAGCAATTAATAAAGTAATAATAAAGCAATATTATTTTTATGGAAAATAAAAAATGCATCAAAATGATACGAACATTTATTTATTTCTATTGGTATGCGTAAAACTATGCTCGCAATTACCTATGATAATGTATAAATCTTTACAAATTCTTCAGATATTTTATACTTCAGATTCAAAACGAAAGCGAAGAAAAAATATTCAAATACACGCGTAACACTATATAGGATAAGATAAAAATGTTGGAGAGTTGAAAGATCAGTTATGTTTACGGCAAGCAAAGTCGTGGAAAGATATTTTCGAAAATTGCGTTTCCAGTTTTCATGCTGAGACCGTAGCAGATAACTTGTAGCCACATAATTAAGATGCTTCTTTATTATATTTCTGAATATATAATATCATAAAGTAGTAGAGCGTGCTAAATAAAAATGGTAAATGAAATTTATAATAATCTAGTGACTTTAAACATCCACTTCTGGCACTTTTTCTAGTACCCAAAAGTGAGTAGAACTTTGGTTTTAATGAACATATTGACAAAGTAAATATGATTTTGGATCACTAAATATGTAGCTTTTACAAAATAATAAAATTATTTTTCGCTTTTTGCTGAAAACTGCCATTTAAAGGAGGTTGGATATCTTATGTTACGGGGGACTTGTTGATGCTTTATCTCAGAGTATTTTTTAACAGTCTCATATTTGATCGAAAAACTTGATAAAAAAAATTTCCAGCCTTGACCTTTACACACTAAGAATATGGCGATATTGTATCGTAACGCGTACAACAACTTGAAATTAACAGCTCAAACATATTATCCATCAATGATTCACGATGTTACAATCAGTTAATACTGAAGTCTATCTGAGCTCAACGATCAACAAATGATGACAAAAGACATGGTACATCCTTGAAATTTAACAATCTGAGAAGAACCTTGTAAAGACTTCATTGTGATAGAAGAATAGAGAGTTCTTTTGCTTTATTCGTAATATTATTCAGACGACTTAATCTGATGCTAAGGTTAGTGGAGATTTTTTATTTTTCAGCCGAGAAGAAATTTCATATTAGCTATGTAATATTCAACATTTTTAGTATTTATATATTTCACTGAAACATGACACCTGATATCTCCCATTGTCACAATCTTCGAAAAATGCTAATATGAAAAATTAATTTTAGCAAAGTACAAAACGTTTAATGTAAATTGTGTTAGAAGAAAAAAATTTCCAATAACCGAAGTGTAAATCTTTCCCAACTGCATTAGTATCTGGGTGCCTGATGAATATTTAGAAAAGATTAGAAAAAAAATCTTTTATTTTTCCCTTTCTAACGAAACTGTAGATCAATAGGATTTTAGAGCTTGCACCGTAAATCCCAGAAATCCTCTACTCAAAAAAACTACCATCAATAGGAGAAACAGTTTATATAGTGTTCAAGTTAGTTTATCCTGTTGCAGTTCAGTTTTAAAATTTTGCTTAACAAACAAACAAACAAACAAACAAAAACAACAACAACAAAAAACAAAAAAAAAGTTTTCTGATTTATGATAGAGACGAACAATTTATTCACTACAAATAAGAATATAATGTCACGATGCAAACTTTGATAACATTTTAATTGAAAAGGCTTAATGAATGAAGGAGCTTAATGAGCTTACCTGAACTAGCATCGGTAAACACATTATTCGTCATTTCTTTCGATACGTATTCGTCTCTGTTTTGTGCCTTTTGGCTGACAAGCCCAAGGAGATATTCATTGAGTTTGTTTGTGTCGTACATATCGGACGGTTGGAAATATGTTTCACTCATAGCCTTCGATCCCACTTTTTTGTATTCCTTCGAATACAGCTCAAAATGGGAAGGCATCATTGAGAAGAGAAAAGGAAACACAGCTGAAGCTACGGCGTTAGAAATGCCAGAATTGATGTTGATATCATAGCCTGTATAGTACCCACTACCTTGAGGCTGTAAGTCATATTTATCGACGATATCCTGTCCCAAAATCGCTGGCAGTAACTCTTTGTAAGTAATATGTTGTAGCTAGAAAATAAGTAATGCATAAATTAGATCTAGACACACATTCATATACTTGGCATTGTACAGTAATTAACCCTTCAGCGGGCGCGTCCGTGTACAAAGTGCAAATTTCCGTAATTTTCAATGATTTGTTTTTACACGTAAGGTTTGAATATTCTAAGCAGTTTCTATTTATAGCAACACCCTTTCTAATGCTGGTATGATTTTCTGATCCTTGTATTACTTTTCATTCAATGTTAATCGTGATTTAACCGTGGTAAACCAGCAATTATACTGGATTACAATACGACAAAAACAGGAGTTATGAGAGTCGATCCAATGTGCAGCTATTACACGGTATCCCGCATATCACGAAGATGGACTCTCTCATTGTTTTTTAGGTTTTAGGACATAATAGGAATGAATTCGCAAGTTGTCCTTAGATCCAATAAACCGGACAGTTTTGAAATAAAGCGATTGTATCTGTATTCTTTGACATTTAATTATAAATATATCTCAATATTATCAACATTTTATATCTTGTCATAAAACTAAGAATTATTATTTTCAATTTGAAAAAAAATAGTTTATTACAAAAGGAATAATCAAAGTTTAAAGAGACGTTGCACTTTGTGCCACGCGCGCCTGCTGGTTTTTCAAAAATTGGAGCGCCCGCTGAAGGGTTAAAAGCATTATGCTCAAAAGCAATGACGCAGCGAGCATAACTGGCACCCGGGGCACGATATCTATTTGGCACTCCCCCCTCCCCCCGAAAAACATATTGTAAGATAATATATAGAATTAGTCACCCCTTTGCGAGTGGCGCCCGGGGCATCATAGACCCCCTTGCCTCTCCCCTCGCTACGCCAGTGTTCAAAAGATACAACCTTTTACAGGAGAAACTATTAAATGGGTGATACAGTTTTAATAGATGCAATATTTCACACCAGCTTGCATGCACTGAGCCACCTGTAAAGTACCGTTTAATGGATGCCACATCTATCCGAAGTCACTCTCCGGCGTATAACGAAGTTGTATCAAAATTAAATCAGGTGTCCACCGACAATTTTATTGGCCCCGTCTTCAAAGTTTACGTATCCTTTCTTACGCTAGACACAATCCTTAAGTCTTACATAACGCTATTCAGAAACTGAATAAAAACTTTATGTCCTTGAATCAAGGAATAAGCCACTACGATGACTTCTGCTCTTTTATTTCGTACTTGACTTCACCTTATACCACGATGCAATTTTTTTCTATGTCAGTACGATGAGTCAATTTAATTTAAATCTTGTTCTTTATATATCACGCAGAGAAAATAGTGTTGACACGTGTCAAACGTAACTTCTATTTCTCAATTTTTTTCTTAAATGTAATAATTAAACATTTGTATCTGCCTCGTTCTTCTGCTTCCGTAATCATTAAACAGTTAGTAAAAAACAATCATTTTGTAAAATGAATCCCGTAGCACAATTTTCCTATTTTATTTATAATGGAATCATGCAATTTTGGCAAATTATTTGACTAATTAAATTAATGTACATGGCATATTTGCTCTCTAAAATATTTTCAGTCTTAAGGGGGTCCGGGACACATATAAAAATTTGTTTTATTTATTGAGTTAAAATTTTGAATTTTTTTGTGAAGGTTAACCATATAATTTGTAAACAAAATCACATCATAGAACTTCCCATAAAGCTTTTAAAAAATTTTTAATTTAAAATTTTTAAAAAAGTGGAGTAATTTAAAATCGTTATAACTCAAAATATTATTTGTCGAATTTCAAAATTTCTTCCTTTAATTAAACAGAAATACTTAAGTTTTAATTTTGATTCAGTGTGTTTAAAAATATTAATTTTTAAAAAAATTAAAAATATTTAGAGTAAAAATTTCAAAAAAAATGATGACTTATTTTTTAAAAATCATATTTTCAAAAGTAAATATTTTTTTCAAATTTAC
This sequence comes from Dolomedes plantarius, assembly GCA_907164885.2. Lineage (NCBI taxonomy): Eukaryota > Metazoa > Arthropoda > Arachnida > Araneae > Dolomedidae > Dolomedes > Dolomedes plantarius. The sequence continues at coordinate 9,853,154 of OU015501.1, forward strand.
TGAATCAAAATTAAAGTAAAATAATTGGAAAAGGCATGTTCAAAGTTTGAACTATTTATTTTTAACGGTTCTTGACTTATAACAATTTAAAGACGAGAAATGGTGAAAAAACCCATCATGCAGAAAAACGCATTTACACGTTTAAACACAGATTGGCCACTATTAGAATGTTGAAAAAAAATTAATATCTCCCGTTCTAATTAGGATAGAAACATTATTTAAACGTCATTTTAAGCGTAAAAGAACACAAAAATTTTTAATACAATAATTTTTTTCTAAAATTTGAAGAATTTTGTGTCCTGGACCCCCCTTTGATCTTGTGTTTAATCTAGAATAAAGGAAATGATACGACAAAACACAGATGAGGTATGCTCGTACGTACCTCTGCTCCAACAATTCTTCTAGCTTCTTCAAATAGTTGATGGTCATCCCAATGGGGATTTAACTGTGCCAGTGCTCTTGCTAAACGATTATGTTCTCGGACAAATACAGTATGCATAACAATTAATCCAGCATTTTCATTTACACGAATGTCTCCTGCAATAAATAACATTTTAATGCAAAACCGGATATAATTAAACGAAGAGAAAACATAAACCAATAACATTTCGTTTATTTTTAAATTACACTACTTAATACTTTAAAATAATAATAATAATAATTTTTTTTCTGGCGGAGTCACTTGTCGTGTGGACATTCGCCTATAATTCACCGCAGTTTACTGGTCATTTTATTATGGGGGCAACATATAGGCGGACCAGCATTACCTGAATTTTTCTTTTCATGATTTCAGAAACTTTTAAACTTTAAAAATATATCATTCACCAACAAATTTCTAGAACGACATATATGGCAAAATAATAATAATAATAATAATAATAATAATAATAATAATTTGTCGGTGAAAAGAAATAATCTACAAGGAAGTAGCAACTACTTGTAAAACGTAACACGTGTTTTTAAAGAAGTTAATTCTATACTAGATTTGCATGATTAACACATTAAAAACAATATTTCATTTAATAGTTTATTACGGTTTCATGAACTTATTAATACTGAATGGACGAAAACTTTCATATGTTCGTAAAAATGTCTTCAAACAGTAAGTAATTTAAATCGCTATATTTGTTACAAAAGGAGTTATTTTTTATGATTTCTCCAGATTGCCAACAATAATTAAAAGCCGCTTATATCTCACTTTATTTGCCAAAATTTGAATGATAATTTTTTATGCAAGTATATTAAAAAAAGTGTTCAGTTTCTTTTTTTTTAATCAACAGAAACATTAGATTTTCACTCTTGTTCCGGGAAATTTCGAAATACAAATGACGTAGAATAATAAAAATATCATCACGTTGTAACTGCCCACTTAATTTTTCCACAGATGAAATGCTTCAGAGATTTTATTGTTTTAGCTTCAAAATTTTTATTTGAATATGCCTTAATCGCACTTTTTCAGTATGACATTTGAAAAATTTTTCGTACACTTGTTCAAAAATTTTTAGGATTTCATAAATGTCAAGTTAAAAAAAAAAGATGTCAAAAAGTTTTGATTTCTTTTCAGTTCTGTTACACTGTATGTTTTGAAAGGGAATTATAAGTTATTTATTTTAATCAGTTTTGAAGGACCCTACTAATTAGGATGAACACACATTTCTTGTTAATTTATTCCCTGTTATGTCCGAAAATCCCGAAAACACGGATGCACAAAATATTGGGCGCGGTAGCCCAGTTGGCAAGAGCAGCTGGCCAGTGATCTGAACGTCCCTGGTTCGATGCTCGTCGCTGTAAATCTATCACCATGTTCACTAATGGTGGCCGGTGCACGCAAAATAGGGCGTGGCTACAATGTCCTCCAAGTTCTCAAGTTTACCTCTGGAGGTGCGGGGTCAAGTGTTCCAGTCTCGTCATTTGACTCGGTTCAAAATTACGGGACCGGTCATTTAGCCAAGTCGGACTCCGGTTCGAATCCCACTCTTGGCATGGACGTTTGTAGCCGTTCGGAATCGGCTTTAAGCAGTAGGTCCCGGTCTAATTAGCCCTCGTGTAGCAAAAAATGACCGTAGCGCTCCAAACCAAACCAACCAAACCAAGTCGGACTCCGACCCTTGTGGTGCTAATTCAAAACAGGAGTCGCACCTTCATCGCCCATAGCCTTCGGGACTTGAGCTGATGTCTACTGTCGGTCAAGGGGCATAAGCAACAACAACAACAACACAAAATATTGACCCGTATATCAGAAAAACGCACTATTAGAAAGTTTTAGATAAATTGTCTCCAGTGATTTTAGTAGGGTTAATCAAAAAAAACCATAGATGACCTATATCTCCACCATAGACCCGAATAATCGAAAGTTTGGTGCCTTTTAAAAGTTTTATGGGAAATACAAGAAGATATCAACAGAGATTTGCTTACCTGCCAAAAAGCACCTTGACTTCCCCGAACTCTTACAGTAAGTCTGTTCAGTATCTGGGGGCAATAGCTCTCGACCAGCGGCTGTTCTTACAGTCTTGAGCTCACCACCGCTGAAGGATCTGAGCTTGTTAGCTTCTTCAACTGAAGACCCATAGATAACAGAAGCGTCCAGGAAGGAAGTCACTTGGTTAATTTGCTCTCGTGGGCCTAAGGTGCATCCTATCCGCGGTGCAGTGCAGGATCGTACGTATTCCATACAATTCTGATTGCGACGACCAAATACTGGATCATTCGGTGGTATTCTAATGGGATAACAATCTGGATGAAACTGAATTTTATCCACTCCGCAGCATTTGATACGACTACCTTGATATCCTAAAAGAAAGACAGATTTCTGAAATTCGCCCTCTAATCAGATACAGCAAAAGTAGTTTGGATTTCTTTACTTTCTACATTGACGCATACAAGCAAAAGGAAGTGAAATGATTGATCTAGGTAATGGCGTGAATCTTTCTAGAGGTGAATGATTCAAATAAAGAAGAACGGATTACTCGAAACATACATGCTTGGCTGTAGACGCAAATTACCGGTTAATATTGTCGCACCTTGACACAAAACTATGCTCAAGAAAACTTAACAGCTAATTACATACGGAGTATTGGTGTCTCACACGAATGTCTTTCGTCTTTTATGATTTTTCCTTTTGACTAAATGTTCAGTATATAACTTTAAGAGCTTTTCATGAATTTGAAAAATATTTTTAAAAATGCAATAATTTTACGCTGCAGAAAAACATACTCTGCGAAAGAAAAGAATCGAAAGGTTTTACCTTGGATTAAGAATCATTCCACTTCAAAAAATTGTACCTCAGCATATTTTAGAATTGGAATCCGTTAACAAGGAGTAAAAAATCACCTCAATCTTTCGTAGTATACCAAATCAAAGTGAAAAACTCCTTTCACTGTACCTCAAAAACTGAATTATTGTAATAAGTTTATTTGTTTTGATGATATAACTTATATTTTGTTAATATTTTAAAGGTTTTAAGTTTATATCATTTTGATTCATACTGTGGATTTCATACCAGCAAAGGGCAGCAAATAATTTGAAAAGAAACTGTAATATTAAAGTACAGATAATTGATTTTTATTGCCCAAAATATTTGACTGTAAATATAACTTCAAAAACTGTAAAAAGGTTTTTGTAATCAACTTTTAGATAAGCAATTTATTTCCATTATCGTTAAGTAAATGTATTCCAGTATCGTTAAGTAAACAATTAACATATTTCTCATTTATCTATTCAATGATGACATCTTATCTTTTATTAATTTTTATGCATGTTCTTAAAACAAGTATTTCTTTTCCAGAAAAATAATTTATCTAGTGTAAACCCTTTAAAAACAATACAGTTTATATTCAAGTTACTTATATGATATTAGAGCTCATCGCATTAAAGCCCATAGTACTAGAAACAATCGGTTAATAAATGTCATTAGTCGTCTAAAGAATCTTTCATATAGGTTTATTTTCTATCAAAAGTTCAATACGCCCTTTCTAATACGCTCTTTCTAAACAGTCAACCATAAATGACTCAAAAAGGAACACCACCTACAAAATAATACATTTTAAAAAATCCAGTCTCTGTAATTTGTGTTAACAAAGCAGCCAATCTTGAACAAAATTGAATGCTAGCCTTTTCTCTGCATTCTAAAATACGAAGGTTAAAAGCATATTTACTTAGAAATGTGTAGCATCATAATTATACTATCTTACCAGCTGATTCCGGTACGTGAGCTAAGTCGTGATAAACAAATTCCCCGAAGATGGCTAAGATAGCAGTCACGTGAGTATGTGGTCTGTCCGAGTCCGTGTGCACAGCCATACTGACCTCACGAGCACTGGGTAGAAATTCTCCGCTACTTGATTGCCTCGGCAATGACACAGCTGAAATCAAAAACACATTTAGAGTACAGAAAAAAAAATTAATGTTTCAAATTTCACACCATTCACTATAATGCAATACGTTCGTCAATTTAACTCTATTATCTGTATATATAAAACAGTTCCGTAACTGACTGACTGACTGACATATAACGCACAGACCAAACCGCTGGACCAAAAGGACTGAAATTTTGCATGGCAGTTCTTCTTATAGTGTAGGAGTGCACTACGAGAGATTTTTGAAAAATTCTACTTGGATTTTTTTAATTAAATTTTTAAGCTTTCTTTGTAACATTCTTTACAGTTTGCATTTAAAATAATAATCCGGGGGTTATAAAATTTATATCACGAGAAAAATCCTAAAAATTCCTTTAAAATGAAATCTTTTTTGAATCTTTACCTCCATTTTCTGATTTTTGGTGAATTTTTAAAGATTAATTTTTAGAATTTAATTTATTAAATGATGATCACGTGGTTTCTTTTCTTTTTGTGATACTTTAAACTAATTTTGCATCACGTGCATAGCAACGAAATAGACAAAAAAATATTTTTTTCTTGCCAAGGCGGCAGACGATTGGACATTATCCAAAAAAAAATATTAAAATACAGTAAAAGAAATGTTCCTCAAACTGTACTATATTCTTTAGTATGTTCTTTTAGATTTAATTTGAATATTTTCTTCTTCATTATTTTATCTATAAAAATGTCCGTTACGATTTTTTTATAAATATATTTTTTCGTTTTTTTACATCAATTGCATACATTGATCGTTGTATTTATTATAAATAAATAAATAAATATATATATATATATATATATATATATATATATATATATATATATTGGCATTAATTGCATGCATGGACCGTTGTTTAATTTAAATGTACTCCGTAGTGAAGTACGGGTTTTCAGCCAGTTTTAGATAAACAGATATAATTTTCTGATGATTTTAATTCTTTATGTGAAAACTTATTGAAGTAGTTTTTAATTTGGATTTCATCAGGAAAAACGATGCAATGATTTTTAAATTTTAAATTTACCAAAATTAAATAAAAGGACTATTTCTACATTTCTTTGGATTTTTCTTTATATGTTTATTACGGATGAATTTCCCATTTATTTAGCTAGCAATTTATCTTTTTTCATATATCTATACATGTGCAAAAAAAGTCACCGTTTTTCAATAAAACTTTCATAGCACGGAAAGTCAGAATTTCATTTCGTCTCAAGGGAAGAATACTAGAATTTTTTCTTAATTTGTAAATTAAACTAGTAAAATATTTTCTTTATCATCCTTAAAATAATATTTTCTTTAATGATTGCAATATCCTGAGTATGAAAATTTTAAATATCATATTTTTTTCCAAGCTTCATTTCAAACGATAAAAAATTTACCTTACAAATAAAGGGATAAATGAGTTTTATTTCACGGATAGTTATCCAAGTATCATCATTTATTATCCTTCAGTGATAAAAAAATTATTAATTCTTAATTCAACACTAAAAATTAATTAATATCCAAAAAGAAATCCTTTTTGCGTCAGTTCGTCTTGATCTTTTTTTTTAATGACACACATAAAAATAAAACAACGATAACATTGTTGTCTATTTTCCCATAAGAAATGCTATAAAGGTGTAGGAAAATTTTGAGTTTTTCATATCGGAAATATTTTCACTGGGAAATCAGTTTGACACAGAAAAAAAATTATGTTCACCAGGAAACAATAATTCTTTCATAAACATTTCAAATCAAAAATATATACAAATAGCGTTTACGAAGAGAGATTAATCTTATTTTAACATATTAATCCAAGTATCGCCCTACGTTAACAATTTAACACCTTCTCAATCCAGTTTGAAAAATCAGTTGATTCCCAAACCAGAATTTTTTACGATGCATATTTTCACATCAGTTTATCCTTTAAAGTTTACTTGAAGATCTGTAGAAGTAGATCAACATGTTTATGCATTTTTTATACTATACAGTTGAGGCAAAATATGTAACAGTGTAAAAAAAGCAATTTCAGAAATATTAATACAAGGCTATTGTGTCTTAATCACGCAAAAATATTTATTCACCGGTGGAAAATTCATGAGGAAGAGAAATAATTAACTTTGACTTTGCTATTCTTCAGCGTGATTTTTTCTCTATTACATAATTTTTCAAGTTTGAGAGAGTTTTGAAATCATATTTAATGCTAGTTAAAATAGATTTCATAAGGTGTTGGAAAATTGTACAACATTGCGTTTTCATAGCGCATAATATTTTAATGAGAATTGCCCAGATTTGTTTAGCATTTCTAAATGATATTTCATAAAATATGTGTAATAAAAAATATAATAGGAACTTCTAAATATTGTTTTTTTTTCTGTTCAAACTGTCTCTCAAACAAATTTTTTTATTCTAAGGCTAATATATTAAGGCTTAGTATTCAGCCGTACTAACATTTTGTGTTCTCTCTGAATATACAAGTTTCAAGCGAAATTTCTTTTAATTTGAAACTATATCAGGACTATAGATATGTTCCGGTTCGAATTTTAATGTCATTCATAACACTGCTAGGAATGAGTTCGCTCATGTTTAAAAAATAGACAACTGAACTGAAAACAATTGAACAAAAACATATAATTGATTTGTTCTACGATGATCCACATAAAACAGTCAGAAAATAATTTTATGAATGGACAGCATGACAATTTATAATCGCACTCACAACTGTGGCTTCATGAAACAGGAAAGATTATGTCTCAGTTTACTTTTAAGTTGGGAAAGAACATCATAAAACGAGGGAAAAACCGGGGAAACAGGACATTGTACTCTGAGTTTGGATCTGAAAGATCAGTATCTAATAAATTGAAGAGAACAAGGAAAAAGATTGAAATATGTAGCAATAAAAAAGCTTTAGAGGTGAAGGGAAAATCTCATGTTCTGCTTGTCACAAATTCATATCAGCCAACTAATATTAAGAAAATATATTTTTTCTGAATAATGAAACTAAAATTGAAAAAAAAAAGTAGTTACATGTTACTGTAAGAGACACTTAAACGTAAACGGTAATAAATCATCAAGTTAACTCAAAATTTCCTACAGGAGGAAACACGTGAAAGAAGTTACTGTAACTCTGAGATGAAAAACTTCAACTATGCAGTTGTATAGTATGTAGTTTATGAAAACTACATGCTATAAATTTATTCATAAACACAGCTCGCTCTTTTTAAAAATATTTCTTCGGTGCCTATTTATAAGAATTTTTCTTTTCTATTACCTTCTTAAGTAGTACAGATGTTGAGATATGTCAGTAAAGAGATAACATACTCCTAGATTCAAAAATATACCATATCATTTGAAACTGATTTACTAGGTGTGGTCTAGAAACCGCCTCAAAAAATATAAATGAATTTGAATTTCATGCCCTACAGCTTTGTTAAGGTGTGGCTAAGATGTTCTTCGTAAGATATCATCGCTTTATCAGACTTGATGGCTCAAGGTTTTTGAAGACTACGAACAGGGTTCATTACACAAAACTGACTTCACAATAGCACGAATTACAAATAGCATGAACAGAACTTTAATATCTTTGAGACAAATTTTTAATAAACTGAATGAAAACAATTCTACTTTACTTCAGAGAATATTAACTTGTACCAGATAGAGAAAACTATGTCAAATATGAATTAAATGTATTGTGACAGCGTAATAATTATTAGTATTTACAAAATAAATGAAATAGAATGTTGAATTCAAGTTTAATGCATTATAATTAAGATTTTTATTAGAATAAAATTAATGCTTTATTGAAAGAATATGTCAACATTCTGTAGCACATGTTCACAAATACAGTACATAATAAAATGAATCAAGTAATTTGTAATTTATTTTATGTTTATATGGGTGATTCCCTCGAAAGAGGCTCCGAAGAATCTGCAATAGGAAGTATTATAGAATATTCGAGTGAATCACCCTATAGATTGTGTAAAAGTCAAGACATTCGGAAATTGACAACTAGGATAAATTATTGGGATGACTGTTCGGTGGAGTTGTGTGGAATGGGGAGTGACACAAAATTTAGTGGAAACAGTACAACGATATGTTAGCCCCAATAACACTAAATAATTATTTATTCACTGACTATCTCTCCATTTCTAAAAACCAATAGTTATTACCATAGATTTCAACGAATAACTATCTGAATGATTGTGAAGATGGCAAATGTTCAAGGAGGTGAAAAATGTTTAATGGGACAGTGGACCTTCAAACCTAACTTTTTTTGTTTTGAATGGATTTGCTTGAAATTTGAATATGTGATTAGTACCATAGATATGTAAAAGTGGTTAAAACTTATAGATGAAATATTAATAATTTGTGAATTATGAATTATTAATTATATCAAAAATTGACCTCATTAAAAATGTTCCAGGCGCATTTCTTTTGCATATAAAATGGTAATTTTTATTTACAGGATACCTTATAGAACTAACAATGAAACTTATTGTTTATTTTTAAGCATTCATTAAAAATATAAAGAGAAAAAATAATAATAGTGAAAACACCCTTTTTACTACACAAAATACCTATAAATCATCTTTTCAAGTACAAAATTTAGAAATTCTGAGCTACGAAGCATAATTTTTTTCAATAAGATTTATTTGATATATAGTTAAGTATACAAAACTTAAATTTCAAAGCAATACGATAGTAAGAAATGCTCCTGGAGCAGTTTGAATATTCGTATGACATGAAAATTTTTATTTTGAGAAAAACACATTTAAAGTTATTGCTATTAGTAACCACATAATATCTAAATTAAATACAAATGCCTATAACTAGAAAAGTAATCACAGAAATTAAAAATTCTTTTTGCAACACATTCCTACTCGTCCGTAGTTTCACAATTCAATAAAATAAAAACATTGAATTTTTGGACAAATTTCACAATTTTGAAAGTCCACTGTCTCCTTAAAATATGCTTTGCTCAATATAACTTGCTGTCTAATAAAGCGAGAAAAATAGATAGGAAATATTTGCACTTACAGTCAGCATAATCTGGAGCCAAAAAGCGCACGAAGCGTCTATTTGAATTTCCCCAACTGGGATTCTGTACATTGTTGCAATAACCACTGAATGCTCGATACTTGCGAGGTTGGCAGGGAAAATCGACTTCAAGAGGACAACCATGACTTAAAACTGTCCCTCGGATGTCTGCGGTTGGCAAACCATAAGCCACTTGATCTTTACTTAGTTCATACCTGAAATTATATAATAACGTATTGCATGAGAAAGAGGAACATTTAATTGAACTTTCAAATTTTGTTTATCCCAGTAACTATACTAAAGAATCCTGTTAAAAAATGCTTAGTTCATTTTGCAGTCGGATATTAAGGTTTTGTATTTTAAAAGATGATAACGAAATCAAATCGTATCTATATTTTTAAACATTAAAAGCTACAGCAGCTTATAACCTAAAGTTTCACCTAAAATATTTTTATATTATCACTATTGAAATATTTTTTGTGTATTTTTCGAACTGTATCTTTATGTAAAAGAGAAATATCTTTAAACCATAGATTTTCTCTCTAATAAATACCACCAATAGTTCATAACTTGAAAAATCGTTAAGCATTCAACTTGTCTGAAAATACATGTTATTGCAGCAACCTGTATATAAATAACGAACAAGTAAAAAAATACTTATTTAAACTGTTAAGCTTAGTAAAATTAAACACGGATCAACATTTTGTTCGTTTAAACTTGATGTCCATAGGGCTCGAGGTAGCCTATTGGTAGCGCGTTGGGCTTAAAAATGGGGTTCTAATCCCGACGAACCTCGTTAAATACCTTTGTGTCTAAGCCGGATATGGGCACGTTAAAGCTGTAGACCGGAAATGGAATATATGATGTCAGAGAAGGTGGGAGAAGGTACGATCTCCCCATATGGGTGCTCGGTGAAAATGGAGGTGGCACCAGTAGATGGTGTTGGTTCGCTTATACGGTACCCTCATTGAAAGTAACCACTGTTTCTAGTGGATCAAGAGCAAATGCCTTGGCTCACAATAAACTCTCGATGCAAAGCAATACTCTGACTGAACGATTGCATCTACAGACCAATCAATTTATCATCATATTACAAATAATGAAAATACAACTTCTCTTATTAAAGAATATTAATTTAGGAATAGTATGAAACATGCAATAGTCAAATTAAGCCATTCAACTTCATAATGGAGCTCTTCTATCGAAGGTTCCTGATTATTTTCAATCAAGATAGTAAACATTGTTTCCTGTAACGATTTTTTTAAATTCTGCGTGTGTTTTTTCAATAAACTTGATATAATAAATAGGAAACTAAAGAAGGTCAGAATAATTTATATTCACTAAAATCCTTTTTATCAGTTAAGATATGTAAACATGGAAACAAATTTGCTTTTAAAATTAAATCTTAGTAAAATAGGCATAAACATACTATTATTGATTTATTTTAAATATAACTCCCAGAATAATGTATAGTTTTTATACTTAATTCTATGGGGCTTTAGTTAAATGTAAACGTTACTACATGCATCTGGTTCCAGAATCGTGATGACTTTAAAAGAACTTACAAGTACACAATCATTATATCAAAATTAAAATGGCTTGTCTAAAATTACAAAAGACGAAGAAATTAAACAGTATGTAAAGTATACTTTATATTGATAAGTATGTATGATATTGACAATAAACACATAAAGCAATTTTTTGTTACATGCTGGTTTTCTATTACACATTTCCTGCGGCAATTCTTGATTAATCCTTTCACAATTTCTTCATACCCTTTTCACCCGAGCACGAAAGAAAATAATAGATAGAAAGCCAGTGTATGTAAAAATACTGAGACTGGGGTATGATGCCATAATCTAAATGAAAGAAAACATTCCTGACTACGAAGGAACTGAAACAAATTCTATCGCAGTTGTAACCAGTTTCTGTTACGGCTTAGAAGCGAGTTTCTGTCGACCCGTTGAGAACCCGTGTCGAGCTGCAGTTGACGAAGTTGTTTAAAAATCGTAAAAAAACGCGAGAGATATTAGCTAACTTGAAGCATATTATCTTGAAGGTGAAAGCTTTCTAGGGTATTATCGTAGAAAACTATTTTTTCATTCCGAAGTAACGCACAAAATTCTCATTTCCCTCGTAAATATAATTTTAGTTGTAATCAAGTCAAATCTTTAATGAAATGTTCGTTTTACTTATTAGTTTGTTCTCCTCATATCAAGTATACCTGGTACAATAAATTGTATAGGCAGAAGTGCGCATAAAGCAACTAAACTACTTTGCTTTAAAAGCAAGAGTATTCAATTTCTCAAAACTGTACATCATATAATTCAGCTTAATAAAATGAAGAGCTGTGTCATACTGTATTTTTGCAGATGAATGAAAGTTCGAAAGCATTTTGTAGACAGCATAACATAGAAAAAGAATATACGTAAATAACAAAAGAACAAAAACGAAGGAATAAAAAAAATGATCACTTGCTATTCTAGTGGTTGAAAAGAAATTTGTTGAAAAAGGAAATGACGTACAGAAATGTAAACAGGGAGGTTTAGTAATTATACTCCATATGCTACAAAAGATCCTAAGATATGAATAAGGAAAAGTTAGTAAGCGTCAAACAAACGGTATAATGAAACCCAAAATCCATCTCCGAGATTGTCATCAAGGAAAGTCATATTTTAGCCACGTGTAGAATTTACCTGACAACCTACAAATTACTGCCAGTTGTGAATATGTCAGAAATTCATGGTAAAACAAGGGAACAATTGCATTAATTTACGTCACGAAAAATATTTTTCGAATGAATACATAGCAAAGAATTAATGTGGGAAAGAACCTTAAGAATTAATTTATCAGCATTGTGATAAATTATGTATATAACCTGTTTTGGAAATTTTAATAATTTTTAAAATTATAATGAACATTTCACACCTCCTATTTATTCTTTCTTTTTAGTTTTAATTCGACTGGTTAGTATAAGGACTGAATACTGGACTTGTTGCTTTGAGGACAGACAAAAGTTAACGATAACACCTGGAAGATATGTGATAATATTCTCTACTGGAACTCGCATTCTACTACGCCTGGAACAGACCAGGATGTCTCTCATCAACCTGTGTGGAAATCAGCCTAATAATATTTAGAAGATATTTTTACCTTTACTAAAATTCAACTGGCTAACCCAGCAATCGAATCTATAACCCTCTGCTTGCTAAACACGTGTATTGACTAGAACGTCTAGGCCATGTCAAGTCTTCACTTAATAAGCCTCACAAAACGAGTCGTTTTTCATTAATGAATTTTCAGAAAACAAAAATACAATGACATATCTCGGTGATTCAGTGGTTAAAATGTCATCCCATGGGATGCCGAAGATGAAGCCCTGGAAATATTTCATTTTCGACAAGCAAAATTTAACAACTCCTATGGATTGTTATAACACGATGCGACAGTTACGATAGAATGGAGGATGTACAGAGCTATGGTTAGTAAACCTAAACGAATCAAAACCCTAAATAATAATTTTTTTCTTAGGAAAGTTAAATTAAGAAGTGCAATCAAGGATACTGAAAGGACGGTGAACATATATTTAACTGGGATGCATTAACTGGAGAGAACTCGTACATGCGTTATTTGTTTGTAGGCAAGATAACTGATACACTCCCCATTGACTTTTTATCTTATTTGCTTTGTCTTTTTAATGTTTTGCATCTTTTCGCTCAAACTTCATGCATCGTTCTATGTGTAACAAGATACCTTTGCAAGTGAAAAGTAAATAAATAAATTTATAAACTGGAGCTTGTGGCGGCCCAGTGGTACAGCGCGCTGGTTTTCGGTGCTGAGGGTGCTCAGATCGAATCCTGGCGTCGCGACACGAAAAATGTCTCCGTTCGTGTCGTCCCTTCATAGGGGATAATGCTGTCCGCCTATATGGTGCCCCCACAATAAAATGGGCAGTAAAATTGCAGCGTGGTATAGGCGAATGTCTCACGACAAGTGCCTCCGCATTGGGGAAAAAAAATTATAAACTTTTGGACTCAAACTTCTGGAGTTTGAAGCATAATACCACTTTCTCAATAAATATTTCGCAATGTGCTCTGCGGTTCTAATCTCTAGATAAAGATTTGATTTAATGAAGAAAGAGATCTAAGAACATTAAAATGCTCAGGTGAACAAGTGACAAGAGTCAAAAACACTTTACAGTTTATACTAAATTAAGTGGTATGTCCGATATAATATTTTTATTTCTTTACATAGGTTGTAGAAGCCCTTCAATTAGAAACCTAGAAATCACCATCTTTCTCTACTTATGGCTTCCTGAACAAACGGAATCTTGATATGACCCCATCAGTGATGGCCTCCGAAAAACTTGAACAACTTGGTGTATGATGAAGGGGTCTTCCATACTTTCTATGCAGTTCCCAGAAATATTTTAGGATATAATTCTTCGTGCTTCTGTATTTCAAGAAATCTTATTTCGAAGCTTCATAAATTTCAAATTTTACATAAGTTTAAAATACATTACTCATAAAATATGCTTTTTCTTTTCAAAATAAAACTGCAGAAACTTTTTAATGAAAAGGAAAAATTAACCTTATTAATTTCACTAGTATAACAAAATTTCATGAACAGTAATCAGTTGTAATGTTTATCAACAACATGGTTAGTTCAGTGGATTTCCCCTCCTGTAAATAGTCTTATATATCGTGATTTTGCTGGCTACTTAATTATGGGAGCGGTGGCCCAGTTGGCAAGAGCAGCGGGCCAGTGATTTGAACTTCTCTGGTTCGATGCTCGTCGCTGACAAATCCACCGCCGTGTACGCTAATGGCAACTAGTGCGCGTAAAATCTGTCGAGGCTTCAATCTCCTCTAATTTCTCAAAATTTACCTCTGGAGGTGCGGGGTCAAGTGTATCGGTCTCGTCACTTGACTCGGTTCAAAATTACGGGACCGGTCCGTTATCCAAATCGGACTACGCCCCTTGTGGTGCTAACTTAAAATCTGAGCCGCATCACTCAGTCCAATAGCTTATAATGGCCTTGATCTGATGTTGCTGTAGGTCAAGGGGCATAAGCAACAACTACAACAACATTATAGGAGCACCATTTCGATGAACCAGCACTGCTCCCTACAAGGGCATAACTCAGGAACATTCGAGATTCGAATATGATGTAGGTGGCTATGACGAGAATGTCTGTTCAGTCAACGTTAAGCTTTAATAGAAGATGCGGATAATGAAGGGTGTTTTCTTTCGGGAGAAGATGAATAGAAGTTTCATGACACACGTGGTACTCCATAGTCCATGGGTCTTGAAATGGCGGGTTCCTATCGTGGCTCGTTTTCAAGGAAAGAGGGAAAAAAATTTGGAGCAAGGTGTTTGGATTTGGAGCACTGTTTTCCTCGAGATTTGAAAAACCAAGTTTAACGAACCCTATCGGAGACAACGGTTAAAAGGCGAATGATGCGGAGAGACTATTAATAATACTTACAGTTGAAAGCTCAATCTGAATGGCTACCAACACCCATGCCAAGCGAACCCGCCACTTGGAAACCGAACGCCAAGTTCATCCGGTAAAGAATTGTGCTTATTTATACTAGAATAAAAATGATCACCATCTCTTCTGCAATGAATACTGACGCATAACCTTTATCTAATTCCTACAGATTTTCATATACAGCAGACAATTGTTTAGACATATCTCAGTTACCTATTTTTCATCTCAGTTACCTATTTTTCTGAGTTATGAGTAAAATTGTGTATCCTTTCAGTTGGAAATGCTGAACAACTTCAATTATATACTACTGAGGTCAAAATAAATTTCCTTTAATCGTATTTTCTTGCTGGTCAAAGAAAAAAATATAGTTTCTTCACGGAAGAGTCGTTTCGCAAGAGATAAACCACGTGCCTTATGAAATGTAATTAGAGGTGTTCATTGTGATGCGTAATGGTGGTCCATTGGATATGCATGTGAGAGGATTCACAACTTCTGCTGTCCTCGATGACTAATGTAGATGGAGAGAAAAAATAATCTGCAGTACTGAAGAAGAAATAAAAAAGCATTCTAGTTCTACAGAAACCTGCATTTAGGGGTACACTTACCATATTTAACAATGCAAAATAGCACTGAACCGAAATCAATTTGAAAGAGAACACAAAAATGGTGCTTAATGCACAGAAAAAGAAAATTTAAATTTTCCCAACTCCCACCAGAAAATCTTGATTGTCTAGTTATAAAGAGGTTAAAATATAATTTTCTTGTAAAAATTATTCTAGTTCAGGTACTGAATATAATTCGTATATTTTAATTCAGATAGAAATTTCTTCTACAAAAGAAAATTAACTCAATTAATGCAGCCCAGAAAAATACTACAGAGGAAAATGAAAGGTGTTAAAATGCCAAAAGCTTTATCTGTGACAATGACCAGTAGTTTTTTGCACAATTTTCGATGGAAATCGTTTTAAGTTTAACTTTTCATTTGTTCGACTTCAATTTCATTTATGCATTATTTCTCCGACCGTTAACAACATATTAATGACACTGCACTATATATAAATGCTTTTTCATATTAAATGTCGGAAAGTATGATACGTTTGTAGAAATACCTCATTTATGGATTTATTTTACAAATTAAGCGCACGGAAATGACTTAATGAAATATTATTTTAAAAGCATAAAATTATAAGTCTTTTTAGGTTTTTAAGTCTCTCCGCTAGAGCGAGCGTACGAAGAGCAGTTTGAAACAATGTCAAAATATTTTTTGAACATGCGATTAAATATTACAAATGCATCTGCTGTACTACAATTTAAATCACTTAATATAATAATACTTGAAATATAACTTTGTTCTTGAATATGTCAGTCATATATCAGATAACGGCCACTTTAGAGTGTGTAAAGTGTGTTCTGCGAAGTGTGAAAAAGACAACCTAGATAAATTTGCCTCAGGTTTATTTCTCTAAAGATTCATTTGAAGAACCCTTGATTTGCATACAATGTACTTTCGTAATTGCTTGTTAAGTCCACAAATCATGTTTCAGAGGGTATTATCTCTAAAGAGAAAATTAAGGTAGCACATACACAGCTACGTACGTATCATTTAAGCAGTAATCGCATTGTTATTATGATAATGCGCTACGATGATAAAAGACCCGATTGCATTTTAATGCGTTACTTCTAAAGGCTGAAAATATTATAAATATAGAAGCCTAAGAAATGTGTGGATTATTTCGGCTTTTATACACACTGATGAAATGGTAAATTAGAGATATCTTTTGGAGTTGGTATTGGGGCATCTTTATCTCTCGCACATCCACTCATCTGTATTTTAACTCTCATTAAAAACGAATAGTTATTAGGGCGGAAATTGAATCCACCATCTCAGATATTCAATGAACTGAGTTATATCGTCCTGTCGTTGATTTTTCCCCTCTACCACATTGATACCAAGGAGCTATATACTGGGGTTCAAAATCTTTCAATATTCGTTGGTGTCGCTGCAACAACTATCTCTCTCACAACGCACTCATTCAAATCTTTTTTGTTACTGGAAACTAGCTAATTTCTATGTACATCATCTACTACGTCCCGATATGATATTCCAAGCACCCAACAACACGACATGTTTCTGATCAATCCTTCTCCGCTGAAAGAGGGATTTCAAACCTCGATCAAACAGAACGAAACTTCCTTCAGGGGGTACTACTATAACCACCCCACCTTTCACAATGCCCTATTGTATGTTTATTTTTTTTTTCTCATTTGAAAGGAACTATGTCCAGAATAAGGACATAGTTCCTTTCAAATGAGGAACTACGTCCAGAATAAGGGCCGCGGTAGCCCGGTTGGCAAAGGCGTCGAGCCAGTGATCTGAGGGTTGCGGGTTCAAGGCCGGTCAGACAAAATCCTCCTCCTTGTTCACTAATGGTGGCCGGGGCACGTAATATTGGGCGTGGCTGCAATGTCCTCCAAGTTCTCAAATTTACCTCTGGAGGGGCGGGGTCAAGTGTTCCGGTCTCGTCACTTGACTCAGTTTAAAATTACGGGACCAGCCCATAGGGGTGTAATGCTGGTCCACCTATACGGTGCTCCCAGAAAAGTGGCCAGCAAAACCGCGGTGTCATATGACGGTAAGGATAATGCCCAAATAAACGTCCGCCGCATTGGAGAAGATGTCCAGAATAAGTGTTGAACTCCTACCCCATGTCACATCTTCAAACCACTGATTAAATACCTTTCAGGTGTGGATTACAGTACAGTCACTCCAGGCGAGCGTGAGAGCCTTCAAAAATTAGGTCTTTATTACTATCTGAATAAGAAATACTATTTTTCCTGATTCAACTGATGATTTGATTCATTTTAAGTTATGAATTACAAACAGAAAATCTTTGAAATGTAGTAACTATTTTATTTTTTTTTAACAATGTTCATCGGCAACACTAGAGGAAAGCTCTCGACTTTTATGAGTCTTTTTCAATGCTGAAACCTGCTAAAATTGTACGTAAATCGTTAAATTTATCTCTGATAGTTAAGCCGAATAAAGTTGAATAAGCATTAGATAGATTTTTAATAAATCCTTTTACCCCAAAGAAAAAATCTATCATTACAGTCTATGTCTAAAATATTTATTCCAATATTTGTAAAAAATGAGATTAATTTATAGATAGTATTTCATATGTACATTTTCTTTTCCTAAAAGTCTTTCACAGTTTATCTTTCAAGATGTAAGTGGTTGGTTGGAGATGGTTGATTTGGAATATTACGGTCATCTTTTGCAGCATAATGGTATACATCGTCAAGATTTAAACAAAAAAACTAATTTTAAATTTATTTTTTTATTTTTAAAAGCTGAATTTTTATTGGTTGTGTTAAGATAAAATTTGGCTAGATTACTTTACTGAACAAGTGTTGAAAATTCAGCTGTCACCAAGAAAAATTCTGATTAATTCATCTTTATGCCACTAAGAAAGTATTTAAAGTTTACTCATCGGAGGAAAACTATAAAATCTAATCCTGGAGTATGCAATGAGAGGCCTCAAAGTTTAGTTTCGCCTAAAGACGTAAAACTATAAAATTTGGCATTCATAGGGAGTAAAGGATGTCGTTTAAGGCCTTTTGAAGACTCAGTCTTAATCCAATGATACAATAGTTTTTTTTTTTTTTTTTTTTTTTTGCCAATGCGGAGGCACTTGTAAACAATAGTATTTACTACTAATATGTTATGGCATGTTATTGATCCGAAAAACAGGATATCCATAATTTTATGAAAAAATAATAATTAATGATCTTCCAATTTTATTTCTCACAATATACTTTTAGTCGAATAATATTACCGATAGATGACACAGACAGTAAAAGATAATATTCTGTCAAATTTTCCATCCATCTATTACAATAATAAGATATTTTCTCACGCAACGCCCTTTCTCTTCCCCAGTTTCTATGCACCAAAGTTCTTCGATTCTAAGGTTCATGTTAGTACCCGTCTTCCATGACTACTGCATATACTCGTATGTATCGTAGTTCATAACTTTAGTAATGTATACAAGAAACATCTTTATGAATCTAATAATTACGCGTAATTGCAATCAATTGAATCATTTTTCGAGAACTGGAAAATTTATTAGAACAAATAAGGGTTTTTATTAAACTTTATATTCTAATACATGCCGCCCACATGGTGTAGTGGATAGCGTCGTGAGCTTCCACGCAGTGGGCTTGGGTTCAAATGCGAGATAATGCTTGGTCGTTACCATACTGTCAACTCCTAAGGAGCTATGCTGGCTCACCTAAATGCTGCTCCTACCATAAAGTAGCCAGCAAAAATTCGGGGTGAAAAACAAAAGGCGAATGTCTCACGACAAGTGCCTCCGCATTAGAAAAAAATATTCTAATACACTCTTGAATTATTTGGTATTGGATAATTTTTTTTTCAAAAAGTCTTCTTTAGGGGATACATTTTTCTGATATACTTTCAGGAACGTATGTATCGCACTAAGGAATCTAGTTTTGTTCAATTAAATAGTATAAAAAATATATACCAGTCATGTGGTATTTTTACAAGAAATAAAAAAAATTTAATTCCTATAACTTTCAGTACACTATATCGTTTAAACTCAAAGATTCTGGAATAATTTACAATTTATATTTTAATATGTATGGTTATTGTCATACGTTAATATTTGATATTAAGATCAATAAGGTTAATATCCCTATGTAAATTAAGATAGTTGCATATCTGCCATTCCTGTATAAGCGAACGATAATTTCGTAATATATCTTCAGGAACGTTGTTGTACTTTTGTTTCTTTACTTACTTAGTTGCTTCTGATTACGATGCGGTACCAAATGAAAAATGTATTTACTTGTTCATCTATCAACAACTTCAGGTCTCGTGGTTTAATAATTCTTTTATATACACAGAGGGCAATCCAACAATATATCGAAAGAAAAAAAGGAAAATAAATCTTTAAGTATTGTACCTTCCTCTGCAGCACCCACATAACTAATAATCTAAAGAATGTGTTTTTTAATTCAGCGAATTTAGAAACACATGAGTTGATCAGAACTGATCTTAAAGATGAACAAACTAGGGCCCTAAGCATAGCAGAAACTGACAAAATTCACTCAAAAAAAGAAGCACACAAGATCATAGAAAGTAAATGGGCAAAACAAATTTATACCGTACATGAACAAGGGAGGAAAGATCACCAGTTACTGAGATAACTTAGGAAAAAACCAGTTAGCATTATCGACAAGGAGAAAAAGGAGAATGATCATCTTCAAAACATTATTATTATAATTATTCCTGGCTCAATTGAGTAATTAACTCCAGTTTGTAATGCACTCTAACCTCAAATTAATCTCTAATAACTATACTCAATTTTTTTTAATTACAGTATGCATTTAATAATTTTCTTCGAATAATTATATATACATCAACTAATCTCATATAATAATTTACTAATTTTCTAACAATAATTACGTATTTCACGAGAGATGTACTATTATTTTTACTTTTGTTCTATTGGACTCGCATGAATCGATTCATACCCTCAAGTTATAATCCACAGACCTCTTCAAACAATGCTCAACACTGACAGAAAAAAAGTTGATGAACAATTTGGACAAACTCGCAGCAATTGTCATTTCTGGACATTAGCAGGAACACTCTAAATAAGATATTTGTGAAATATTTGGGAGCTCGTTTCCGCGTTGGACCCACCCTGAGGCATCTTTGACATTGAATAAACAAGGAACAGGTCGAAGGGAGTTGAAAGTTTGGGTTACTGGGTCTTCACCACATTCGGGGTCTTAGCATTCTCTTTGTCTCCGATGCATTGGAAACGTCAGCCAGTTATCTCCTCAACAGACCGAAAGGTGTTGCCCAGTAGAGGGACTGTCTACAAACTGAATTAAGGGATAACACATAATCACTATTTTAACAGAACGAATAAGCATTGATTTGAAAAAGAAGAAATCTCAATCAATAGGGTTCAAATAGATATTGTTAAAAATATTTCAACATAATAAATCAATTCACAATGGATTTTTTTTTTTTTGGTTTTTTTAAAATTCCAGACTAAGAAATCAACATCAATTTATTTTTTTTTTAAATCAGAAAATGGAAATAAATTGTTTTATATGAATTGATTATCTAGGCCTTAAATTTTAAACAATGACAGTTTTTTGACAATGTTTCATTTTTGTTAATTTTATTAATTTAAAGATTTAGTTTCAAGCTTGTGCTTGTATTAAAAGTTTTATCTTACATAAACAATCATTTGTTTAATGATAATTTTGCCTCTGGTTAAAAAGAAGCATTGTCATTAAATTTTGCTAATCACGGGTCGCTTCAGTGTATTTTGTAGTTTCATTTTTTTATAAATTTTTGTAGAAAAAGAATTTAACTGCTTTAACAGCTTACAATGGATGCGTTTGCATAAAAGTCCATTGCTACCAGCTTTTAATATACGCTGCCCTACAATAATGGACCGGACGCAATCTGATTTGCATAAAATCCGACTGCATGTCGGATTTTATGCAAATCCAGTGCTCGCACGTGACCTGTTAAGGTTGAATACGATACGCGAAGTGGTGACGTCGGTAGTTCTGTGTGAAGTTGTGACAGTATGTCGAAACGAAAGGAACTTTGAAAGAGGTGTTATTGTTAGTTGTCACATTGGCGGCAAATCTATTCGCACAATTGGGGTAGAATTATCACAGCCACGGTCAACTGTTGGTGATGTCGTGAAGAAGTGGAAGACTACGGGAGTTGGGGAACGAACTGCACTCGTTGGTCGTCCCCGTAAACTGACCGAACGGGATCGGCGTGTCCTGAAGCGTGAGGTTCGTAGGAACCGCAAGAAACCACTTCAAGTCATCAACAGTGAGTTTCAACAGGCAGCAGGGGTTACGGTACAACCGAATACTTTGGGAAAGAACTGCACGCCCTCAATATCCAAGGATGTGTTGCCGCACACAAACCAAACATCCATCTAAGAAAGTCGGCAGACTCGCTTGGTGTTTACAACATCCCAACTGGACTGTGGACCGCTGGAAAACTTTTTTTTATGGAGCGACAAGTCACGTTACATGCTCTTGCAGTCGGATAGGGGTGCTTCGGTTTTTCTAATGCCAGTCGAACGTCTGTTACCCGAGTGTATCGTTCCAATTCTTAAGTTCGGTGGTGGTGGTGGTGGTGGTGTACTTATTTGGAGATGTTTTTCGCGGTATGACCTGGCACCTTTGCATGTTGTTCCTGGTAAATTGAACGCCGTCGCCTACATGAACATTTTGGACAATCAGGTTCTTCCTGCGCTCTGGCAATTTTCAGGAATGGACGAATGCTACTTCCAGGAAGACAACGCTCCATGTCATGCTGCAGCCTCTGTCAAGCAGTAGTATCAAGATATGAATGTAAAACGTCTTCCCTGGCCGGCTCAGAGTCCCAACCTAAACCGCATAGAACATTTGTGGGACGAGTTAGAGTGACGTTTACGCAGCAGGGAACCACGTCCGAAATCTACACCTGAGCTGGCGACATTCTTTTAGCAAGAATGGACACAAATACCCATAGCTGTGTATTAAAACCTTGTTGAAAGTATACCCAGAAGGGTTGCTAGTGTAACTGCATCACGTGGGGGACCACCCCCCTATTAAAGCATGTATTCTTTCCCTTATACATCACATCTTGCTGTCCGGTCCATTATTGTAGGGTAGTGTATGTTGCTGTAGACTGCTGTTTGGTTTTCTGAAAATTTATAACGTTTACATTTCTATAGACATACATGCATGCCCTCAGTTTGGATATATTTACATACACACACATGTGATGAGTAGCAGAATTTATTTATAAAAATATTTTCATCACCAATAAAATATAATTATTTTATCTTTAAAAAAAGTTATGTTTAGAATTTCCCATAAAATTGAAATTATTAGAAAATTTAATTAAAAGTATAAAAATTCGATTTTAAATTGAAGAATTGTATTGAAGTGTATAAAAAGGAAATCGGGAAGAAATATATTATTTTAAATACCCGCACTTCTCTTACAATATTTAACAGTAATTTTCATGTTTTGAATTATTTATGGATGATACTAATCGTTAGTATATCTGATTTACGAGTTAGTTGTGTGGGGCTAGATACCTCATTTTTCTTCAAGTTACTTGAATTCAAATCATAGAAATGGAAATTTTCATACAACCCCTAAGAAAAATATATTATAATCCTGTCCTCTTCTGCATTATTGTGAACAAGCCTTCCTACTCATCCTATTTATTACTCAGCGCTTGAAGATGCTTTTAAAGAATCTTGCGTCATTAGGTTAATAGCTAAATAAAAGACTCTAAAGGGTTTCTACCTGGATGTTTTAACGTTCAAGGTCAAAATGTTGCATTCTTGAAGGTCATATAAATAAAAATTGACATTTAGCTTTTTTCTAAGTATTACGCAATATTTTTTGCCCTTTTTTTACACACTCTGTGTTACGATGCAGTGAGGAGTTATTAATTTATAAACTCTTTATTTTTCGATTAATTTTTTGATTTGAGTGAAAAACTTTTTTCAAGCAAGGATCCGTAAAAACAATTCCTTATTTGCAGTTCGTTTTGACCACGAACATTGCGCAGTTCCACGGATTTGTGTGTTTACATTAACATGTTAGCAAACTTTTACTTTTCTCCTTATAGAAATAAATATAATTGATTCATTTTAAACAAAGCAGATAAAATTAAAAGTGTACGAGGGTCATTAGTTTTTTTTTTAATTTATAAAATTTTTAAATTACTAGAGTAAAAATCATGTCTATATAAATATTTTTTTAATATCTGGCTACCTAGTAAGAGAATAATTTTAAAAGTTCTACTCTTACAATACTAAAAACAAGATTACGTTGTTTTTTTAAGGTTCGACTAAAAATCCAAAATTCGGCAGATGTTCGTCACATCCTGCTTCAACAATACAAAAAGTTAATTGGAATGAGGGAAATGTTAAAGAAAGCCTATTGTAAATTGTCTTTATTGGTTTAAAAACTTTTAAAGTTTTTACATTTTGTAAATGGTTGCATGTTTAGTCATGACGGCGTATGTACTGGAATAAAAAATGATGACAGCTATAAAAAAAAATAAATAAATAAAACTCTCTTATAGTCTGTAAAGGCCATTTCTCCACTTCTGTCTTTAAAAGCATATTTTTATAACTTTTAAAAAGTACTTGCTAGATGAGTAGAAGCAAATTAGTGGCTTTTATGTGGAAGAATATTATTCAACCTTTTAAAAACATTAAATATTCTTCTTAAAAAGATTTTATGTTAAAAATGTGCATAATCTTTTTAAGGACTAGTCATTATGAACTCTCCATTCTCCCTAGATCTGATACGAATAGCTTAAACATTCAAGCCTTTATACGACATGGTAAGTTAAAGCTTCAGTTAACATTCACCTAAAAATCTTTCAGAACTAAAGTATGAAGGGTCAAATCCTAAACAGTAATTTCAATCCGGGATAAATTATATATTTGTTTTCTGCTTAAGGAAGCATAATTCGCTCTCTAAAACTCTTAGAAATGTTTTGTTTGACGCAGCGGAACGAAAATTGGTCGCATCTATAATGATCACCTTTAAGACACATTCATAATGCGAGATTCTGAATCCTGAACTAGGGTGTTATTACTGCTGGAGGTCTTTTATCTTATCATTTGTTATACTGTCAACTACAGTCTCCAGAGAAATGTAAGTCGTTTGAAATTGTATTTATTTGTTTGTCCGATCTGATCAAAAGGGTTGATTAGCATCTAGAAAATGCATAAAAATGTCATGTTGCGTGAACAGAAAATAAATAAGTTGGCACTGACTAATGAAAGCGGAAAAAATAAATTCACTGACTAGTATAACACATTCGTTGTTATGCATCTTAAAATTTAACAAAAAGGCTTAATATCGATATACATGTCATGAATTTTTTAAAAATGAAACTCATTTCATTCATTTTTTACAAAATATCAAAAGGACTTCGGGTTTCCTTGAAGCATAGAATTATAAATTTTGACTAAAAATGTTTAGTTACTTCAATACACATCTGAGTCAACCCTATTGAATTTGGACAAACTCTGAAGAGCCTCCATAATCAGAACTTTTTCTCCTCTATTAAAATTTGGGAAACACTGATGGATGAAAGCTTTAATGCTCCATTCCTTGCAAACCTGGTATTTTTAGTGGATTTTTTTTCTCAACAGCTAGGTCCACGTTGTTTACTCACAGTAAACAAGTCATGGACCTCGCTTCAGCCTTTTTTGAAATGTTAAGGACATTCGCTACCATCAAGTTATCTTAAATAGCCGGATAATAATTAATATTGATTCATAGCTCTTTTGTTTTTTAAAGACATCTATAACATATTCAATCAATTTTATTTATGATATATCTGTTTCATTTACATAATCTTCAAATATACTATATTAACCTAGATAATAACAGATTCTTCATTATGGTTTGTAAAGCATGTTTATCAATACCTAAATTATTTGATATGTTTTTTTCAGATCGGATCATTTATTTGAAGCATAGAATTCACTTCCCACAAAAGGCATCCAATGATAATTTTGATGAAAGTGTGCGAAGGGTCAGTGCTCTTACTCCTAAACCTATTACCTTTCTTTCGTTCTTTAAATCATTAAAAAGACAATGGTAAAGAATTCTGAGTTTTATAGGCTCTGAGAGACAATTTGTTTAAGGCTTAAATTATGATTCGTAATGTGTTTTGTTCAGAAATATAGGCTTCGTTTCTCCTCCTAGTTGTGAAAATAATTTCATTTTTAAACTAAGCTCAAGTTTCTTGATAAACAAATGTTTAAAATTAAGGCTCTAATGTAACGTAAATTAGTTCCTTCGCGGTACATGTTGGTGCCTTATGGGAGATATTTTTTAATTAGTAGAGGGAGAAAAGATTGATCTTATCTCAAAATTCATCAATTTTAAAGCGTCCGTGGTAAAACTTACCTAAATTTATCTTGTTTCGTAACATGAGCACGCCTTTTTAAATTTCCTCCTAAACTGCTGAACAGCTAAAAAGAGGGCCAAAGCCTCACAAGTTTAGTCATTTATGCCAAATTAAGTCATAGTGGTAAATTAGAGATCTTTTATATCCAATTATTTTATCAAGATAAAGTCTGGATCTGTGTCTAGCATTTCAAAGTCTTAAATACTTTGAACATATTGAAAATTTATCAATCAAGTAAAAAATCAACTGATTAACCCTTGATCTTCATAGAAAATATTTTCTACTTAAAAAAATAGAAATTAAACTATGTTAAATGACTTTAATCAAGTAGAATTAGTTGATGACACTCATTGATACCAGTGTTATTCTTCTGCATATAAATAATGAGAACATTACACTAGAACAGTGGTTCCCGCCCTTTTTTAGCTGGCGACCCACCTTTCCGTATCGGAATACCTCCACGGTCCATCGGTCCATGGCGGAGTAAAAAACCTTATTTGTATCGTATCACTTCCTTATGTATATATAATTTACCATTAAATATTGCAAATATATATATATATATATATATATATATATATATATATATATATATATGTGAGAGTGAGTTTGGCAACACAACTGAACTATTACTACAACTTCCACTCCTCACTACTGCGGCACGAAGGACTTTAAGCGGATGTGTTGTTCTGCAAGCTCCCGATGTTTAGCTCTTTTGATGCTTCTGTGTTTATTTTTTAATTTCATACTAAGTGTTAGTCCTGTCTTGTAAACATCGTCTAGTTTAATTAAATGTTCAAAATAATTAAGTCTAATGATTCACTTCTAAAGGAAGGAGTACTAACTCCTTCCTACATGGGTGCTCGGCCCTCGGACTCGAAAAATACCCCTAGCATGCTGAACTTAAAAAAAAAAAAAACTTTATTTTCTTTCGATGATACGACTTGATTTCGACTTGATTTCGACTGGATTACTGTTGTCTGTCATTTTGGATTTGGATATCGAAAGCGAAAGCCAAAGTGATGTGCCACGGACTCTGATGATACTCTGATGGGATGATGAGAACCAAAACCAGAATTGTAAGTAACTTGGATCATATTAAAATTATTTGATGCATACGTTGACGCTTGTTCAAGAAAATTTTGATGATTAAGGGAATTCTCAACTTATTGATGATTTAAGAAAACTGAAAGATATTTCAACGTTCTTTTGATGCAAGAATTTAATTGATGCTAAATTCATTTTTGATGGTCTTTGACGTTGAATTTATCACTTCTGTTTTCTTGAAGAGAATTCTATTTCGATGAAATTATTTGATGATTTGATGAAAATTTCGACATTTAACTTGAAGAATCTTGTTTCCTTGAACAAACCACAACATAATATATATTTTGAAAGATCGCGAATTGAATACTTTTGAAGATTATTATATTATTATTTTGATGCATAATTTTGACGAAGCGAATGTTTATTTGATGACAACTTTGCTTATTTGATGCGCTTTGATGTTGAACTTAATTCTGCTGTTTTCTTGCGAGAATATTTTTTATTTTGCAGAATGCTTTGATGCTTTCGATTTCACAATTTTGATACTTTCGATTTCCCAATTTTGATGCTTTTAACATTAGAACTTTAACTATTATTTTGATGCTGCATTTACATCCTCTATTTTCTTCAACAGTGATTTATTTTGAAGATTAATTTGATGAATATTTTGCTGAAGTAATATCTAACTTGATACATATCTAAATTTACGTCATCTGTTTTCTTCAACCAGAGAAATTATTTTGAAGAACTTATTATTTGATATTTGATGCTTATTTTAGTTCATAATTTTGTTTTCTTGAACAAAACCTGTTTTAAAGATTACTTATTTTGATGCATATTTTGAGAATCAATATTTTATTATTGAATTGGTATTTGAAAAAATTTCGATTTGAAATTTTATTTTTGAATTTGAGTACCTACGTATTATAAGTATTGATTTTGGTTTTGAATATTTGTATATTTGTGTACTATAATTGTTTGAACCTAGTATATAGTTATGGCTACTCTCAACGATTACCCCAATATTGCAAAATCATTAAAATTTGGTGGTACGAATCAAATAAAGGTTCTACATCGTTTAATTTTTGGTACAGACGGCGACAGACAAAATCGTACCAGATTACGTAAATTTACAGGTTTTAAACAGCCATTCGTGTTGGAAGCAACGAAACAGAAAGTACTTAAAGAGTTTTCACTTAAAGACTTGATTTCTATTTGTAATCTACTTCATTTAGAATTTTCAACTGACCCAGACAAATGTGCCAATACCATTCTTATGAGTCTTAGTGATTTATCGTTATTAAAAGCAGAATTTTCTGATCTTTCGGAATGCGAAGTGAATGATGACTCACTTCCGGATGCACTTTCATCCCAAACTAACAGCGTTATAGAGGAAAATAGATCTCCCTTTTCCCCCACCATTGACGCAAAAGAATCTTCGAATAAGCAAAATACACACATTTCCGTTGGTGCATCAGATCAAAATTCATTGCCTTCAGTTGAAACTGCGAATCTCTCTTTCCAGTTGTTTAGTCTGAAAGACGTTGTTGATTTAATAAAACCTTTCTCGTCTCGTGATAATTACAGTGTTGAGAATTTTATATCTGACGTTGAAGAACTTTTTTGTTTATATCAGATAAACAATCCAATTCACCAAATTACTTTTGTTAGAAAATGTTTAACTGGTCCCGCTCAAACTTTAATTAGGTCTATTCGTGGAATTACAAATTGGGAACAATTGAAGCACCATTTATTAGACGAATTTTCGGACAAAATTAACGGTATTCAGTTACATAAATTAATGGAATCTCGACGTATGAAACCGTTTGAAACCCTACAAGAATATTTCTTAGCTATGAGAGATTTGGCACACAAAGGTTCTCTCGATGACTCCTCTCTGTTTGAGTATGTCATAAACGGAATTCCTGATTCAACAAACAATAAAGTTATTCTTTACGGTTGTAAATCCGTCCCTGAATTTAAGGAAAAGTTGAAAATTTATGAACAAATCTTTAACAGATCACAAAATTTCAGACAAAATAATCAGAAAAAAATTGATGCTTCCTACCTCAATGTGAAAGTCGATAATACACGTAGCCCAAATACACAGCCAGTATGTTTTTCCTGTGGCTTGAGAGGTCACAAAAGCAACCAATGTTTGAATAAGTCACATGGTAAACAATGCTACGGATGTAAAAGTTTTGGTCATGTTCATGCTAATTGCCCTAAAAGTTATCGAAATTCTAAACCAAAACCTGATTCTCAAAAACCTATTTCTGATAAAACTGTAAATGCACTTTCTCCTGAAACTTCATCGAAAAATCCCATGCATGTTGACATTCAACTTGCAGGAATTCAATTGACAGCACTCTGTGACACTGGGTCACAGGCAACCCTCATCAATGAGAAAACCTATCGAAGAATTGGTTCGCCACCATTGCAGCCCACCAACATTCCCTTTTCAGGAATTGGCAAAAACCAAGTTCACAGTATCGGATTCTTTCAGGATTCCATCGAAATTCAAACCATTACTTTACCTGCTAAAATACATGTTCTAGAGGATGACTTGATTCCTTTTGATGTGATTATCGGAATCGACTTTTTGCAGCAAACCCAATTTACATTTGATGAAGACGGTATTCGTTTTACTCTTGATAATAACATCTTCGTTAATATTGCTAATATTCCTGATGACGAAGCTTTCCCATTTGATCTTTCACACATTTTGAATTCTGAAATTCGTGAGGAAGTTCAAAATATCGTTACTTCCTACAAACCCCATAAAGTTCAAGACACTGAAATTAAAAGGACTATTTTATTACAAGATGAAATCCCCGTAAATCAACGTTCTCGACGACTCCCTTTTGCGGAACAGAAAATTGTAGAAAAACAAATTCAAGATCAGGGCCAAATATGCATGTCTGAAAAACCTCTAACATCTACTCAAGATAAGATTTCTAGGGTAGAGAAAATGGATAATCCAATTGATTTTGAACGTGATGATGATGATGATGATGTCAATGATTTAGATTTGTTTCATGATAATGATGATGGAAAATATTTAGATGATGCTGATGCCAGTGATTTAGATTTGCTTCATGATAACGATGATGATAATGCTTTTGATATTGGAACTATCAAAGCAACTCTTGAACCAAAAATATTTGATGCCGATGATGATGCCCTTGAGAATGAATCCGTCAAAAGTGAAAAGGTTGAACCAAAATTTCAAGTTATTGAAGCTCCCAAACCCCTTGAACAAATAGCAGCTTTCCAACAACTGAAAGGCATTCTTTCACAAAACCCAGTTCTTCATGTTTTTCAACAGGGATACCCATTAGAACTCCACACTGATGCCAGCTCCTTAGGTTTTGGCGCTGTGCTCTTGCAACAATCCGATGATGGACAGTTTCATCCT
Source organism: Dolomedes plantarius (assembly GCA_907164885.2). Taxonomy (NCBI): domain Eukaryota; kingdom Metazoa; phylum Arthropoda; class Arachnida; order Araneae; family Dolomedidae; genus Dolomedes; species Dolomedes plantarius. The sequence continues at coordinate 9,883,508 of OU015501.1, forward strand.
ATTCATTATTTTAGCCGTAAAACTACAGTTCAACAAGAAAAATATCATAGTTATGAACTGGAAGTTCTTGCCGTTATTGAAGCGCTAAAAAAATTTCGAAACTACTTGTTGGGAACAAAATTTAAAATTATCCCCGATTGTGATGCTTTCCAAAAAACGATGCACAAAAAAGACCTACCAGCTAAAATTGCTCGATGGGCATTGATGTTAGAAGACTTTGATTATGAAGTTTGTCATCGACCCGGTAGACAGATGAAACATGTTGATGCTTTAAGTCGTAACCCCATTCTTGTAATTACCTCAAATGATATCACTCAAAAGGTGAAAAATGCCCAAGACCAGGATGAATTTATATCTCAAATTAAATCTATGCTTGAATCTACACCTTCTGATGAATTTTTTGTTAAAAACGGAATTCTTTATAAACTTCATCAGGATGCCGAACTTTTAGTAGTACCACAAATGATGCAGAAAGAAATAGTGCTAAACGCCCATTCACAAGGTCATTTTGCTTCACAAAAAACCGAATTAATTGTTTCTCGTGAATTTTTCATTCCTCAACTTAAGAAATTAGTTCAAGAAATTATTTCGAACTGTATTCCTTGCATTTTGTCCTCGCGAAAATCTGGAAAACAAGAATTATACCTTCACCCCATTCCAAAAGGTGATGCACCCCTTGAATGTTACCATTGCGACTTTTTAGGACCTTTACCATCGACAAAAAAATGTTATAAGTATCTTTTTACAGTAGTTCATGCCTTTTCCAAATTTGTATGGATCTATCCCGTGAAGTCCACCTCTACGAAAGATGCCTTAGACAAATTATCCTTGCAACAAACTACATTTGGCAACCCTTCAAAAATCATTACTGACAAAGGTAGCGCATTCACATCTTCAGAATTTCAAAGTTACTGCCAGGAACAGTCAATTGAACACATTTCAATAGCAACAGGTGTGCCACGTGGCAACGGTCAGGTTGAGCGTGTTCATGGCACAATTATTCCCGTTTTAACTAAGTTAGCTCTAGATGAACCTGACAAATGGTTTAAATATGTCCCAAGATTGCAACGTATCTTAAATAGTACCACCACACGCAGTACAAAATTCACACCCTTTCAACTTTTAATTGGTGTTAAAATGAAACAACAAGAGGATCTACAGATTAAAGATCTTCTTGACGAGGAACACCACCAAAGAATTCTTGATGACAAAGAAGCGTTACGTATCGAAGCTAAACGAAATATCCTCCGTTTACAGGAAGAAAACATACGACAATATAATAAACGGCGTAAACCGGCTTGTAAATACAAGATCGGTGACAAAGTGGCAATACAACGAACTCAATTTGGAACCGGATTAAAGCTCCGACCAAAGTTCTTCGGACCATATGAGATCACGAACATCAACCCCAACGATCGTTACGAAGTTCGAAAGTTAGGACATCACGATGGTCCAACCATAACATCAACTGCAGCGGACAAAATGAAACAGTGGTGCAGAAACTGAACACCAATACCACTGTGTTGAACACTGCTTGATTTTTTGAAATATTTTTCCTTTTTCTGCTCTTTTTTTTTTTTATCTTTTCAGAATTATTGTTGACAACCCAGCCGCGGACGTCTGGAAAGTCAGAACGGCCGTGTGAGAGTGAGTTTGGCAACACAACTGAACTATTACTACAACTTCCACTCCTCACTACTGCGGCACGAAGGACTTTAAGCGGATGTGTTGTTCTGCAAGCTCCCGATGTTTAGCTCTTTTGATGCTTCTGTGTTTATTTTTTAATTTCATACTAAGTGTTAGTCCTGTCTTGTAAACATCGTCTAGTTTAATTAAATGTTCAAAATAATTAAGTCTAATGATTCACTTCTAAAGGAAGGAGTACTAACTCCTTCCTACATATATATATATGCTTTTTTGAAGATACAGATTGATTATTGATAAACAATTTGTGTTCTGATTTGAAAATGGTTGACAAAATATAAGCACTTTGTAGCAAAACAGTTATTTATTTAACAATAGATATATGTTTGCAATATATGCAACAAGTGGTTTCATACTCACTAACAAGTGTTCCTAGGTGAAGATAAAAACTACAATTATAAAAGTACACAAAGACCATTTTAATTTTTCAGGCAAAAAAAATCATACAGCTTTGATATAATTACAGTTAAGAAAATTGTTATCACAATCTATCAACATGTAAAATTGCTGTTTTAAAGTAAGTTTTGATTTTTCTTATCTTTTCTGACGGTTTATTCGATGGTTTCTGATAGTTTTAGGATCGAGTCGCGACCCACCGGTTGGGAACCGCTGCACTAGAACTTAACTCTTTCAGAATATTCGTGCAATCGGGAAGAACTGTATGGATATGATATACTTTGATAAAATTCAGATGTATAGTTTTCGTACAAACTAGAAAATATTGAATTTTTTCAAATAGAACGTCGTTGACGTTCGCATAAATTTAGGAAAAAAACTATGAACTTTTTCTCATGAACTATTTTTTCTATGTGTGCATAACATTTATAATTTCCATAATGTGCATGACCTGTTTTAATATAAAATGCAAATACACTTTTAAAAGGAACAGATTTAGTCCAACTGCTGTCAGAGACTTCTTTAGCCATATCACAGTTGAAAGGTCCCTTTTTAAAATGTAATTGCAAGTTCTGGGATTGTTTCAGGTTCCAAAGCGCTAACTCGAAAAAGAAGAAGAAAACACAAAAATATGTCACCGTCTATCATGAAATTTATGCTATAATAACAAGATCTATAAATACCATGAATATCTGTGAAGGTGTCTTAAAACATGTCTTAATCGAAAACTTAAATTGTTGAGAAAACATTCAAACTAAAGACGTGTTGGTTAGGTAAAGTATTTCCTTGAGAATTTAGTGATTATTCAGTGAGATTACATAACCTATACAGCTATCTCACAATGCGATCAAAATAAAGTCTATTTAAAAAATTAGGTTACTACAAGAAAGCTCCTTATTTAAACATAATTATGAGAACGAAAACATAACTTGAAATCTAATCATCATTGTTTGGTGTTTTTTCAATAAAACTATACAGGGAAAAAAAACCTTACAATGTCTTTTAAACTCTTCACTACCCATTTTAAAGTTCCCCTCCACACCTAATTAACACACTTAATCACGGTCATATTTTTTTTAAAGTGCTTTGGTCATGTCTTCAGTAATTATAGTTCCTTTTTTAAAACTATCTATCAGTACCTTAGAAATTAAATTATTTTAAAAGAGAATTTGTAATAAGATACTCCAAAAATAAATTCCAATTCACGCAGCCAAAATTAAATGATAAGAAATTGAATGATCCCATCTTCAGAATTTTAGATACTGCTCAATTAAATAAAGTTAAAGACAAATAATGTTCTAGCGTTTTTAAACAATTCAACTTAATTTAGGTTCCATTATTTTTCATCCAAAATTCAATAAATATATTTTTCCCACGTGTTTAGCAACATGTAAAATAACAACATGTAGCAATATATTCAAACATTACTGAACTTTTAAGCGTCAATACTCAGATTTGGTTTCTAGTGAAAAAAAAAATTAAAAATCATAGCCGAAATGTCAAGAAGATACGAGTATTTATAGATTAACACTTGCTCCAATTTTTTTCTAAATCTTCTTTTTATGTCATGTATTACTCATGTGAATCCATTTTTTGACACTTCTCAGGAATAAGACGTTTGGAATAAAATAGACTTGTGATACACCCAATTTGAAACGAATCAATGATAGCACTTTCTGATATTCAGGTGTGCTGCAAAAGATTTATGGTCCCTGTAATTCACAAGTTACCACAATGATTCTTCCTTTTATTGAAATTCGAAGAGGATTAAAGTGGGCCAAAATCCACGCGATCTGAAGAAGGGGAAGTAGGAAACACGTGGGGGAAGTTCATCCCTGCCTCAAAAGAAAAATAGAGGTAAAAAAGAAATAAGGGAATCAAGCTTCCCTACTTTGATCGTCACCTGTCGTTTCCGCGAGCCAATTAATGAGCGCATTGTGCCTTAACGTGATACGCTGAACTGACTTCGGAAAAATTTCGAAATCTTTAATGTATAAATCAAGAGATCTTGATTTACAAACAATAATAGTAGAATTTAGATTTCTGTTGAATGTGGAGAGGATTAAATTTAGAAAAAAAAAATCTATTTAGGATTGTATTTCATTTTTCTTTTGCTCTTTCATTACTTACGTAAAAGTTCATGTCAAGCTTAGAGTTTATCTCATTTTATTATTTAAATAAATTTAACTCTCACGCGTCTTTTTAGACCCTGAATATAAACAAGGTATAACAGCCTAATGTTTTTCAAAGAAATTACTTTTAAAAGCAATATTTCATACTTCTGTAGAAACAATAACACGTAAAAGAGAGAGAAAATATAATTGGGATTAAATTTTATGACAACAAAAATTATCTTTAAAAGATGGGGAAATGAAGGAAATTCAGATCAGTTTTGGAAATACAATGTTAAAGATATATTAAAAAATAAATTCATAAGCATCTCTCAAATATTTTAAATCTTTTCAGCATAGCATTATCTGTACCTCGAGATTTGCAAACTGTTTCGAAAACGGCACAGTTGGCTACTTTCAACTTCCCACCATGTTCAAAGAGATGAGATATTTTAATTTTAATTTCTAGACATTATTTACAAATAGACTTTGGCATGTCATTATCTTCATTTTATTAGATGAATCAAAGACGTAACGTAGATAAGAAAAACTATTTTAAGGGAATATCAGAATATAGTTTAAGGAATTCACTTTATATTTCTGCATGGTAAGGTTTAAACAAAATCAAATTATATTTCTGTGGAATATTTAAGCTCCCACATTAGCATTATGACCATGAAAAATAAAATATTTCGAGATGAAATAATTTATTCATCGTACCATTTTAGTGAAATTTATAATTCAAGTGGTAATGAAAAAGAATAGGGATTGAGTTATTGGATAAAAGCTTTAATTTCTTGCCAAGGTTCGAAAATCAAATGCTTGGACATAAATGGTGAGCAGAGTTTCTTTCTTCATACTAATCTTACGATAGCTGCTTTTGTTTCATCAATTCATTTGGAGGACAAAACTACTCACAAAAACCTTCAAATGAAATTAGAAAATGTTCGAAACAGGTTCTTTGCGTAGGATGCTAATGAAAAAATTTCGACAAATTAATCTCAAAATTCGCAAAATTAATTTCAATTATATTTCTTTCTCTATATTGCGTATCATTCTCGCTTTCAATTACTTCATATAATAAAAAATGTTTAGGAATTATAAGATATTTTTTAAGGTTTGATGCATGAAAATTTTATGTTTTATATTCATACAGTACTGAAGAAAGCAATGCTGTACCTAAGATTTTATTTTTTAAATCTTGAATCAGTTCAAATATCCTGATTAATTTCAGCATGAATGCAGTACAAATAGAGAGATTTGTACTGCATTCATGCTGCATTCATGTCTCATTGATTACTGTGATTGATTTGATCACAGTAATCAATGGGATAAAAGAAAGAAAACGTTCAGCATTGTAATTTAATAAAATGAAATTTTCTACATTTTGAGCAGAATTCTTTACAATATACCTTGCAATGATTTTAAGAGTCTGGTTAAATATTTGGTTTTAAGAGAATTTAGTTGTAAGTGTTAAATATCTTATTAATTAATAAGTTATTTAACACATTAATAAATACATTATTTAACTTATTAATTAATAAGTTATGTAACACATTAAATAATATGTTATTTAACTTAATAATTAACAAGTTATTCACAGTCTAAGAAGTAGCTTTTAAATATTTTATAAAAAAAAACAGAAATTCGTATCGGCATTAAAACATTTAAGTGAAAATTATTTCGGGTTATGTTAATGAATCTTAATTTAACATTAACATCTGGTGATAGTTAAGTGTTTACAAGAGTACCTAGAGTTAAAAGGGTTTGTTCAAATAAACCTAAAAAAACATTAAAACCTACATAGATAAATATATTGCGGTCTACTTCTTCAAAGAAACTTTTACCATACGCCATTAAACTAAAAGGTATTGATCGAATTATTGTAATTAAAATACGCTGTTAAGAGTGAAATTCCTTTTTACCGATATGTTGAAACAATTTTCTGAACAGACGTTAAATGAAATATCAACACGATACTTGACGTAAAGTTTCACTGCGTGTAAAAAACGGTCAGAGTAATGAACCATGCGAAGCCACCTACTGTACTGGAGAGTAACTGAACCATGACGCAAGCACCAATGGGCGGTATGACGTCGTTAGTGGGGAAAGGTTATCTCATCTTCCCTGCTGGAGGTCACAGGGTGGGATACACCGTTAGATCTCTCTATTCGAGACAATTTACCAATAGACTCAATGTTTAAAGCTCATTCGTAAAGTAACAAAATATATAGATTAAGAGAGAAGTCAATGATTATTCGTGAGTCAAACTGATCGCTAGAGGGGCGGCTCATAAATGAAATATCTTCCAATGCGGGAAGCATTTGATGACATCTATATGATTTACAGTTTCAAGAACTAAATCATTCAGTAACATAACTGATCTCGGATACAAGTGATTGTCAACATTCATAGTTCTATGATAAGAAAAAAATTAATATTGTTAAAATAGTCAGACACATAATAAAAACTAACCCTTAAGCATATACATAAAAAAAGGACACAATCCAATTTTCACATCAGTTGCTGCCTCCCATCTGATAAAAAATATATGTATCTAACATCCCAGGTAGTCAAAACTACTTGGCATGTCGGAGATGTATATTTTGGCATTTGATACCGCCTAGAATGGCGTTCTTTACGCATCTTGTCCCTTTTGATATTTAAAGAGACGTCTTCATTCTAAATATTATTTTTTTTAAACTAACATTAATCCTATATTCGTGCTTGAAAGGTTTTCAATAAGCTGGAGGACAATCAGTACCTTAAATCAACAATATTGTAACAGTTTAATAAATATTATTTGTTAAACTCATTCAAATTTCTACCTGATAGAGATGATGATTAGAGATTTACTTGGACTAATTTTTTGAAGTAATCGTTAGTTAGAGAATTACCTCTTTGACACTCTCAACTTAACTTCTGAGTAAAAAGTTCTGAATATTATAGAATTTAGTATTTAATGAATGTAGTTTGAAAGTAAATAATCAATTTTCAACATTGAAAAAAATACATGGTTTTCTTGAAATGGGTTGTTATTTATTTATTTTTGTTTTGTTTTGTTTTGTTTTAAAGTGATTCAAAGGGTTTCATTATTTTAGTAGTGTACGAAATTCCACATTCCCGTTGAATAATAAATTAAACTTTTTTTATGCAGATGCGGCAAATATCTAGGTGAAAAGCCCATTTATTTTTAAAAAGAAAAATATGGTTGCTAATTTTTTGCAATTTATTCTGGCTTCGAAAAAGCGAAGTTTTTCTCCTCTAACAATTATGCTTCCTAAGCACTGAACTTTCTTGATCCGGACTTTTATTGACCTACTATTTTCTATATTGGGTGTGACCTATCATTGTTTAAATCCTTTTGTAGGCGATTCTGCGTTGGCGAATTCTTAACAGCTAACTTTCTCTTCTTCAATTTTGACGCAATCCCTTGCTGAAAGTTACGAGTCTGATAAGATCATAGTTTTAAATAGGCGCCTTTTAAGCCTGACTGACTGCAGATCCGGGTGCTTATCACAGGTTCTGCACGTTTGCGGAACGTGTAATTGTCGTGCGCCGGATAAATATGTTTCCGATACGCATGTGGTTCTGAAACTTGTTAACTGAGGAGTTATTAGCGTAAAGCTAAAGTTCAGTAAGGTTTATTAGATAACCACATGGTGTCTGTCTTTCCTTTATGGGCAAAAGAGATAGTTTTTTTTATTTTTGAATTTGCAAAGTGTTTGTGAAAAACTGAATTCACAATTTTAATTTTTGTTTGTCTACCAATTTTTGTCGCAATCGGACTCCTTGGTGCTTCGATATTTTTGTTATAGAGTGTATACAAGGAAATCGCACGCACAATGGGAAATAAGCAAAGTGTGCAATTAACAGGCTACTTTAATATCTATATCCTCTATGATTAAATAGAATATTTCTTTGCTTTCGATAAAAGATTTTCCTAAACCAAATGTTCATTTCCATACGGATTTCTATTTTTTTATATAAAAACGGAAACTAGAAAAATGAATATCCTTGTTCGAAGTAGTAAAAATCAAAACTGGGAAGAATGGTTATTTCCCATGAAAGTTCTTGTAATAGGCATTAATCACGGACATATGCTACCTGTTTCCCTATTTAAGGATTAAAAAAGAAAATTTTTGTAATAAACGGAATTAATATCCACGTTTGTGTGGAGGTTGGTTATTTATGTCCTCAACGACTATAGAAATATTACAGCAATCAAAGTAATAATAAAATTTAGGCTGATTGATATTTTCTCAGAAAAATATTTTCTCCCCTTTTTCTTCAATTTTTTTATGTAGTATTTCTAAATTTCCTATTGTAATACTTTTATCTTTAATAATGGGACTAAACAAATTTAAAAAGTCTTGTATGTATGTATTTTATTTAATTTAAGATAAAGAATATTAAAACATTTATATTATATTTCAATAAAATTATGTTATAGGAACATTAATATGATTTTTCATAGATCACATTGTCAAAACAAATACAGTAAAACGTCGTTTATCCGGACTAACTGGGACCATAGGCAATCCAGATAATCGAAAATCCGTATAATTCGGGAAATATGAGAAATAAGCAAAGCAAAATCTTTAACTAGGCAGAATTACCGTTTATTATGATAAAAAACTATGTTTTCTAACAAAAATACATAGTGTTGTTTACACGACATTAAAAAAATATAAAAATAACGCTCTGTGACACTCTAGTAAAGTTTCCTTGAACTCATCAAAAGGCATTTTATTATCATCTATGCAGTACAATCTATGCAGGAATTGTATATTGAATCAAATTAAAAAGCGGATATTTGGCATACTTATAGCTACGTTCTTGGTATCATAGTTTAAAATGATCTAATGTGAACATTAAATTTTAAAAAAAAAGTCTACAAATCTGATACGGATAAACGAGATTTTACTGTATTGTTAATTTGACCTTTTTGTAATTTAGATTCATTTAAATGTACCGAAGGCAAAAGTAAAATATATTTTCTTATTAACTTACGCTAGGAATTGTTACTTTTAATTAAATACATATATTATGACTATGTATACACTATGTATGACTATCTATGATGACAAACGACTGTGATGGAAACTTGATTACGCTTATCTATGAAGTGTTCGTCATTTTTAAGCATAAATAGCAAACTATAATTCAAAATTCCTTGGATAAAATATTTTTCTAAAATGCTTTATGTAACAATATATTTTATTCATTACGTAACTTTAATTATTGTGATTTTAGTAACTTTATCTGACATTTTTTTAAGCTATCAAATCGATCACACACGTGAGAATATAAGAATTTTCATATAAATTTCAAAGGGTTTCAAAGAATCAAATTATCAGCTGAGTAAATTTGCATATGCTTTTTTAATCAATTCCCAAACATATCTGCATCAAATTAAAATAACAACAATGCCTTGAATTTGACAGGTTTGTCTGGCAGGTTTATTGCCATTGTGACAAATGTAATAAAAAAAAGATACATACGTATGAGAGATTCTTCTTGTTGCCTCTTCAGCGACAAGTGCCATTCGTGAAAAATTTTTGGCCATAACTTTGGTTCTGGATATAGCAGAGGCATACCATTCAGGCGTCCCTGGTTTTTGAACAGCACCTATAAAGTCAGTGAAACAGTTATTGTACAGGATCAAAAAAAGAATAGTTAACATATTTATAAAACTACACAGTATTTCTCTTTGTACTAATATATAGTAATATTATGTTCTGAAACAATTATGCGGAAGAATCAAAAGAAACAACAAACAAACAGACTTTCAAATAGACTTTCTATACGTAGTTTCCATATTTATCCCTTCTGAACACTGTATGAAATAACAAACTGTCTTTTTTTTTCTGTCTATGAAAAGGAAAGTAAGAGTTATCAACTGCTGATATGAAAGTGTCTTAAAAATACATTTATTGTTATAAGTGTAGTACTTATAACACTAAATATATTTTCTATATTATTTCCTTAGACAGAAAATGTTAGAGATCTTAGGAAATCCGATTACCTTTTAAAAGATATTCTCATAAGTTTAAACTTTTATATATTCCGAAATGAAACAACACTTACTATGCAATAAAATAAAAAATACAAAAGAGTGCCATAAAAAGTTCAAGCACATAAAAAATGAGTAAGTCTTACCTAAAACAATACGAAAAACAATTTTGTTTCAAACACTCTTTTTCAATAGATGCTTTCAAGTTAGAGAGGTGTCTCAAGTTTCTTGATAGCAACAGTTATTTAGGCCCCATTTCAGTAGATCTCATTCAACTGATTTTTTCAACCTAAGTTTGTTGACCTTAACAACTGCATGCAATGGGAATTTTTTTTAACTAAAGCAACTCAAGCCTTTCAAATGCACAGTTAGTTGTAGAATAAAGGGTAAAGTTCAGAATTCTACAATTTTTTTCATTCAAATAAGCTTTCAATAATTAACGCAATACTTAAGTACACAGGATAATAAATTTTATATATATATATGTGTGTGTGTATAGGGCTCGGTGGCCTGGTTGGCAAAGGTGTCGAGCCAGTGATCTGAGGTTTGCGGGTTCCAGGCCGGTCGCTGACAAAAATCCACCGCCGTGTTCACTAATGGTGGCCGGGGCACGTAATATAGGGCCTGGCTGCAATGTCCTCCAAGTTCTCAAATTACTCCTGGGGGTGTTGGGTCAGGTGGTCTGGTCACGCCACGACTCAATTCAAAATCCGCGGACCATCAAACGGGTGCAATGGGGACCCACCCCCTATGGTGCAGCCGGGGCAACGCATGCGGTGAAGTGGTCTCGCGTTTCCGGCTCCCCCGGAGAAGAGCCTAGACATAGTTCTCCCAGCCATTAGGGAAAATATATATATATATATATATATATATATATATATATATATTGAGAGAGAGATAGATAGATAGATAGATAGATAGATAGATAGATGTGTGGGTGTGCATGGTAAGTGTGTCAATTTATATTACAATGTTCAAATAATATAATTTTACCCAATATAATTACATTATTTGAACATTGTAATAATGTAGTTATATTATATGGATCAAATAATGTAATTTTTAGGTTTTTCACTGAAATAAGGGCATTTTAATCACTGATATATTGTTATTTCATTGAATATATAAGTATCTGCAGGAAAATAATCAAGTTAAATGTAAAATAAAATATTAAATGTAGTTTAATTCTTGTTCTAAAGCACGATAACCTGTAATAAGTATAAAGATATAAAATAATTCAATATGAAACGGAGCTTATTAAACACTACTTTAAAACTGATAAATGAGCTAAATTTGAAATACACGTTTACTGCTGAGATAAGGAATATTTATATATTTCTAACGTTCACTATAATCTATGTGAGTGTTGAAGATGCTCTTAAGTGAGATTTCTCCTCGGCAAGAGGCGCTTTGAATAACCTCGGAGGATTATTTCGAATGAGGATTTTATGTTCCAAAAATAGCCCGTTCATAATCAAGATCTTGAATTGCAAATTATTATTAATACTTCAGTTTAGTAAGTTGTCCCCAGTTATTCTTTTTAAGAAAATACAAGAGCATCTTCATATTTATTTGTTTCAAGTCAAAGAACGGAAAAAAGTCTATTTTAGTCAAACAGCCGGAATGTCAATAAGGTGATTTTTGTACTTCTTTAACATCCTTGAATGGCTATTCACTGTTCAATTGATTCGAGGATTTGACTTATCTATTGCCAGTTCTGTAGTAATATTCGTGTAAAATATCATCAAGTAATTAATGGAAATGTTTGGAATGAATTTGGTTGAACTACGATGTAACATTTTAGATACATCATATGGGTACATACTAATTAAATTTAAAAAACCGTGTTCATTTCATAGCGAAATAAATCTGAATGTTAAGAAGACGTAAAGGAATTGATTGACTGGGAGTTAACGAAATGACAATCTCAGGGGGAAAGAATCTGCTAGAAGGAATAAAGTTACGTTGGCCAATGTCCTTTGGGATACTAAAGTCAAGCCCGATAACACACAAATGATTTTCCCTCAGTTAGACTCGTTCATACTTTTGACATTATTGTGAATATTTTCAAATTATTCTTTACACTACACATGCCATTAGTTAATCTAAATGTCGGTTTAATTATATAATGAGAGGAAATTTAGTAGGAAGAACTAAATCATCTTAAATGATTATTTGCAAATGACTGCATTCTATCAAAGATATTTTTAAATGATTATACAGTTTGTATTAAGTATTCAATAACGTGATATTTAACAGGCATGGATATGGAATTATGAAATTGCGTTTGCATAACCACGACGAAATGGAGTGTGTGCCCAAAAGCAAAATTCTCGCTCTACAAAATAAGTAGAAACCACAATTTTCGCTTTTATTTTACGGTTGTTGATTCTACAGCGTGGTCTCAGGCCACTTAAAAGCTTTTTAGAAAGGGAATTTATCACATTTTAGGTTATCTTTCCAGGTGATATTCCTATTTTTCCTATAAACACACGAAATGTTTAAAATGAAATTTAAAAAAAATCAAGAGTCATTATTTTCCTTTCAGCTTGCTTAACAATTTTTAACGAAACAGTATTTTTTAAAAAGTGTTTAAAAATTTTCTATTTAATCCATAAACTTCTGAAATCAACCGCTTCGAAATCTTGACGAATATAAAAAACAACATGCTCAGTAAATCTAAATAAACATACGAATATTGAATCAGGCAGGATCCTTATTTTTCACTTTAGTTGAAAGGCTTTCATTATTTCAAGCACCTTTCTATAAACAGTTTTCCATCAGAAATTACTCGGCCCCATGAACTTCATTAATAAGCACACATTTTTTTCCTCATAACCTGAGAGCAACGAATTGGAATATATTTCCTTATCCCACATGTAACATTCATATTTTGTCTTGAAAAAATGCATTGTTATGTGTGCGAATCACCAAACTACAGAAAGTTGGGTCGATATTTATGATGTGTTAATAATAGTTCAAAAATGAATAAGACTTCAAGATCACTCTGGATTGGATTGAAATATCAGCAGTACGATTGCAAGGCAAACCCTGTCATAACAATTTGATAGGCACAAACCCCCAACTCATTCTCAAGCATCACTATCCCTACGATCCCTTCATATCTTTAACATCTTCAACTTGTTAATAACCCTTCTGGATTGACAGATTAACCTTCATAGCACTGCATTGTTTTACAGGATTCATCATGAAATGATACCTATCACCTAAGCTTTTCTTAAAAAGACATCTGGATACTTGAAAAAGCCCGTACAACAGCAAAATCGCTTGACCACTCTAGAAATTTGAGAAAGGAAGACTTCATTACAGTGTGAAATGACATATTATTGTATAGAAGACTTTTCTTTGAAAACTGCGCTATACTGCGTGATTTTCTTCTTTCTCTTACGAGAAATGGGGAAAAAAGTAAAAGCCTATTCAAACATACTTTAGAGAGTCTTGCGAAAAGATAAAGCAGAAATGAAAAAAGTCGATGTTTGGGGTCCTTAACCTCTTCAGGAACATCTATATATTTAAGTTGCTAAGTCGACGTTTTGGGCAGTCCGTGAGAGAAAACTACTGCATCCATTTACTTAATTTTGGTCTTAAACGAAAGATTGTAATATGTAGATTTGTCAAATTTGGTTTTTGTAACCGCCATTTCTATTAACTAGCAATAATTTACAATTGAAAATTTATTTTTGCGCATGCTCGGTGGCATGTTTAAATCTGGCTTTAGAAACTCTTTCTGCGCATGCTCAGTGACATGTTTTAATGATAAACACGCTTATTCCGAGGAGTCTCACTCTCTGCCATTTTTATTTTTATGATAATTATGTTTGTGAAATATAAGATTAAACCTGATGGATATTGTTTATTTCGCGCTGTTTAATTAGCGATAATTTACAATTAAAATACCTTCTGAGCATGCTCAGTGACATTTTTAAATCTAGCTTTAGATACTCACTAAGCACGAGGCCGCTTAAACGCATTAAGTTGTTTCTGCGCATTATCATGATTTTCAACATTTGGCCAATGACGTAGTGAGCATAACTGGCGCCCGGGACATGATACCTTATTGGCGCCCCCCCCGAAAAACATATAGCAATATAATATGTAGAATTAGTTAAAAGGACCTTTTGGCGCCCCTCTGCGAGTGGCGCCCGGGGCATGATAGATCCCCTTGCGCCCCCGTCGCCACTCTACTGCATTTGGCAATGGTGTGTTGAGAAAAATTTCTGTATTAGTACATTTATTTACTATCTAGCCGTCATGTTTTGACGGGTACCAACTAGTATTTTTTAAGGGGACAGTGGACCTTCAAACATAACTTTTTTTGTTTTGAATGGATTTGCTTGAAATTTGAATATGTGATTAGTACCAAGATATGTAAAAGTGGTTAAAATTTTAAAGATGAAATATTAATAATTTATGAATTATGAATTATTAATAATATCAAAAATTGGCCTAATTAAAAATGCTCCATGCGCATTTCTTTTGCATATAATATGGTAATTTTTATTTACAGGATACCTTATAGAACTAACAATGAAACTTACTTCTTATTTTAAGCATTCATTAAAAATATAAAGAGAAAAAAATAATAATAGTGAAAATACCCTTTTTATTACGCAAAATTCCTATAAATCATCTTTTCAAGTGCAAAATTTAGAAATTATGAGCTACGAAGCATAATTTTTTTCAGTAAGATTTATTTCATATACAGTTAAGTATATAAAATTTAAATTTCAAAGGAATACGATAATTAGAAATGCACCTGGAGCAGTTTGAATATTCGTATGGCATGAAAATGTTTATTTTGAGAAAAACACACTTAAAGTTATTGCTATTAGTAACCACATAATATCTAAATTAAATACAAATGCCTATAACTAGGAAAGTAATCACAGAAATTAAAAATTCTTTTTGCAACTCGTCCAAGCAACTCGTCCAATTTCTACTCGTCCGTAGTTTCACAATTCAATAAAATAAAAAAAATTCGAATTTTTGGACAAATTTCACAATTTTTAAAGTTCACTGTCCTCTTAAAAGGAGAGGAAAATGATTTTTTTTCTATGATGTTCACAAATGTGCAATTTTATTAATGTCTCGTAAAATAGAATTTATAATGCAATTTTTTTATACAATTTACAGAATTTATAATGCAATTTATGCAATAGAATTTATTAATTCGTTTTTAAATCAACACAATTATTAGAAGTGAACTTATTTTATACACTCGATATTTTATTTATCAATTATCAATGATATTCTTCAAATAACTTTAACACATGAAAAGTAACATTACAATAATTTTATATTGCTAAATAAAAAATAAAATAAAATATTTTCAGTCATTCCACGTGACAAGATATCTGTTTCTTGTACAGAGATTCTGTAGTGAAGAATTATTGAACAGATATTTATTATTTCGTTGACAATAATTTCAATTTCAATAATACTAAAAGCATATTTTGGCCCTGAAAACATTTATGTCTTGAAAGGAACCACAATTTTCAATGGGTAACTGTAAAAATTTATAAAGTAGATAATTTTGATTCCCATTGCTTGTATGTATGAATGACTGTTTAAACATATAGGTTCAAGAAAGTAAACGCAGCCTTGTCATGATATTTTTCAATAAGCCTTATAAATAATTCATAACTTATAAATGATATACATTTTTAATTAAAATGTTTTCTTTAAGTATTAAAACCAAATGCTGTAAGATTTATATTGTAAAGTTCTTTATCGGTACTCCTCCCAAAAGGATTTTGAATAATAAATTGAATAGCCAACGCAGATAGTGAGTTGAATTTAAAGAAGCTTTTGATTCGTCTCAATGAATATAGACTTCGTAAAAAGGATCTATTACAATCGATTGCATGAAATACTGAATTTGTCTTCTTAGTTAACTAGTTAAAAAGTTAACTAGAGAACCGTTAGGTATTTCGATGTAACATAAGTTAATGTATTTATATTGATATTCACTTGTCTCTTAGAATTAATTTTGGAAATTTATTTTTAAAATATACATGTGATTATTATTGCAAATCTTTACGTATATAATTGTTTTAATGCTTATAAATTTGCATTTAAATTTTAACGAATTAAATCTTAAAGAGAAAGAATATAGTGATAAGTAACCTTATGCTTAAGAGTGTGTATATGTGTAAGTCGATTATAATCACACATACATACTCTTAAAAATAATAGTAAAGAAAATATCTTAATACGGCTCTATACTATTTCACTGAAAAAAAATTATAAATGTCAGTTTTTCATCTAGTTTTCAATCCTAGTATTAAAAGAGATAAAGTAAACGTACTAGTTTAAATGTCACCACAATTCACGAAGATTAGCTAACATTTAAAGCACAAACTTAATATTATGCCACACTTTGAAGAAAAAAACCAAAGTACGTTGATTTTCTCTGCAATAATTCGATGTGAAACCTCTAAAAAATGCTTCATAATCATACAGATTACTAAAAGTATCATTCTTCTTAAATTTAAATTTGAATTGCTGCTAGCACGGGACGATAACACAATAAAATTGTCTCTTCAGAAAGGGTATCAATTATTTTTTCTTTAAATAAACAAAATTGCTTAGGTTAATTACTAGTTTATTTTCTCTATTCAGTACCTTTCTTTTAATGCAATTTCTTTTTCTCACTGGTTCAAGCAGTAATGTGCATAACATTTCTATGAAATATAACAGTAATGAATTATTAGGCTTGAATAGAATTCCTTCTGCCAAAACAAATGATAAAGTATCATATTTATCTAGAGATAATTTTTATATATTAACTTAATAAAATAGATTGAAACCTTCTGTTTAAAATCATGGATTAAGGACGAAATAAGGCCTTAATTCCCTCCGGAATCCCAACTGAGGATTTTTATGTAAGGCAAATTTGAACTTGTTTCCTCATAACTAGCGCATAAACTATTACATAAAAATTCCACAAAGCTTTGAGAGCAGATGTAGAAAGTTCCAAACCATTCAAAGAAATAAACAACATTCAACAGAACAATGAATTCAGCGTGGCTAACTGCAAAGCAGATTGATTACTAACCTTTACAATTGTTTTATATTAATTGCTAGGCAATATCTATAATGTCAAAATAGATTAAGCATTCATTCTCTTTGTAATTATACTGTATTAACCAAGATGAGGCGTTAACTAAACAAAATCATCATTTGTATGCGGAAGTATATCACAACAGCATCTGCAATAACACTGTGATGCCATTAATGCTAATAGAACTCCAAGAAACCGGACAGATGAACCGGACCGCTCTATTTTGGAATGTCTTCTCACCAGCTTTGTTCATTGCTCCCTAGTGATGCAATAGCTGCATAAAGTAAACCCGCGTGGGTGTTGTACAATGTTACGTGAACTGACAACTTCTAGGTCAGGTGAGAAATTTGTTTTCCCTGCAGCACCCGTTATTGAAAGCACGTTGGACTCATCTGTCACTTCCCAAAAAAAGTATGCATCGGCCTTTCGTCTTCCTAAATCCGGTTGCATGCGAAAATCTGGGTTATTTAAAAGATTTCGATTAGCATCATTTAGGAACGATGCTTCTTTATATTGTTCTAAAGGCTTTTAACAACAACGATTCGGGTTAAACATTAAATACAATAATTATTATGGGCTTCAATCGGTAATTGGTCTGCTAAAGAAATAAATTATGTACACACATAGCTACAATTTTTAAAACTATATTTTATAACCATGCGTGTTTATAGCATATTATATATATATATATATATATATATATATATATATATATATATATATATATATATATATATATATATATATATATATATATATATATATATATATATATATATATGACAACGTAGAAAGTGAAAAAAACAGCATAATTTATATTACACAATGCAGAGTGAATATATATATATATGTGCGTGTGTGTATGTGTGTGTGTGTGTGTGTGTGTGTGTGTGTGTGTGTGTGTGTGTGTGTGTGTGTGTGTGTGTTATGCCAAAAAATATTTTAATTCCCTATCTTATTTAACTTTCATGACGTGACACATGAGCTACCCCTTTTTACTGATGCAGACCCTATTTTTTAGTTTATCCGTCTTTTCTTAAATAATTCTCTCTTGGGAACTCTAATTTTGCTAATATCGCCATCGGAAGATAGCATTCATACGAAATCGACAAATGGCTATCACATTGAAATACCAGAGAAGGTAGCTTAATTCAAAGCAATTGTGATTTCGAAGACGAGTCTACTCCTGGAATGTCATGGGTTAAGAAAGGAATTAACGTGGTGCATATTTGCGTTTGTAAAATATTCTGGTGGAAGACCTGACCAGAGACCTGGTGCTGTCAAGACGGTTGGGCCATGAGAACTGTATGTGTTAAGAGTGTGTTATTTTCATGAGAATAGCCACTGCAGATGCCACGACTACTACAACTTAATGAGGAAATGTTAGATATCTGGAAGTTGCAGGCATGCATAAATATATATGGTCGAAGAATATATAAGGATACCCACTGTCAGCAGAATTGTCCACATTGGGGGGGAGGGGGGGGGAGAGATGAAAGGAAAGCTAACCAAAAATCATGAATGGGGATTCAACTCGGAAGACCCAAGATTCTATGTCGGCCCCCATCCGTTGTAATGAACAAGTATGGAAAATGAACTGCGTATTCTCCAAGCGTCAAAACTATGAACAAAATAACTTCACTGAAGGGAACTTAACTTAAAAGAAACTAAAATCCGGATCCAAAGAAAAAATAGTTCAAGTTAAGAGTAGTATAGATATGATGATGTATAAAGAGTTCGCCATGTCAGAAAGCAAAAATACATTTTTGACAGCCGTTTTCAGAACAGTAAGCCCTTGAACTCTACACTGTCCGTCACCCAAGAAGTGCTGCAAAATGCAACCACAGGTAGGAATAGTCATCAAAAAGAGGACAGGCTTTAACAAATAGCATTAGAATTTGAGTCTTAATGACTGCGACATGGTCCAACGAAATGACATTTTAAGATCAAAAGACGCATAAATGTGGGGAGAACATCCCAGAGGCCCAACACCCTCAGATCTTGGTTCCCACGGGAGATCCGTTGAGGTGGGAGCCACTGTTTTGTGGAACTCTGTGTGCCCTTTAGTCGTTGTGAAACGGTATGTTTCAACCAAGAAGTAACAAGACATTCTGCAAGACCACGTGTATGAAAAGTATCAATACCATATGAATGGTATAGACACTCCTCTCCAATGAATGTCCCAGGTACGAAAAAAATAAATATTTGTTAATAATAGAGGTGTCAGTGACTAAGCCCGAGCCAGGAATTTTTGCAAAATCTGTTCATTTTTGTTTTACGTCAATTTAAAGTCGAGGTTGTTAGAAATAAAGACATGACTTTTTACTCCTTATTCTCATATGACAGGGAAGCCTGCTAAAACAAATTTGGAAGGGAACAAATAATTACACGTTCTTATCACTTTTAAAACCTTGCTGCGATTCAGTTACTCCAAAAAACTCTTGACCCACTGTGTAAATTCTTTTTTTTAGACACAGAATTTTGTCTTACTAAACATTCATTTGAAAAGGCGTCAGGTCACTTAAATATTTTGCCACGTCTTAATTATTGCTAAATGCCTTCAACGGATTCACTCTTCCTTTTGGCAATTCGAATTTTGATAGATTTAATCTTTTTTTACATTTGTCATCAGATCCTTTTCGGATGTAACCTTTTGTTAGCAAGGAAAATCTATATATACCTACCCTCATTCATAAATACTTCGCGCATTCATATATGGTAGAGTTTTTGCTTGGAAGATAAAGAAATGATTCAAATTGAAAGAATATAAGAATAAGGACAAGTCTAAGAACAGTGGAAGTAAGTGCTCTTTTGTTTATACATGTAAACTTAGTAGCTTATATGAAAATTTCGTTTCTAAATGGGTATATGAAAAAGAACCACAACTCCTTTTAAATAATTACATGTAATAATATAATCTTAACTGTCCCATTATGATCCTAAAGTTGAAATAAATGATATATTTGTTGTTGATTTTTTTTTAAATTTTAATTAAGAAAACGGGGAGTAACAAGTTTCTGAAGAAATTCTATCACGACGTTAGATAAAGTAAGGTAAGATGATTCCTAGTTGGAACTTTGCTCTTTCATAAGAGTACATTTAATTGATGGAGAAGCATTGCTTAACTTTCGCACAATACTGAGGTAGAAATAATCTAGTTTCTACCACCCAATAGCTCACTGTCTCACCAAACTTCACAGATTTAATGATTCATAAAGAAAATTTTAAAAAGGAGGGGGGATACTTTTAAAATTATCTTTTTTGAAGGTAAAAGCAGTAATTGAAAAACGTAACTAATATCAAAGTAAGGGTATTTAAACATACTGAAAATTTTAAATCCTTAATATATATATATATATATATATATATATATATATATATATATATATATATATATATATATATATATATATATATATATATATATATTCTTTACGTCAAGCCCTGGTCACAGCAAAAATTCATCATAAATTTGTTAGTTTTATTTCTATATAAATTTCTATTAATGTATATGTATGAACGTAGTAAAATATTTGCATTTTCATATAGATAATACATTTTCCAGCAGTAATTCATTTTTTTTTCAGGCAAATAAAACACTTTTCTATTCGTAAATCAAATTCACTTTTTTGAATTCCAAATAATTCTTGTAACCATTAAATTACAGACATTTTCTCTTCGCGAATACTAACGCAGTTAAAATTGAGTGAAGTTAAAGAATGAAATATTTCTGTATGTGAGAGGTATCAGAAATTATTCCCTAAAACAAGTATACGTAAATAAAATACCACAGATTTTATCTCTTCTTTTATTAGTTTTAGACAATTGATACAATTTGCATAATCCTCTTCAAGTTTTATAAAATAAATAAATAAAATAAGTTTACAGAACTTGATGCTTAAATTCCCGAAGAAAAAATCTTATTCGTACATCGTGAATAAAAAATACTAGCAATTTAACATCTTGTAGTACATAGTATATGAATATGTAAATACAAGTCAAATCGCTACTATTCGTACAATACGGACTCCCAGTACAGTCAACTGCCATTTAAAGGGGGAATGGAAACTAACACATCGTTTTTTATTCTATTCCTTTGTAGATCACTTTCACACTATTTACTTTACAAAGGAGAAGCAGGTGAACGACAGAGGGATATGGGTTGCGAGGGGGTTTTCTTTAAGAATCGCGGGGTACAAAAAAGGGGCTGTGTGAAATTATCAAAGCAGTTACACACACGAGAAGTTATTGGAGTGTTAGATAAATAAGCAAATCAATTACTGATTTATAACAAACACAATATTATCTATTACTTAACAATATTTTTGTCAGAATATACATGTTGTATCAATAGAATTTTGCTTGATGTTGTATTTTCCCTCTTTATCTACATATCCATCTCATTATGAGCATTCTTATAGACGAATGAATATGCTAGCTTTTCAGCGCTGCGGTTAAAATTGTAGGACATACGAAGTTCGTTTCAGAAGGCCGTGGGAAATCCGAGTGAGGGCTCTACCGTGCTTCAAAGGCACACATGCCAACCTAGAAGTAGATTCGACGCTTAGTCTGGGACTGATAGCCTAAGATGGACTATTTTAGTAGATTAAACTCTTGCGCCCCACACAAAGTAGGAAAACAAGTTTGATGCGTGTTGATGAAACATTGCTTTTTAAGAGGAAAAACGGTTACAGGAACGAAATTCAGACTTCATAAATATTATGGCGAGTCTGCACCTTCGCCTGGAGGGATTCATAAGTGGTTTGTTCATTTACGCTGCGGCTGAATGAGCACAAATGACGCTGAATGTTTTGGCCTACCTTGCTGAGGTCACTACGCCAGAAATTATTTTTTAAAAATGCATGATATGGTGATAGAGGATGCTTGAGACTACCGGCATCTCAAAAGAGCGCGTACATAATATTCTACATGAATATTTGGATATTATGAGGAAGCTTTCGTCAAGCTGGGTGGACAATGGATACGTCACTAACAGCTACAAATGAAAAAATAGTCAAAACAGCGGGTCGAACCCGCACCCGAGAAAGTAAAAATGGTTCCATCAGCAGAAAAGTTTGGGATACTCATGGTATAATCTCTATTTAGTACTGGAAAAGGCAAAACACTCCCCGGAGAGTATTATACATCTTTACTAGGTCGTTTAAATAGTGGCAGGAAGGCCACATGTAGCGAATAAAGAGGTTTTTTTTCCATCGTGACAATACTCCATCTCATTCCTCTGCGATTGTGGATGTTAAACTGTTAGAATTTCGCTACCAAATTTTCCCCACTCTCCGCATTCTTTGGATTTGGCCTCCTTAAACTATTTTTTTTTCGAAATAAAAAAAAAAAAATCTTGTAAGACAGATATTTGTATCAAATTCCAAAGTGAAACAAACGCCAGGCAGAGTTGAACAAGCTTTACTTTATGGAATGGATAAAAGACCTTGAAAATTGTTGGACTAAATACATCGATTTTATGGAAAATTATGTAGAAAATAAATTAATAAAACCTTATTTCCCTTATTTTTGCACGAATTTATCAAACGACCTTCGTATATGTAATGAAACACAAATCACTCTAAAACTCTTTTCCACGTTTACTATCTCCTTCTGTGTTATAATGTTTCTAATATCAATCACACTACTTGCCCTTTAACTAAAAACTACTTTCTCTCCGATTAAATGAAGAAATAATATAAATAAATTACATTAATCCTTTCTTGGGAAAAATTGAAAGTGAAAGTTTGAATTATTATCTATCATACAAATCAACTATAGTTTCGACTTAATTTTATATTGATTTATTTGTCACCTGAAATCTTTTCAGAAGTTCCTCGAAATACGCTTAACGCAAATTCATTTGCACCCAATAATATATGTGATATATGATTAAAAAAATATCACAGCTATCAGTTTTCAAGATATATTTTAAAGTCAATACACAGTTTCATTCAAACTCAATTAAAGTTTAATGAAATAATTTATAAATATTTTTTATGTTACTAAAGAAAAAATGTCACCAGAGTAAAAATTCTTATAAGGTTGAAAGAAATAAAATTATCGTTAAATGTTAACGGAATCATTCCAGCTTTTGAAAAAACAGAATTTTTTCGGAATATAACAATGGAAGTCAAAGGAAATTCATCACCTGCTTGCACGCTGCACTTATACTGCTTATCCCCTTTGTATTTTTTGTCTGTTTTTAAATCTTTCTCAGCTGCTTTTTTTGCGGAAACGTCTGTAAAATCTTCAATACCGTAGAAATGTTCATTTTTTCTTTAAAACTCAAAAAATCTGACATGAGATAGAACTTTTCAAAGACGTCTCCCGCATGAGAAATAAATCTTGTTTTTTTTTTTTTTTTTTTTTAACTTGGCCGAATGACTTGTAGCATCAATTATCTATCAGATGGAGGAATTAAATTATGTATTTCGAAAAATAATCAAAATTGCTAGTCTATGCCAATTGAAATAACACAACAGACCAGAACATTCTTTGTAGAAGATTATATAACAGTTTTTGAAAAAGAAGGATCAAAACTTCTGTTATTGGATCGAAATGCTATTATACCAATTTCTTTCAAAATTAACATAAAAATCTAAATATACCTTCTCGCAGTATAAAATAATCACTTTTAAATGACACCTAACATGTAGTGATATCTATTTTTGATAATAAAAATCCTAAATATCCCAAAAAAATCCAAAGCATTTTTGTTACCGTCGATAAATAACGAGGTATTTCAGTCTTCAATGACATGAAGATTTTTATTTATTCACCCCTAATCTGTGTGAATCATGTTCAGATCTTATAAAAGGAGATGCGTTTAGAGAGCTTAAAAAGTTTCGTCAGGAACATGCTGAGGAACAGCACCAGGCCTATGAAAACAATCACGAAATGTGAGAGTACTGTTTTCACACTTCATTGGTTACCATAAGTGGGCTAATAAACGGAAAGAAACCAATGTTTGGGTACAGTAACTTTTGAAATGGAGCTAAAGCAATTGTTAATTTTCTTTTGCATTGGAAAGCGTCCTTTATTAAACGTCTTAATTAATATTTTCAAGGCAACAATGGTAAAATATTCTAATTTATAACATATGTATAAAGTAAAAAGAAAATATTTTGATACATCTAGGGACACCATTTTACTAAAAAGTATTAGACTGGAATTCTGGACATCATTTAGAATTACACTCAAATATATATTGATTTTGCATGTAAGTTTCTCAGTTTTAAAATATTTTATTAAAAGCATTACAAAGCCATTTGTGGCATGCAGTTATGCCAGTTATTGTAACTGATGTGATTTGATAATTTGTAAAACATTCTTTTCAACATTATTCATATGCCTGAACGTTTAAAGAATATTGTTTCATTGTTGTAAACTTTTACAAATTTTCCTCACGTAATACTCCTCTTTTTCTTTAATTCTTTTATTTTTAAATCTAATTACACTATAAGTAAAGTTAAATTATTGAATATTTTATAACATTTTTGATTATGTTATTCCCCATACAAGATGTTTTATTTGCGACAGAGAATATTAACAGAACATATTACCTGCCTCATAAAAATTAAAAGAAAATGAAAGCTCCATAATATTAAAAGGAAGCAACCAACAAACAAAATTTTAGCTCTTCAATACAAAAATGAGGATAGAAGAATATATTTAGAAATAGCCTTTTGTCAACCGAATTGTGGTTAAATATCTGATACGATGGTTTAACTTTTCCAAAATGGTCAAATCTTGTTGGGCAAAAAGGTAAATAAAAAATGTAAAGTGAATAGAAATTATAATAAACATACAATTTTACTATTATCAGATGTGACACACACATTTCCAACAATATACTGTCTTAGACCTGGTTGAAAATTGTCTCTCTTGTTCTCGATTCTGGGGAAATTTGAATAAATGGAAATGCAAAAAGTTGCATGTGTGTAATACGGTTCTCAGAATGAGAATTTATTGATACCTAGCTTCATAAAAAATACAAATTTAGTTGTAAAAAATTGTGTCGGAAAACAATTCTCCAACCAACAAGATAATCGATCTTGAATCGATAGTAAATAAATATTTTTGATGCAAGATTTGCTAATCAGAAGTTAAGCTCCTGATATTTGGGGGAAAACTGTGTTTTTATCAACGAAAGAAAGGCTTTCACACGTAAAAAAAACATTATCTTATTCATTGCTTAAGAACACGCTAGTGATTATCTCTTGAGCTAAAAAAATTCAATCCAATAAAATAGCGTAGCAACAAATAGCGAGTTATGCACTGTTTAAATGATTACGGAGAAGCTCGCAAGATAATGAATCGGAGATTTGTAATAAGGGGAAAAAAATCTAGTTGGCTATCTTCTTACAAAGCGATGTTAAAGTAATTGATTACAAACGGTAAGCTGCTTTTAAAGTAATTGATTCACTTCAGCTCAGACATGTTCTTTTTGATGCCAGTTCAATCTTAATTGCTTTTAAAAAAATTGTACCATCATTTAAGCAGGGAACTTTACCCTAATTATCCTAACATTTACAGGATTTAAGTTATCTAAACTGGCTTCTAATTATATTCTATAAAATTGAACTTTCTCCAGATCTTCAGGTTTGAATATTTGAATCATAGAAGTCTAAAGTTTCGTAAAAAAGGGGAACAGAATTATTTCAATTCTTATTGCAGCCTCCTTGAAAATGATAACCAGGAAAATCTTTAATAACACTTTGCATGAATTCATTCGATAATATTCTAAATTAAGGTCTGTGGCGGCCTTGTGGTACAGCGCGCTGGATTTTGGTGCTGAAGGGGCTAGAATCGAATCCCGGCGTTGAGCCACTAAAAATGCCTCTGTTGTGTCGTCCCTTCATAGGGGGTAATGCTGGTCCACCTATGTGGTGCCCCCATAATAAAATGTCCAGCAAAACTACGGTGTATTATAGGCGAATGTCTTCACGACAAGTGCCTCCGCATAAAAAAAATTTCTTGTTAAGGTAAATAGCCATGAATAGGTAGGTATTCATGAGATTAAAAAAATGCCGGTCATATAAGCTTATCCAGCCAATGGGGAATGACGTCTAAACCTTCGTTTTCAAATAAAAGTGAATAATGATGAGTTTTAGAGCAAATACCGTTCTCTGACCTTAGATCAGTGAAAAAGGTTTATCCATAATCATCAAAAAAATTGCTGTATTTACCAATCCTTTGTTTAACTTAACTATGCTTCTGAGGTTTATTTATATGGCTTTAAACAAAAATTAAACAAACAAACACACACACACACACACACACACACACACACACACACACATATATATATATATATATATATATATATATATATATATATATATATACAGTGGTACTCGACTTACGTGTGTCTCGACTTAAGCAAGCTTCAGATACGCCACCGCTTGCTCTACCCACACTTCAAAGAGTCTTCATCGGAAACCGAACAGCGTCCACTCTTTCTCACAGAGAAATATCTCCAATTCCCTCCCCCACACTGGAACCCTCGTGGGTTCTAGGGGATGGGATGACCTTGGTTAAAAATCAAAGAATAAGATTTAATTATTCAGTTCAGCCTTTCTCCTCCTCTTACATCAGCCTCTTTAAGTCTGATCTGCATTGTAAATGTTGTAAATTGAACTTAATAATACAAGTTTATTGCAGTACATTCTATTGTATTGCGTTTTTATACAATGTTCATCATTTATAAGCACATTCCTCTGAATTAAAAACATGTAACAAAAAATTGTGGTGTTTTGGGAGAGCCCGGAGCGAATTAATGGCTTTTCCATTCATTTCAACGGGGAAAATTGATTCGAGATACTAGTATTTCGAGTTACGAGCTCCGTCATGGAACGAATTAAACTCGTAAGTCGAGGCACCACTGTGTATATATATATATATATATATATATACAATTTTTGAATCAAGTTAAGATGCTTCTAAATAAAGCATAAAAACTAAGCTCTTACCGCTTCTGTATATACTTGGCTCTGTACTCTCAAATCTCAGTCTTATAGTATCAGCTGCTTGATCAATGAATTTCTTCATTTCATCTGGGGAAATCCGTGGCATGAGTACTCGAGGACCTTCCGGTATAGGATCGATTTCTTTTGCAGGTTTCAAATGCTGTGTGAAGCGACCTAACTGCCGCTTGTGCAAGCGAAGACCTCTGGTGACTCGGGACACAATTCGCTTCGTTTTGCCACCAATTATTGGCATTTCTACCATTTGCGTAGAGGATAACAACACCTGAAGCCATAACTCTAGTAATAAAGTCAACAGGATGATTCGAAACCTGCAAAAGATCAAAAGCAAAAATACAAATATGCACAGACAAGTTATCTAAGATATACTAAAAAATGATTGTTTGGGCCATTTCCATGGGGATACTTCTCAGTATTATTTTACTGTAGATATGCTAATGCATTTTATATAGCTTCCCCTTGTTTCATATGTTTTTAATTTCCTATTCATGTTACATTCTAAAAGCTCAATTTGTTATAATATATATGAATTCTATCATATTTGAATGTACATACATAAGTATAAAATGTTATAAAAATATATTAAAAATATATAAAATATTAGCGTAATTTGTTTACAGATTATATCAATAAACAACGGAAAATTTAAGTAAATAAAGGTAGGAATTCTGTTAGGGAAGTGAAAATATTCGGCTTTCTCGATAAATTAAAGGATTATACATAGCGTTAATGCATTTCGACTACTGAGCCCTTAGAAACAATTTTAGTTATTTCTCTATATGTTAAGCATGCTTTTTCTATAAGTTTACTTAACGAATGTGTGTGTAATCTGGTAAAATATTATTCTTTGCATACATATTGCCTTAAACAGGAGAGTAAATTACCGATTTAATTACTAAACACTTGAAATTTTTTAACACTTTATTGAAACATGTTGCCCTTTTTCGCGTCCTCACTGAGAAATGGAAGTCAAAACAATCAAATAATGTAAATTTCTACGAAAGGGCAATGAGTACAATTCGCATTTAAGAAAAATACTGGCATCTTTTAAGTTGTTCAAAAATTGAAAAAGAATTGGGAAATAAAATTAATCTCGGAAATACAGGAATGCCAGTTGTTGGTGCAGTTCGAAGAAAAGATAAATCTTTTGTTTCATATTTAGTATTAGTGTTCATTCTCTCCATTCAGCATTCTAGTTTATCCAAAAACCCATTTCAAAAACAGTTATTCTTCAAATCCCTCTTTAACTGTCAAAACTTTTAACAGTGGATATTAGCTTCATAACTTATTGATAAGCATAGCAGTATAATATATCTGCACCATGAGTTTGTCATTGAAAATTAATATCTCTACAATAATAAATAAGGAAAGCTCCCGTTTATGCTATAAAAATGTTACACTTCAAACACTTTTCTCTGTTTCCTTCAGTTTTCTTACTTTTTACGATTTTAATTTCTTTTTGAGAAGAAAAATAACTTTATTCTTTTAATGAGACGAGATATGCCTCATTTAATTCCAAAAAAATATTTCTAAAGATCAAGGAATCAAAATTAAGAAAAAAAACTAACTAAACACTGTCGCATTGATTTAAATTAAGTCTTCCTTTTGTCGAAACAATAAACATCGTGAAATTAGACGATAAGATGAAAGAGATTTACATCCTGACACAAAGATTACAGAATATGTATCTCCAAAGTACAAGTCCTTAAATAATTAGTTTTCATATGATGTATTAAGAATAGATTCGCTTTGCAAATATTCTCAATATTATCCTTTCGTAGTTGAATTCCTCCTATTTTATCAAATGCTGTTGGCAGCAGTTCTAAAGTTTTGTCTCGCATATAAACAATTCAACAGCTTGATTTACTTTTTCTCGGTGTCTCAAGATAATCTATGAAACTAAAATTACACGAATTGATTTTTAGTAATACTTTAATAGTCCTACAACATTTGAACGGAAATTGTAAGTCATTTTAAATTATAATCATATTACATTATAAATATCCTCAGTTATGCCTATATCACTCGTTTTCGAAAATCGGCCTTTTAAAATCTGTACCAATACTTTTCTTCTTAGGCCACTCGTGCTTTTGTAAATACCTTATTCCCAAATTTGCAATCGGTTTTGTAAAATATTCATCACTGGCATTTCTGATTAAGAGCATGTACTATGTATTCAGAAAATAATGTACACTGCGTAAAACTAGCCTTTAAATAAAACATACCCCATATGAGAAGAAAAAAAATTCTGGTATTGATTTGCTTTTAATTATCAAGTTCTGTTACTTTCATGTACAGCTAGGGTTTATATGGAAATCTTGAACTCTCTACCACATCAAGGAATTGGCTTTTTATTACGCGATCTTCTTATCTTTTAATTAATAAATACTCAAACAATTAATTATGGTGCCCAGTGGCTAAGTAGTTAAGGCATCAGCCTGCCACGCCAGGGGCGTTAGTTCGATTCCCGAATAAGACTTGGTTGTATTCTAGGGCACTCGTCCGCCTGCAAATAAAGCCCCGTCTAGAGAGGAGAGCTGCAATCTATCGCCAGTGTCATCGTTTGTTAATAAAAAATTCTTCTGTTATTTATGTTTCCATTTTCTTGTATTCAAATGTACACCGGACTAGGGTGTGACAGTCGTCAGCCCTAGGGACCTTAGCCCCCCCCCCCCCCCACACACACACACACACTATTAATTACACAAAATCAAATTTTATAAAACAGCAATGTACTATCTTAAATTAAGTAAACTACTAAATAAGCATCTTTAGTGTTCACCTGTATTGTTAATGGAAGGATATCTCCTACAAGAAAATTGAATAGTAGACTGGCAACCTTAATTTTTTTTTCACCAAGTTCTTACTTGCTTTGTTAAAGTTTCCCTTTGTTAAGACCACTTAACCTGGGATCGATATCAAATTTAAACATATAGCAACTAGGGAACAATATTTTACTTGCGTTTCCAAAGTTGTAACTTGTTGACCAACAAAAGACATGCAAATTGACAAATACTTAATAAGGGCTGCAATGGAAATCAACCACCTGTCATCCGTAAAGTCATTTTTAACCTCTATAAATGCCTTATTGATTATTAGGGTTTGCTATCGAGTAACATGGGGACACTTGATCTAGCGATACAGAATCAGCCGTAAAAAATTAATTGTTTTAGTCATATGTGAATAAAACAACAGTCAATCACACAGGTTTGAAATTTAATCAAGCAATTCAAAGGCTTAAAATTTAACTTGCACCTTTATAATAAATCTACTGTAAAGTAAAAGAAATCTATTTTCAGAACTTTATTATTCAAAAAAAGGGAGACCTCTCTTTAAAATATTCACTGAATTGATTTCATCCTTAAAAGAGGTCAAGAATATTGGATCTCTCTGACATCACCATAACATTTTAAGATATTGAATAATTGCTTGTTTTATTCATACCAATATTTTCCAACTGCTTCAGTACTGTTGTTGAAAAGAGTAAATGCATTTAAAAAGTGTCTTATTGTATTTGTAAACTTATGAGTGATTCTTAAAGACTAATTTGATTCTCCTTGTTGTAAACAATGAAAAACATTATTATGAAATGAAACAGCTATGAATTAAAAAAAATATTTAGCAAGAAGTTGAAAACTTCTATAACTTCATTGAATTATTTGATCCTACATTTTTTCCCAAAAGAAAAATTATTGCACAACTTTACGGTATTATTATTAATCTCAATTAGAATACTTTTTTTAAATTTCATAAAGCGTTCTTTCACCCATCACAAAAGAGAATGTTTACAAGTTCTAATTTATGAGCCAATAGGAATTCAAATTATTCGGATGTTTGTACCTAATTATCAGATTGCGGAATGAATATATCCCATAACCCTGATTAATTATCTAGCCACTTACATATCGTTCTCTCAGATAATTACACCACAACTTGTTTTGCAAATAATCCATCATGGCGTTGAAAAATTCATCCCTTTTTCCTATCTAAGCAAGTCTCTATTATTTGTCTGGATTTGCACCTGGTTGGCGCCATAGAACTAAAAAAGAAATCAGCCAACAAACCAACAAGAAAAGTTACTATTGGTCGCCCAACTTGAAAGAAGACCTCGGTCAGTGTTCCGATGGATTTGGTTAAAGTCACGACATAACTTTAATCAGGATTGCAAATTTTTTCGTTAATGGTAATCAAGATCACTTTCTCTCTGGTTAGGTTCATTGTAACTTAATGAAGGCTCAAAGAAATAAAATAAAATTTCAGATCTAGCTGAACTCGACTGGTGTCATTGTTTTCAACTCGTTTAGAGTTATTTTTTCTCACAGCTGAAGACATGACCACTTTCGCTTCATTTTTTTAGTTAAAATGGAATGCATTTGATTCACTGTGCAATGTATAAGAGTTTTCTATACTTTTCCCCCACTTTATCGTTAATAAAAACAATTTTCACATTGGCTCTTAACTATTCTTCCCGGTAAATGGCTCAAAATTTTGAAACAAAAATACAAGGTTTTCGACATATTAAAGGATTTTACGAAAGCTGTACACCCATACACTTATTCCAGGGTTATTTGTTTTGCATATATGCAGGGACATGACTCGACA
The DNA here is from genome assembly GCA_907164885.2 of Dolomedes plantarius. NCBI lineage: Eukaryota > Metazoa > Arthropoda > Arachnida > Araneae > Dolomedidae > Dolomedes > Dolomedes plantarius. Next base: position 9,915,410 of record OU015501.1, read on the forward strand.
GGTGAAATTTATAGGAAATAGATTGAAAAACTTATACAAAACCTAAACAAAATATTGAAAAATATATTCACCTTTCCAGAGAAACTTAAATCTTTTTAAAGGGTGTCGGCTCGCCTCGGGCACCAAACCGGTTCTGTCGGGCATTGTGTACTAGTGCGGGTATATATACTTACTAAATATATTATGTGTAAGTGTGTTTGCATTTGCATTTAAAAACCACTGTTTGCATGTACATTCGCGTAGTGAGTGCTAAAGCATTTTTAATATTTAATGCAGATGGCAGAGACGCTAATAGCAGCACATAAAGAGAGAGTATAATTCATATAAATTCCAGTTCTGAGAATGACTGTGGATCTTGGAGTTTTGTAATACATATATCCATGAATAGTACCATAGATAGAGGAAAAAACAAGGTATGGTGCAAAAGATATCTTAAAATTAGCGGTAACATTTTTTTCCTTGATGTTCTGGAAGATTTCTTCCATAAATTTTGTGGCAATAGGATTACGGTAGTTTCATGAGTCTAAATTGAGTCTTTACGCAGACTAGTCCATAATTTTCTTACGCAGACTAGTCCATAATTTGAAGGATTCAGTGACACTTAAAAAACAAGAGCATAAACATTATCTGACACATTTGTACTCAATTTTTTTTTAAAGTGTTAATGATAGGAAAACATTAAAATCAAATTCCTAGATGATTAGCAGGACATGGATATTCATTACTGAAGCTAGTTTTGTCATTTTATTTGCGTTTTCCTATTTATTTATTAGTTGTAAATTACTATCGAATATTTTTAGAATATTTTTTGTTGTTTTCAAGTAGATTTTTGAAAATAAAAGTTACTTTAACAAATAACTAATTTGAAATTTATTTCTCAGGTCAAAATCCCAGTCTACTTTCCTGAAAAATTAAATTTTAGACGAATCATTGTTAAAAAGAAGTAAAGGTATATAATTTAATCTTCAACATCTCTCTGAATCTCATTCAGACAAAGTTTAAGATGACTGTCGTTGAATTACTGAACAGAGAACACTCGAATGGATCTTTTTCAAAAATGTCTCTTTAAAATAATCTTTACAGTTATTATGAAGATGTTTTTATGTAATTCGAGAATATTTTTCTGCATAGTGTATGAAATATTTACAAATTTTAAATCTCCAAGAATTTTTACTTCAGTTCAAAAGGTAAGAAGTTTTCTCATAAAACTATCCGATAGACATAAACATGCATTTTTACTGAAGTAAATATCTATGTAGTCATAAATCTAATGAAGCAGATGGTTACACAACCTCTAATTTTTTAGCTCTTGTCAATAATTTAAAGATTTATAGCATCTATAAAATGCTTCTTTAAGTTTCTATTAAGTTTCTTATAATATGCCTATTCGCAGAATGATACTGAAATCTATTGATCGATTTGAACTCCCTTGTGTATCAGAATAATACTACAAATTTTCTCAATGATTGCTGAAAAACCTACCGATGATAATTAATCTCTCTCTCTCTCTCTCTCTATATATATATATATATATATATATATATATATATATATATATATATATATAACAGTTCCGTAACGGAGTGACTGACTGACTAACTGCCATATAACGCACAGACCAAACCGCTGGACCTAAAGAATTGAAATTTTGCATAGCGATTCTTCTTTTAGTGTAGGGGTGCACTAAGAAAGATCTTTGAAAAATTCGTCTTAGATTTTTTTAAATTAAATTTTTAAGCTGTTTTTGTAACGTTCTTTTAAATTGGCATTTAAAATATTAATCTGAGGGTTATAAAATTTATATCACGAGAAAGATCATAAAAATTCCTTTAAAATGAAATCATTTTCGAATCTTTACCTCCCCTTTCTGATTTTTGGTGAATTTTTAAAGATTCATTTTTATAATTTACTTTATTAAATTCTGATCACGGGATTTCTTTTTTTCTGTGATACTTTAAACTAATTTTACGTCACGTGCATAAAAACGAAATAAATTAGCAAAAAAAATTATATATTTTTTTTTTCTAATGCGGCAGACGATTGTACTTACCCCCCCCCCCCCCAAAAAAAAAAAAAAAAAAAAATTAAAAAATTAAAAAATTAAAAAAATAAATAAATAAATAAATAAAATACAGTAAAAGAAATGTTCCTCCAACTGTACTATACTAAATATAATATTTCTTTAGTATATTCTATTAGATTTAATTTGAATATTTTCTTCTACACTATTTTGGCTATAAAAATATCCGTTACGATTTTTTATGAATATATATACATTTTGGCATTAATTGCTAACATTGACCGTTGTATTTATTATCTATATATATAAAACAGTTCCGTACGTGACTGACTGACTGACATATAACGCACAAACCAAACCACTGGACCTAAAGGGCTGAAATTTTGCATAGCGATTCTTCTTTTAGTGTAGTAGGGGTGCACTAAGAAAGATTTTTGAAAAATTCTTCTTAGATTTTTTTTAATTAAATTTTTAATCTGTTTTAGTAACTTTTTTTAAGTTTGCATTTAAAATAATAATCTGAGGGTTATAAAATTTATATCATGAGAAAGATCGTAAAAATTCCTTTAAAAGGAGATCTTTTTCGAATCTTTACATCTATTTTCTGATTTTTGGTGAATTTTTAAAGATTAATTTTTAGAATTTAATTTATTAAATGCTGATATCACGTGGTTTCTTTTCTTTTTGTGTTACTTTAAACTAATTTTTTTCACCTGCATAACAACGGAATAGACAAAAAAATTTTTTTTTCTTGCTAATGCGGTAGACGATTGGACATTATACAAAAAAAATATTAAAATACAGTAAAAGATATGTTCCTCAAACTGTACTATATTAACTGTATTATATTCTTTAGTATGTTCAATTAGATTAATTTGAATATTTTCTTATACATTGTTTTCTCTATAAAAATATCCATTACGATTTTTTTATAAATTTTTTTTTGTCATTAATTGCATACATTGACCGTTTAATTTGAATGTACTCTGTAACGAAGCACGGGTATTCAGCTAGTAAATATATATATATATATATATATATATATATATACACTAGCTGAATACCCGTGCTTTGCTACGGAGTACATTCAAATATTCAAATTAAATAAAATGGTCAATGCATGCAATTAATGCCCTATATATATATATATATATATATATATATATAAATATCTGTTACGATCTTTTATATATATATATATATATATATATATATATATATATATATATATATATATATATATAAAAGATCGTAAGAGATATTTTTATAGACAAAATAATGTAGTCGAAAATATTCAAATTAAATTTAATAGAACATACGAAAGAATATAGTACAGTTAATATAGTATAGTTTGAAGAACATTTCTTTTAGTGTATTTAATTTTTTTCGGTTAGTGTCCAATCGTCTGCCTCATTAGAAATATATATATATATATATATATATATATATATATATATATATATATATATATATATATATTGTCAATTTATTCCGTTGTTATGCATGTGATGCAAAATTAGTTTAAAGTATCAAGGAAAGAAATGAAATCACGTGATCAGAATTTAATAAATTAAATTATAAAAATGAATCTTTAAAAATTCACCAAAAATCAGAAAATGGAGGTGATGATTCGAAAAGGATTTCATCTTAAAGGAATTTTTATGATCTTTCTCGTGATATAAATTTTATAACCCTCAGATTTTAAAGGCAAACTTAAGAGAATTCTACAAAAACAGCTCAAAAATTTAATTTTTAAAATTTAAGAAGAATATTTCAATAATCTTTCTCAGTGCACCCCTACACTATAAGAAGAATCGCCATGCAAAATTTCAACCCTTTAGGTCCATCGGTTTGATCTGTGCGTTACTGTCAGTCAGTCAGTTACGGAACTATTTTGTATATATAGATATACATATATTGGCATTAATTGCATACATTGACCGTTGTATTTAATTTGAATGTACTGCGTAGCAAAACACGGTTATTCAGCTAGTATTTAAATAAAAATTGAACCTATGATATATAATCAAACTTCAGGAAGGACAAATTAGTGGTGTCAGAGAAAATTTCAGATATAATATGACGGAAGAGGCATTTATCAGCTATGGGTTATATACTGTTAGAGGAGAGAAAATAAAGGGAGGTAATATTTGACCATATCAGCTGAACTAACGGGAAATACAGTTAAGCAGCACTAGAATGTTAAAAAAGTTCTAAAGCGTTAAATATGAAGAAACTTCAAAGAGAAAAAGATGTTGATAAAGTTAAGAGAGTTATATCTAAAAATTCTTTAAAACAAAAGTCATGCAATGCACAAATTGAATGTTTGGAAAACATCTTACTTAATTTACGAGACTTTCAAGAGAAATAAAAAGTAAAATATAATATCCCTATCTAAAGTCATAGATAACCAAGTCATAGTTTATGACTTTAATTTTTTTAGTATAAAAACTTCAGACTGAAGTTGGCGTGGAGTGGTTTTCTCCAATGATAATGTAGTATTCTCACATTTATACGGTAACTTATCTATATTTTATCTTTATAAAGGGCGTATTTTGAGCACGCACTAACACCATTTGAATTAGGCATCATATCTAATTTCAAGTATGACACTTTATTACCTTTTCAAAATGAATACATTTAAACTAAACTCGGATTAGATAAATTTTTTTTCTAGGAGATTCTATAGTAAAATTTCATATTTACTTAACTTGCTTAGCACATTAATGTTGTCAGTGCAAGAGTCAGAACCCTGAACCGATTTTTCCGTGTTTTCCGAATTTCTGATTTTTCCGAACCGACCTTTTTGTGTTACTAGTATTGACTACACAGCAAGATATATTTCTTTTTCAATAATTAAGGATCATTTATATAAAGGAGACAGTAAATGGGGGATGACAGAATTGAAAATTCCAAGTTACATACATAACAAAAAAGACTGGGCTGTCATAAAAAATAAATGTGTTAATGAATTCAAAAATAAAAACACATTACAATGAATTCAAACTAACGTATCTAAAAATGAGTATTAGATTGTTTTAGGGGAAAACATTGTTAAGAAAATTAGAAAATAATAAAGCAAAGTTCTACGAGTGTAATGTGCACCATTAAAATATAAACTTAATCATTCATACTTCAAATAAAGTTGTGCATTATTAAATACCGCTGGTCGAAACCGGGTTAACATTTTAAAAGTTCTATGTGATATTTTTTTCCTTTAAAAATAAATACAATCAAAAGAAACACAAATATATGATTTCTATCTAATCCCTAAATGCATTTTTATATCTAAGAGACAAAATATGACAGTATTGTGACGTAAAAACGTTCATTCCAAGTATCTTGAAAAAATAATTCAGTATACATTTTAAATCCACTGTTTTATGTAAGCTGTGTTCTTTTTTATGTAATGTCTCATGTCCAAGAACTGAAGGATTTGCAAAATTTAAATGGCACGTAGATTTTATAAATTTAAATTAGATAAATATCCGACTCCTCTCATTCAATGTATTATACATAAAGCAAATAATTCTATTATTTCAGAGTTTTCTGTCAGATTCACTGCTTTTATGTTTCAAGGACATAAATATGTATGAAAGACATAATCTCTCTCGGCATCGAAATTCAACTATTCTTTTGTTTTCAAAGCGAATAGTAAAATGAATATTTAATTTTCCTTTGAATCAGCTTTTCCCTGAAGATGCTGTTATTATCATAATTGTGTTCAGCCACAGAATTCAAAGTGTTAAGTGAGCATTTCGGGGGAAATTTCATCTGACATTTAATTTGGCAATGGAACTCATGCAACATTTTAATGAGGAAGTATTTTTAATCGGAAAATTATCATTGAAAAAGCGTCAATTTAACTCTCATTATAGAAATTGGTTGTAAAAACAGCTAAATGAAAGGAAAAACAAACAAGATGATGAACAGAAAGCGAATCATTCTGGAGGTCCGTAACATATTACTATATTACACATTTAAACGGAACGTGATCTTGATAGAAGGATTAAAAAAATTAACAATTTCATTTTTGGATTATTGTTAAAGTCTTTGTTTAAGGAAATAGGCTTAAAATGCGAGAAATGAATTATGTATAACACTATATAAGCAGAGTATTTTGGGCATTTTAATCAAGGGCTGTTTTTGACGATTTAGTGAAATGCTCTAGACACTAATCAAAGTCCCATAATATTTGAAGTTGTCTTCTGAATTTAATAAACACTTTTGATTCTTACGCACCATTATCAGTATTTTCAATTTATTGCCATCAACACATGGAAAAGTAGTTTTCATTCAACTTAAAACAAAACTTAATCAACTTAAGTAAAGTAAATAACTGTCTAGGAATGCTCCTGAAATTGTCTCGACTCCCAGAAAGCGCACAGATGAAGTGAAAACAGTATTTTCCTTCGTCGCGTTGTAAAAGTAAACTCGAAATCTTCCGTCACTGTATAAAAAGGGCTTTAAATCACGCTCAATAACTACCCGTAATATTTGAAGCATTAATGGGCAGACCTCCCAAAATAGCTGATTTTTGACTAAAAAATTCATTTATTTTTTATGTTGTGCGAAAGGACAATTTTTTAAGTATTCAAAATCGTAGCAATTTTTATTTTTTCCTCTCTCAAACTAGACTTAGTTATGATTTGTTCGAAAGTCTACTTCCCAGATTCCTTTAATGACAGTTTATTGCATCGATGTTCTTTTTTCTCAGTTTTTATTCCTGTGATTGTTATGAAAACACGATATGTAGGGATACGTAATTTTCGTATTTACGAAATAGATGCGAATAAATGCGACATTTGCCGATATGAGCGAATAAATGCGGAAATTACTTTTTTACCACTTTTCGACGAAAACTCGGTGATAAACGGCTTTTTAAGCGAAATTAGGAAATAATAGTAATAATTTATTAACATAATTGCTGATCTAAGACCACCCACGGTCTCTAACTGACAGCTATCACTCTCGAAATTTGCTTATTACTTATTGCTAAAGACTTGAGGAAGAGAATGTGGACACTACTACAATATTAGCTTTTAATTAAGAAATTTGATACTTACCTAACCATCAAATTTCTTAGTGTAGTAAGTAAAATTGTGATTTTTTTAAATAAATGCGAAATTTTTTAATTAATATATATATATATATATATATATATATATATATATATTAATTAAAAAATTTTGCATTTATTTAAAAAAATCAATTTTACTTACTACACTAAGAAATTTGATGGTTAGGTAAGTATCAAATTTCTTAGTTAAAAGCTAATATTGTAGTAGTGTCCACATTCTCTTCCTCAAGTCTTTAGCAATAAGTAATAAGGAAAAAATAAGGATTTATTCGCATATATATATATATATGCGAATAAATCCGAAAATTTATATATCTAAATTTTTTATGCGAAATTTACGTACGCCTAACGATATGTTTAAAACCTGTATTTCATAATTGATAAAAGTTTGTTCACTTATTTATGACAACATAGAGCGTATGAATAAACTGCAAAGCAGTCAACTGATTCCCCTTATTCTAATTTTGTATAGTATGAATTTTACTAGACAGTTTTTAACCACTGTGGTTATCTTTTGCTGCATAAGACTAATCAAACTGGGACCTGTTGTTGAAAGCCGATCTCGAACTGTTACACATACCCAGGGTTACTTGATACTAAGCTTAAACGTCCGTCGAACTTAACCTCAAGCTAAAAGTCTAATTAGATGTATGCTGAAACTTCCCCCCCCCCCGAACTTAACTGTTGGAAGAACAAAGCCCGAAAGAAAATTGTTTTGCCAGGCTTCCATCGAATCCAAACGCGTCCATCAGATTGGGAGAGTGAAAAGCGTGACTAATCCCACCAAAGAATAACTTTCCAGTGCTCTCCGGTCTTAGAAAGATGGGCAAAATATAAATCCAAACGACGCTATGCATTCATGATGGGGCTCGTGTCAAAACACAGTCTACTCGGTCTTTGCGTATAGGGATTGAACTAAATGAGCTACCAGGGGAGTTTCTAGGTTCAATAGAGATGAGAATAGAAGCGACAGGACGGGCCATTTTAACATTTCTTGCAAGCCCTGTTCCATTAATCTGTTCAGCCTTTTTGACTTTTTCTAATCCGTCCAGCTTCTATCTTTTCAAAACACCATTACAGCTGATTTGGACAAGTCTAATTTAGGAGCATTGCTTGCCCCCCGCGGTTAGGCCATCCTATGGCAAGCCCACTTTGAAACGTGGAAAAGTTCACTTGAAACATCCGCCTGAAAATTACTTATCAAAACATACATCTTATATTTCAATACCTGTCATCGCAATAAAAGGGTATCTGTCCCTTCATATGTTCTCTGGACATATGGTAATTCCCGAATACTTTTCATCATAAAACAACATATATTTTATGATGAAAAGACGATGATGGGCAAAAAAGGATGTTTTGGTTGTAGGTAAGCAAGACATTCACATCAAATTTGGCACCACTTACATCTTCAAATCTAATTGTGAGATATTTGTGAACTAGCTGAAATAAGTTAAATTATTTTTTATTTTGAGTGAATTTTTCCTGGGTGACAATGGTAGATGTAACCATATAACTTTTTCAAAATTTATCGATATATTTCTTTGAACATTACATAGATATAAAAGATGATCCACGGACGAAAACGATCAAGTAAAATATATAGCTCCTTTCTTGTGAAATATGCATAATTTGTTTATTTTAAGCGCCTTTTTCTCCACTTCCGCCAAATTTTCAATTTGAATGTAAAAGAAATCTCGTCTTACCCGTGCTTCTCTTTGCAAAGTTGGACTGTAGATAAACAATCCTTCTTTGAACATTGGTATTATTTCTCCAGTGATCCAGATCAAGCATACAAGTAGCTGATAAAAGTCTTATCAGTTTTAATCCGGTAATCCTGAACAAATTATGAAAGAAAAATGATCTTCCCTAAGTCTTTAAGCATGCATCGATAGCATGCTCTGCAAGTTCTTCGACCGCCCTTGTAAGGCAGACGCGAGTTGGGAGTGATGACCTTGTAACATCGTGGGATGCACCTAAGTAAACCGCGTGGGCTGTCAGTATCTTAGGGCCGGTTTGCCCTCAATAAAGATTCAGTCTACATTATTTGGCCTTTGAACTCACCTTTACGCAATACAACATGGGAAATTGAGGAAATTTGCCGCAAAGATCTTGAAAAAGAACCTCGAAGTAAGAACGTGTTGCATAGATTCGATTGTTGACCTACAAAAACATTACACATCCTTGAAAATTAGGCGGAATTTTTCATTCTTGCGTAATATTTGGAAAGCATGACTTCCTTATTCAATGAAAGTTTGGAATCTTACCAACGCAAGTGACAGTTCTGCTTATAAGCTGTCAATTTTTATTGTAAAAGTGATTATTAAGAGTAATATTGTTTTTCCTTGCATTAAAAGGTAAGGTTTATTCCTCTTTAGAGATTATATTAAAAGAAATTTTCTCTTTCATTTATCGTCAGCAATTCAAAACCGTCTGGATGGGCTTTTGTCAAGGAGTTTAATTCCCCAAAAAGATAACATATTTTCTTTTTAATACAAACAGTTTTCACGTTATAGTATCAAAGTTTTTATACGGCTAAACCTAAAATACGACATTCTTTTCTACATTACACTAAGGAAAGTTTAAATCATCAGAACGATCGGTGAATAGTGTATTAGTTCGGGAATAATTTTTTTTTTTACTTTAACTGAGCCCACATGCTTCAAAATACGAATAAGTTGAACTACAACATGATTTTTCAAATGCACATTACATCGTACGAAATCGAGTCCTTTATATTCGTTTAAAAAAAAATTTTCAATTTTCCGTTAAAAGTTCGAATTTATTATCTCTTCTCCCATTTTTACGCCAAACACTAAAATCTGAAAATGTTAGATATTTTCATAATAGTAACCAATTTTTAAAAAAGCATTTTTTTTTGGGGGGGAGGGCAGCATGAGGGTGAGAAAAAGATAAAACGACGCCTGATAGGGGCACGTTAAAGCTGTAGACCGTAAAGTCCTTTATGAGGTCACAGAGCGTAGGAGAAGGTACGAGACCATCAGATGTCGTCCCTGGAGGTTCTCGATCTAAATTGTGGTGGCAGCCTATTCACCGGCAGGTACAAAATCTCGGAAGGCCTTAGTTGCTATGTCGGGCCCTGTCTGGTGCATTGGACATTGGAAATCATCAAAACAAATGTGTAAAAGGCAAGATCGCTTTGAATAGAAGAATTTCTAGAATAAAATTTTTTTTTCTAGAATAAACAAATATTTTAAATGTAAGGGCCCTATAAAGCAAAAATGACATTCCTTGATATCCCATTTTCTCCGAATGCTAACTGCACCTTGTTTAAAATATATAATTCTTGACTAAATGTTTCAATCATTGTTTTGCGACCACATAAAGTGATATTTTTCACTGAATTTCACTTTAGGTGAAAATAAGTTTTTATGTAAATCTGTGACTGAAATTGTCATGTTTTAGAACAGTCAGAATTAATAACATGTATTTAAAAAGTGGTCGGGAATTTTAAAAAAAAGTCTTGAAAGTTGCTTTTTGTATCCATTTAGAAGTTTTGTTTGAAAATATTGTTGGTTGTGTAATTATCAGTCAATATAAATGTCCTCTCACATTGCATAAAAATGAGCTTCTATATTATAAATTGTATTACTTATGACTATAGGAGGGAACATTTTAACAATACTTTGATAAGTAGTACAAAATATGTAAATAAAATCGAACAAGTTTTTTTTTTTTTTTATTCTAACGGACTCTTCTGTAATAAATATTCCTAGCTAATAAGCAAGCTTTCTCTTCCGTAATTTTATTTTAAATGGATCGTTATCATTTGTCATTCTTAGATTTTTGAAGCTTTTTTTAATTTCAAATCAACTTGAAATGGTGAGTTCTTTGATTCATTTACATATTCATGAAAACAGTACATTTATCACAGAGATCATCTATCCATTTATGAGGCCTTTATTTACTGGCCTCTTCTGGTTATGATCATATGACCAAATATTTAATCCATCAACACATAGTAGAAAAAAGGGCCTTGGAGAATATTATTTCATTCATTCATTTGTACTGTATTATGGGGCAGTAAATAAATAGAGGTTTTTAGATAAATGATCATGGTCAGAATGAAAACAAATATTCTACCCGTTTTGGATTATCTTTGCCTTATTTGCCAGCTAGGAAGGATTACATATCTAAAGATTTATAAGAAGATTGGTGTTTAAGTAAATAAATTTCTAGTAATCCTGTTTGCAAAAGTAAAAGGACTCTATTTTGTTAACTGTACTTATATTAAAATAAAAACGGATGTATCATTAAAGCATTATTTTATATATTTAACTAATACTTTGTATATTTATCTTTTAGTGCCTTATTTTTAATAAATTATTTAAAAGGAAATCTAAAAATAATACATTCTTTATATTATTTTTACTATACACGTTCTTCTCTCATTTTCACACTGTCATTTCAGATGAAATCATTTTATACTCCAATGAAATGCATGTTATTCAAATGCAATAAATTAAAATGCATATAAAAGATAAATTTTGAAATCTTCAAAAAGTTCTTTCGGACCTATCTGACGAATGAGCCGCATTATGAACCTTTTTTTTTTTTTGTCTGTTTTCATTTCCAGTACTTTCTTAAAGCTCCTTCGAAGGATATTTTTCTGAAAGTTTCACTGAACAATTAGTCTTTGATTATTGAAACAAAAACATCTTTTTGTGATGATTTTATCCCCCATAAAGGGAAAATTGATATGCGGCACCTGGAAACTCAAAGTAATTGTGGGTGTCCGAAATAGATTTAATGATTGAAGTAAATACTCGAAAAAAGCTATTTATTATACATTTTAATTTATGTTATATGACTTCATTAATAGCATTTTTGTGCCTTTTTAGTGAAACAATGCTTTATTATACAATTATTTTTAAGTTGTATAGACGTATTTTGAATTACTCTATAATTTGCCAGGAAAAAAAAAAACATCTTTACGTTGAACACTTCTATTTTCCATTATGTACTTAAACTAAAAAATGAATGTTTTTTTTTAGTAAAAGTAAATAACAAAATATCCTCAATACATTAATCTTCAATTAAAAAAATTCTCAAATATCAAAATTAGAATGGTTCTTAACGTATTCTTACATTTTTATATCTTTACTATCCAACTATTCGGGCCTAAAGATAATATGTCCAAATCTATACACAACCCCTAATATTATTGATAGTATTTTAGTACAATTATTCTGCAGAAAACAGAAATCAATCTAAACATTATCATAAAGATAAATATGATGGTTTCGCCCGTTTAACCCGAAAGTTTCCTTAGTACGAAAGCGACGCGTTCGAAGCTTTTTCCTCTCTACTTAAAAACAGAAATCTCTGACAGAAGTAAAGGAGAAGAAAGTACTTTGTGAAACCTGTGAAACAGATCATTTAATTGCACGGTAGAGAAAGTGAGAAATCTGTACATTTGTTAACGGAAGTTTTCATCCTGAAGATGAAATCTAGAGCACGACTGTGTGAAAAGTTTATTTTCATTGATAGAGTAATACGGTTACGGTTGAGTGATTTCATCTCTTATTTGGAGCAATGGGATTTAGTATATGGTTCTTCATCTCAAACTTTCTTTTACATTGGAATCTGTGTCCCTTTCCAAAAATATTTTGACTTTAAGAGGCCCACAAATACTGTTTGTATATACATTGGGTGGTATTTGAGTCTTTAAGTTTCATATAAAAATGCATAGGTAGCTTTTGTCTCTTATAATATTTTCATAACAGAAGTATTTTATTTATACATTATATCCATCTCTATAACTTCATAAATATGAATAATAGTAATTTCCAATACTTATATTATATTTATCTAATTTAATAAATGTCACAAGCTAATCAAGAGAAGGTATACCAAATTCAATGAAATGAAAATGACGAACGGAAAAATTCAAACTGCAAATTATCCTATTTACTGTTACGCTAGATATAAAATAAAATCCTTTGACTGGACCTAACCAACGCCTATCTTTGCAGATATATTTATATAAAAGTTATCCTAGTTTACCTCATACTCTTGTATAAATATTTGCAACAATTACTAGGTTCAGATTCTATTTTAAGCTAATAGGATGACGAGCATTTCATCATACATGGAGACTTTTTGAAATGCGTTTCATATTTAGTACCAGTATTTACACTGAATCCAGAATATAAACACTGACAACAGAAATATCAAGAAAAATATTGGAAGCAAATATTTTTGGCATGCGGTACCTTTGAAGTTCACGTTGAAAAATCAACGGACGATTTGTGATGATTTTGAGAAATGAAATCCTTGTCGTTATTAAATCAGTCAAATTTGAACAATAGTAGTTTTAGACATATATAAGAAAACCATTTTGTCTCTTATTTCAATGACCTAAGTAATAATTATTTGTCCACTTGAACTAATTTTGAGCTGCTATAGTGAGAAAATGAAGCTCGCATGATAGGAAACATTTAAAACCAACCTTCGATCGTTAAGGAGAAAGCGCGGGAATTCACTGAAGGAAATCTTTAAGGAAAAGATAATGGTCATTTCTTTACAAAAGGAACGTGTGCTAAAGATAATGGTGACTGCAAATAGTAAACATGACCCAGAAATAAACAAAATAACGCAAAATAGCACAAAGTGCTAGAACGCGAAAGTCATTACTTCATTCAAGGACAGTCAAAATAATACGAGAGTCCTTGTGCCACCAACATTGTACTTTATTTAGTAACAACAAATTTTATCCTTTGAATTCAGTTTGGAACTTTAAGAAACACATACCCCTTAAAAATTTTATTTTCGTCTAATGTTATATAATTAAAATATTGTACTGATCTTAAACGTTAATTTACATTATATGTATAATAACCAAACTGAAGATATAAAGAATGCCATACGGAAAAATTATCTAACATAAAATTAAGTTGTCAGAGATTGAATTTAATAGAAAAACTTTCATAGTAAAACACAATACATTTTTTAATAAAAGGAGACAACAAATAGATGGATTATATATATATTGAATCACTGCACTCTTACAAAGTACAGAAAATAACAAGATTAAAGACATGTAGCAAAATCCTTTATAAATAGCTGTCTGGAAGTCATTTCTTATTCTAAATTACTAATAACTATTAATTTAATTTCCTATCAATTCTCAAAATAGGTGCTAAATTTTTTGGTTTGTTTGTTCTGTGTATCTTTACTATCAGGCGTGAAATTGTGTCTCATATATGAAAATAATTGGGGAAGTCATTGTGTCTAAAATTATACTTTGTTGTTCTTAAAATTTTACTGTAGAAAGCAATTTCACTTTAAATAAAGGAAAATACTGCATATTAAAAATATAACAAATCCTAAATAATCTTATAAATTTCTTAGTGTTTTTTCAAATTCCAAAGATATAAAAAGAACCAAAGCAAATTTTTACAAGTACGGATTTTACAGACCGCTGTTAACTGCTTAGTAAAATTATTATTTTCGAAAATTTCTTTTAACTTCAACATTAATGCAGTGAACAATTACTAGAAACTTTTCACTTTGACTATTGACGTAAGATAAATATTTTAATAGTACTTTTACAACTTTAATAAATTCTAAACCAGTTTAGTAAATTATGTCATATGTTTAGTAAAATATGTAAATTTACTAAACATATGACAATATGTTTATAACCTTATATTCACAGCCTACAAAAGTATTTCTTGAATGAGTTGAATTACTTTTTGTTACACGAATCTTTACATCTTGTATGAAATGGGAAGTTGGTTAGCCTTCATAAGCTTATTTCATTATGATTTTTTGCATAATGAAATAAGCTTATGAATGTTGTGGGATCCGTTGAAAAATGATGATACATCATAATGACGTGCATATGAATCAAGGGAGGTTGATAAAAAAAGAATGACCTGTAATGTAATTAGCCAAATAGCAAATAGACAAAGAGGGTTCACTAAAAATGATCACACATCATAACTGGGATAAACTTACAACAGTGAAACTATTAGTGAAGACATTCAGAGAGGAAATAAACCCCATTATTAGCAGAGAGATGACCAAAAGACTAGGACACTGGCTTACAGTTCTAAAATCTGTTAGTTCGAGTCTAGCGGATCTTAGGCATTCAAAATCGGAAGTGTAGGCACTGGTCTTCTTAGTGCTTGCGTACCCATAGATGACCGCAGAGCTCCAAAAACCAAAAAAATTCCCAATATCATGACAGGAAGGTAGGTAAGCGATGACATTGACACAATCCTAAGAGCGTAGACTTCAGATAATGTGTTTTAAGGAATGTGAATATATTATAATTCATGAACCAATGATGTAAAGATTTGTGTAACACAAAGTAATTCAACTCACTCAAGAAATACTTTTGTAGGCTGTGAATATAAGGTTATAAATTTACATATTTTACTAAACATATGACATAATTTACTAAACTGGCTTAGAATTTATTAAAGTTGTAAAAGTACTATTAAAATATTTAACTTACGTCAATAGTCAAAAGTCAAAAGTTTGTAGTAATTGTTCACTGCATTAAAAATGAAGTTAAAAGAAATTTTCGAAAGTAATATTTTTATTAAGTAGTTAACAGCGGTCTGTAAAATCCGTACTTGTAAAAATTTGCTTTGGTTTTTTTATATCTTTGGAATTGGAAAAACACTGAGAAATTTATAAGATTATTTAGAATTTGTTATATTTTTGAAATGCAGTATTTTCCTAATATGTGTATATTTCCAGCACATCTTATTCAAAATAGGTTAAGGATAAGACAGGAGAGTCGGAAATAATTACGGATTAGAGGCTATGAAACGATTATCCTGTTTTGCAATGATTAGAACCACGGAATTCCAAGATACTTCATACTCAAAGAAAACGCTTCATTCAACAATCTTCAAGCAAAATATATTGATTTTTAAACTAGATGAAACGCATCTTTTTACTTGAATCTTTCTAGGATAAACTACCAATAGTATGTTTAAAGAATACCAATTCAGTAAGGTAATCTAACGTTGTGTTTTTGTCTGTGCTATGAAATATTTAGCAGATGTCACAAAAGCTTTCTTTCACCAATCAAGAGAAAATATTTTTTTCCATTTAAAAAGGGCGGTTTAAACTTTTTAGGAAACAATAAAGAAAACTTTGCGTTATAAACAAAAGCGCTCGTTAAATATAAAATGTAAATTATATTTTAAATAATTTCTGCTATTCGAAAGCTCTGAATGACTATGATTTTATTACAATTTATTGAGTTTGGGATTTCAAGTACAGTGAACTACATAGTTCATACATTTAACTATTTTTCTTTGTATAAGCTATTCCTCCAACATTACTCTTAGGTACGTTTCCAATGACCTCCCACATGCACTTTTTAAAAATATAGTTATCACACTCCCCAGATATCTTATTCGTGATTACCTGTGTAATAATAGCAAGATGTTTTAAGATAATCCTTAACAATATTTTTCCCCCCTGACATTGCACACAACTAGCGATACAGTTGATGTGTAATTCGTCACAGAGAATGAATTATGAGGCCAAAAATAATGTTTTACGAGAAAAATATTCAAAACTACGATAACGCAAACTCGCTTTGGTGAGAAAGTCATTCGTTTAATAACAAGAGAAACGGAAGGCATATCACACCCATACTGTTATGTATTTATTTTAATCACGTACTACTGCAATCTCTTTCCGTTCTGAAGGTATTTCGCATATGCATATATTTTCGACGTGTTGTATCGTGTGATACTTAACGATATTTCATTCATCTGGGGATAGACAAGAAATAAAAAAGCTGAAAAATAAAAGTATCTCTTACGATTCACATTGATAAACTACAGATAGAAAAAAAAAGTTCAGGTAGATTGCATGTTTTATAATAAAATACACAAAATAGTCTGTTCGACAAAGCACGTCAATACAAATCACTTAGACTAATCCAAACGGCCCCACCTCTGGACTTACTTGCAAGAGCTTAGATCTATAGAAGCCATATGTTTATTTTAATTTATATTTAATGCCTCAACTCATGATCTTATGGTAAAATTTATATGAGGGGAGAGGGGTCTTGTTTTCTGATACCTCATTCATTTATTATGAGGGTAAAAAATATTTGGAAATACACGTTTTAAGTCATGAACATATATCCAACCAAAAGGAATCATAATTGAAAATACATCGTGCTTAAAATATTGACAAAACTTCTATGATACACGCACCTTTGTAATCATATATTGTGGTAGTATCTAAAAGCAAACACTAGTGCATACGTTCACATGAAAAATATCCCTTCATTTAATTATACCACTAAAATAATTGCATGGAATGAATATTTCTGGGATTTTAATTAAGGCTTTCAGAATTAACAGCGATTTCATGTTCATTTACTAATATTGCAATTTTCTCAATTACACCATCCGTGTTCCACTCAGAGAAAACAATTTTTTTTTTTTAATAATCTGAAAGCACTTGTTTTCTTTATTTTGTTTATATAATTGCTTATTTTATGGACGTTTCTTCCAATTTTCAAAAGAGAAAGAAAAACTTTTAAATAATGAGCAAAACTATTAGGTATCCTGTCTCCTGTTTAACACTGCAAAACTTTAAACAGTATTTAAAAAAATAATTTTAAAATCCACAAAGAAGAAAAAAAAAGTTGTTTTGAATAGCAAACTGATAAGTTCTAAAATGAAGGGAAAACTTGATCACTCAGCACAAATATCCAAGGAGAAAAAACAAAATTCATAAAGTAAATGTGTCGTGAACGCAATTTAAGCACAACACTACTTGGTCGAACGACTATCCCCAAACATGAGCCAATTTTTTTTGCATAATACATATTTAAGAAAGTTGCAGACAGGTAATTTGTTCATGGTTAGGCGAGCACTGAGGCATTGGCGAGAGAGAAGGAGAAATTGCAACCTACCTAAGGTTCATAGCGAGCGGGCAGATGAAACAGGTGTCACTATATTCCTCTCTCGGACTTGACTAGTTACGAGGTCTGGTGTCCGCGGAGGCTTTACGGCGAATGGGGTTACACAGACGGAGAAAAAAGGGATGGACCCGGCGAATGGAGACCGGCTCTCGAAAGCTGTTCGCCTACTCGGGAAGATCTCGATGCCACTTCCAAAGGCTCGGTGGAAAGTCCTTGTCGGTCACGTGGGCGCTGTCATTCCCGTTAGTTGCGGTTTGCATGAAAGGACTTTTACACTGTTTGTGTGGATGACTCTCCGAATATTTGAAGAGACATCTGAATAGCTTGACAGTATTTCGATATCAAAAACCGTTTCCGGCCCAAATTTCGAAGGAAATTACCAAACGACCAAAATAGAGGGCTGCAACTTGAGTTGCTACCTAACAATCCTGAGACTTATTAGCGAGGATTACTTAGGAAACGTCCGCACTACTGTTTGGAAAGCAGAAGGTTCCGGGTCGGCCCTAGCAGTTGAAAAGGAGTGCTCTCGAAAAGATTTAGTGGTTTCGATCGGGAGTTACCCCTTCCTAAGTATCTCTCAAGGAGAATCTGGGGGTTTATTAATAAGACCGTGAAAGGGCTTTGTCGCTGGAGGGGTCATTATTGCATAGGCTCTATAAGTCAGAAGATACGTTTGCTCAAGTCTTTGAAGCCGGAGGCTACAATTCAAGAATTGGCTGTATCTACAAATTATTCGTGCTTTTGCTTGCCTGTAATACAAATTCATTACATAGCTCCTCAAAAGTCTTTCACCTTAGGTATCCTTTCCATCTTGCAGACAATTCTATGGGCCGTATTCAAATTCTTCCCTTTTTTGGGGGGGGGGGGGCTAAAGACAGTTTTTGTATCTGCTCCTTTACAGTCAGCGAGCATATCAATTAAATGTTTCTGTCACGTCTAGGAAGAAAGGCATTGCGGAGAATTCAAAACTCAAACATTCACATGTCAAGGCGGTTGCTCTACTAGTAAAGGCAACAATGTGAATTAATCGATAGCTTTCCTCTAACAGTTTTAATATTTTCTAAAAAGCAAAATGTGGCAGTAGAAGTGATTTTTTGCTGTATTATTTTCCATAAATCTAAAATTATTTGGAACTAACACTGATTTACATGTATTTTATAAATACACGTATGCTTGTACTTTATATTTAAATTAACTATTGAACGAGACCTCAGTTGACCATACACTTAAAATTCTTCACAAATTCAAAAGTTGAAGCACATGCACATGGGAAAGAGAGGGAGGACGGGGAGAGTCCAAAGGTCTGTTCACATAGAATCCATCAGCGTTACTCGTATTGAAATAATTTAACCAATTGCAGACCTCCAAACGATAAGCCACGAAACTGTTAAGGTCTGTGAATGGTTTAAAATATGTCAATAAGAGTAACGCTGACGCTTACGGACTCTTTGTGAACAGGCCCGAAGAGATAAAAGAAATAGACTCAAGGGACAAAATATTTTTTAACAATCTATTATTCAATTTATCAAAAAAAATTAATTAATCCTTACGTCGGCTCATCAGTCTAGGAGACCGCTGTTGCACCTGTTCTGAAGGGTGGAGTGGTGGGTGGGTGGGTGGGTGGGGGGGGGGGGTTGATCAGACTGTTGAAGTTTTGTGAGTTCTTCAGTCGGGTCCTGACCTTCAAGAACAACACATCGGAGCTTTTCACCCGCTCGTATTTTGTCGGTAAATTTAATCTTTGTAAAATATAGTCGGTATTTTGGACCGATGAGCCTTGAACTGATTTAATTTTTTACCGGTCTGTATGACCGATAAGCCTTGAACCGTACTAATTATCTGTCAGTCTTTATGCATTCTATTTCCAAGATCTTTGTTTCATTGTTGTAGCTAGCATGGCTGGAAGAATTCCTCCTGTTTCACAACGAACCAGACATTTTGTGTCTCTCGTACTATCACAGACTGAAGAATCGGATTCTGAAATTTTTGTTGAGTAATCTATTTTTTATTTACCCTTTTCAAGAACGAGAGGTGACAGTAGTTTTTCATTCATGACTTATAACTGCGAAAAACTTATTAAAATAGGAAAATATCCTCATTTTATAGCGTGGCGGTCAGTGTGACCGATGGGGAACAGTATAAAGACAGATGAGCCGACGTAAGGGTTAAAGCTGTATCTCGCTCACTGACGAATTATCTTGCACAGCATATTGGGCATGCCCTTAATCAAGTCTTCTGTATTATGTGTATAAGGAATAATATATTATTCGAATTAAACAGATCAATTGATCAAATCATAATCAGTGATTTCAATCATTTCTTTTCCATAAAGGAAATGGGTACTTTTTTAACATATTAGTAATTTCTCATGGCATACGCTCTTTTCCAACGGTTTGACATCGACTAACATTCCCCTATACGGTGCCCCCATTGAAAGCAACCAACGATTATCGCCGTTACAGTCTTCATTGACAAATAACAGACGTTCGAACAATGTCTCAAACGCGTATAGAAAAAGTTTCACGGGTATCCGAAAACGAATATATTGATAAGTCCTTAAAGCAAACAAACTATTAGAGTAGTCTAGATTTTTTTATTAATTTCTATTGTAAGTTTAATGATGAGAAATTTATTTATGTACAGTGTCTATTATGTTTTTATAATTTCCACATTTAAATCTTTCAAATTAATGATTTTAAGGTTAAAAAAAGTTTAAAACTTTAAATTATTATTAATTTGAAAAATTGAATACGTTAAACTGCTGTATAAAGTTGAATATTGATAGCATTTGTTAGCGTCACGTGTAGGAAAATCCCGATGATTTTTCAAGTAATGAAAGAAGGGCTTAGTGTTAACTAACAAAAAGCATAAAATCTGCTTCTAAAGGGGAAAGGGATCAAAATTTGTTTAAGATCTAGGTGTTTAGGATTCTTAATCTGCCACTGATCGATTATTCATTTATAAATTTATGCTTATGGACAGGCAAGTGTTAGGAAATACTCTTGCATAGTTGATTGTATAGATAACTTACGAAATAAATACGCTCACATCTAGTTTTAAGGCATTGCTTCTCGAATGCGTGACGGGTGTGTCAAAACAAAATATGTTTTTCGACGTATAAAATACAGAATTATTATCTTCCCGAAGCAACCACCATCAATTGTCGATACCAAAAATTCAAGACGTGAAAGACTCAAAATCGATATTTGAGTCGAAATCTTCAACTCGTCAACAATCTGGAAACAAACATATAATTATCTCATAATATCCTGAGTCTTTACCGAGCAATTTTCGACGCTGAAATACATATAATTAATGTAGAACTCATTTGTGGTAATAGAGTAACGTGAAAGAATCCTCCTATCTTACCACTGTCACATCATGAGTACAATAACCTTATAAACAGAAGCTTTAAGATGTCACATTAATAATTTAGATTAACGGCAATTAAAACGTTAAATTAATCATATTGAACAAGAAATAGTAATTTCTAATCTTGATTCAAAATATTTCCATTTCAATCAGATTTCAATAATTTTTTAGACGTTGTCAACATTTCATTTTATAAACAGTGTCATCAGAGTTGGATAACCATGTCCAAAATACTATATATATATATATATATATATAAATGGATGTATGTGTGTATGTTCCAGCATCAATCACTCTGGAACGCCTGGAGCAATTTCAACCAAACTTGGTACACATATGACTTGCAATCTGGGAAGAAACACTGGGGGAGGGTAAGACACCTTTAGCAACCCTAGGGGGGCATGTAAAAATAATCGAAAACAACTGATATTAGTGTTGAATCCATAGTTTTCGGGGTCACTGAGAAGAATAGTGACACTCCCGATGCCGTTTAAGGGCAAGTTTCCCCCCCCCCCATCAGCATTAGGGAGGAGGGGAAAGAAGGGGGGAGTAAGATGTCCAAAATGACCAAGATTAGTGCCTAATCCATAGTTTTCGGGATCGCTGAGATGAATAAGGGAAATTAAAATTGTTGTGGATAATCAAGTTTTGAGATGAATTAATATTATAGTGAATTTGTAATTTTACTTTATAATTTGTATACTGTAAATATACTTTTAAACATCTGTAAATAAAATTACTTTGATTTTACACCATAAGTAGAATTCATTCTTTTTTCTGTCTAACAAAAAATTGGGGTAAATAAATACACGGGTAAACAGCTAGTTAATCATATTGAACAAGAAATTATACTTTCTAATCCCAGCGGACTCAGAATATTTTCATTTCAATCAGAATTCATTTTTTAGACGCTGTCACCATTTTATTCTATAAACTGCAACATCGCATGTGTATAATCATATCCAGCGTACTCAGAAGAGGGACGATTCAAGTATTACGTAAGGATTAAGCGGTTCAAGCTTTGCTTTTTTATATGACAAGGGGGAAGGGGGATTACAGCAATGCTTACGTAAGACAGAAAATATTCACACAAAAGAGTGCACTGCGACGATGCCACATTAACTCCCCTGCCATCTGAATTTACTTACTTCTGTATTATACTATTGACTTCCAAAGAATAAGAGAAACCTTTAGAATGTTGGTGGAAGTCTGACTGATTGCATTAATTGTTCAAAATGTATTTCCTGTTAATTATTTAATGTCCATATATTTTTTCTTAGAAATGTACGACGAATTGAATGATTAAAAAAACATTTGACTTGAAAAATAGAGACAAGAAATTTGCCAAATCTTGGGTAAGCCAAAGGGGGGAGGGTCTAAAATGATTGAAAACGTGCTTATGTAATACTTGAAAGGTACCAGACGTGAACTTCAGTCTCGCCTCCTCATCATGGAGCCGAATGACCAGGGCGCTGGCATTTTGTACCAGAGTCTGTAGGTTCGAGTTCCACTATCGGCATGGATGTTTGGAGCCGTTCAGAAATGACTTTAACCTTTCAGGCGCGCCTGTGTACAAAGGGCAACATTTTCATAATTTTGAATGGTTTGTTTTTACATGTAACGTTTGAATGTTCTAAGCAGTTTCTATTTATAGCTACACCCTTTCTAATGCAGGTCTGATTTTCTGACCGTTGTATTCCTTTCTATTCATTGTTAGTCGTGATTTAACCGTGGTAAACCAGCGATTATACTGGATTACAATACGACAAAAACAGGAGTTATGTAGTCGATCCAATGTGCAGCTATTACACGGTATCCCGCATATCACGAAGATGATTCTCTTATTGTTTTTTAGGTTTTGGGGCATAATAGAAATGAATTCGCAAGTTGTCCTTAGATCCAATAAACCGGACAGTTTTGAAATAAGGTGATTGTATCTGTATTCTTTGACCTTTAATTATAAATATATTTCTATATTATCAACATTTTATATCTTGTCATAAAACGCAAAATTATTATTTTCAATTTGAAAAAAAAAGGTTATTACAAAAGGAATAATCAAGGTTTAAAGAGACTTTGCACTTTGCGCCACCCGCGCCTGCTGGTGTGCCCGCTGAAGGGTTAAGCTGTGCGTCCCGGTCTAATGAGCCCTCGTGCAGCAAAAAATGACCCAGACCAAACGAAACCTCATCATAGCAGTATGCTGAAAAGGGAAAAATTCAAAACAGAATTTCCCAAAATTTTATTGTTTACTAGCTGAAAACCCGCACTTCGGTACGGAGTACATTCAAATTAAATACAACAGTCAATGTATGTCAAAAATAAATAAATGAATAAATAAATATATATATATATATATATATATATATATATATATATATATATATATATATATATATATATATATATATATATATTTATTTAATTATTTCTTTATTTATTTATAATAAATACGACGATCAATGTATATAATTGATATAATATATATATATATATATATATATATATATATATATTTATAAAATAATCATAAGGGATATTTTTATAGACAAAATAATGTAGAAGAAAATATTCAAATTAAATCTAGTAGAACATACTAAAGAATATAGTACAGTTAATATAGTAGAGTTTGAGGAACATATCTTTTACTGTATTTTAATATTTTTTGGGATAATGTCCAATCGTCTGCTGCATTAGCAAGAAAAAAAAATTTTTCTTTTTTTTTTTTGCCTATTTCGTTGTTAGCACGTGACGATAAATTTATTTAATGTACCAGAAAAATAAATCACGTGATCAGCATTTAATAAATTAAATTCTAAAAATGAATTTTAAAAATTCCCCAAAAATCAGAAAAGGGAGGTAAAGATTCGAAAAAGATTTTATTTTAAAGGAATTTTTAGGATCTTTCTCGTGATATAAATTTTATAACCCTCAAATTATTATTTAAATGCAAACTTAAAAAAGTTACTAAAACAGCTTAAAAATTTAATTTTAAAAAATCTAAGAAGAATTTTTCAAAAATCTTTCTTAATGCACCCCTACACTATAAGAAATATCGCCATGCAAAATTTCAGACCTTTAGGTCCAGCGGTTTGGTCTGGGCGTTGTATGTCAGTCAGTCAATCAGTCAGTCAGTGAGTCAGTCAGTTACGGAACTGTTTTATATATATAGACCAGGGGTGGGCATTAAGTCGATCGCGATCGACCGGTGGACCCCCAAGACATTTTAGAGTGAGCGCCTTTACTAAGACCTAAGTCGCACATACTAAAAAGAAACATATTTATGGAACACCGACGCGATTTGCTTTAAACGCGGTTTTAAAAGAGTAATTTTTTTTTCGTGTAGATAGGTAAGTACATATTCCGTATTTATTATTAAGTTATAATAAATATTGTAGACCGTTTTTATTAGCTCACCACACCTACGTCACTGGGTGGACCGCAACACCTTGAAAAAATTAGAAGTAGCCCGTACCCTGGAAAAGTCTGCCCACCCCTGATATAGACTAACAAAGTGCAATAACAGCAAGAAGAACCCAATGACCTCCGCAATATAAGGTGAAATTTTTCAATTACTTGAAGAGGATAGAATTGCATGGAATACAGAGTAGTAATATCCGATCAGTTTCAAATCAATTGACGCTGTTATAATATTGCATTCGTTGCTTTTGTGCCAGATGCCCCGGATGCACAAACTCTCCATCCTAATCAAAGCATTGCGACAGACAGACATTCTCGGTATAAAAGCTGTGAACAAACAGTAAGTCCTCGCGGTTGTAATTTTCAATTTTTTTTTTACTCGTAGCAGTTAGTCATTTCGTGCGTTCACAGATCTGCGAGTCGCCCAGTGGCTAAGTGGTTAAGGCATCAGCCTGGCACGCCGGCGGCGCGGGTTCGATTCCCGCGCATAAGACTTGGTTGTATTCTGGGGAACCGGTCAGTTTTCCGCCTGCAAAAGGAGTCTAGAAAAGGGAGCTGCAACCCATCGTCAATCGCCAGTGTCATCGTTTGTTAACAAAATTCTTCTGTGATTGTGTGTTTCTATTTCCTTGTAATTCACATGTACACCGAACTGGGGTGTAATGTAGTCATCCCCCAGGGACATTATCAAAAAAAAGAAAAAAAACAGTTCTGCGACGTTACCGGTACGAATGAGTGGCAGCCCTGCATGTGTCTTAGGCGCCAATAGTGGCGTCAGTTGATAGCGAACGGTCGTGTGTTTAGCGCGCAGTTCTCAAGTTAGGTTTCGACACAAATTACAGCATAAAACCATAAAAAAACATGTCGGCAAAACGTAAAAAGGAACAGACCATGGAAGAGACGCCTAATTATTATGGGAACTAAAGTTGAAATTATTAAACGACATGAAAAAGATATTGAGACTGTAGACCTTGTGCGTGTATACGGCACCCAGGATTTGATTTGATTTTATTATTTATTTTATTTTTTACTTTTTTATGGGGAGGTGGTGAGTTGAACGGATAAAAATATTTATAAAACAAATTCAATATTTATAATTCAATTTCTGTTTCTTTGGGGGGGGGCAGGGCCCCTTGGCCCACCCCTGGGTGCGCCACTGGTATATGGTATGAACGAATCGACTGTTAGAAATGTGATGAAGGATAAAGATCGGATTCTGCAACACGTGACGAATCCTGTTCTATGAAATCGACGATCCTTTCCCAAAAAAAAAGAGGTATTTTAATAGAAAGGACAGAGAAATGATTGATAATTTGAATTCAAGATCTCCAACATAAATGCATACCGATGCAGCTGACAGGAATCCAGCGGTGGATCGGCCACTCGCGCTCAAGCAGTGGTACACGCGTGCCGGGAAATATCGCGCTTTCTACATAACGCGGAACGAATTACCCGGGGAAGTTGAGGACTTGCTGTATGCGAAGATATTCGGTTGTAGGTTTGAGCAGGTAGACAGTGCATGCGCTGCAGTGGTCAGCGATATATATATATATATATATATATATATATATATATATATATATATATATATATATATATATATATATATATATTATTGTGTGTTCGTTCTGTAATTAAACGTGTTAAAATGTTGAGTCGTTTTCGATTATTAGGCCTTAAAGGGTTAGGCATATTAAACTTTTTTATAACATATACTACCTTTAATAATAAAATCTTTTAATAGCTAAGTCTTATATAATTATAAAATTATTCAGTCATTTTTATGAATTTTTTAGAATAGTTACAGGTAACTAATGAAGCAAAATAATCGTCTCTAAGAACTTTGTGTTTTACAAACAAGTATAAAATTTAGCGTTATATACGCACACAAGAAGCAGTTTTAAGGAGTTCTTGTTACACCCATACACCAATTTTGCCCTTTTGATGAGTTCATTAGCACTACACAGCTGCTAAACTTGCTAGCAAGGAAAGAATTCTAGGAGTGGAATGAGAACAGATTTTACGCAAGGGGGAGAAAATTTTTACTGTTGTACCACACCATGCTTAGGGTGGAAAGAACTTGTCGCTTTCTGAGCCCTATTGACATCTGCTAAGTACAAAATGTCAAGATTTGCCTCCGAGCTTTTGACTCTTTGTAGGCAAAGAAAGTTTTGCGAGACGTAAATTTAGAATGTTCGAGCTTTTCTAAAATGATAAGTTAGCAGCACTAAAGAAACATAAATAAACTAGCTGAATACCCGTGCTTCGGTACGGAGTACATTCAAATTAAATACAACGGTCAATGTATGCAGTTAATGCAAAAAAAAATTATAATAAATACAAAGGTCAATGTATGCAATTGATGCAAAAATATATATTAATAAAAAATCGAGATGGATATTTTTATAGACAAAATAATGTAGAAGAAAATATTGAAATTAAATCTAATAGAACATATTAAAGAATATAGTACAGTTTGAGGAACATTTCTTTTATTGTATTTTAATATTGTTTTGGATAATGTCCAATCGTCTGCCGCATAAGAAAGAAAAGAATTTTTTTTTGTCAATTTATGTCGTTGTTATGCACGTGACGCAAAATTAATTTAAAGTATCACAAAAAGAAAAGAAACCACGTGAAGCGCCACTAAAATGCCTCCGTTCGTCTCGTCCCTTCATAGGGGGTAATGCTGGTCCGCCTATGTATATGGTGCCACCATAATAAAATGGCCAGCAAAACTACGGGGAATTATAGGTGAATGTCTTCACGACAAGTGCCTCCGTATTGGTTAAAAAAAAATCAAGGATTGCTGCAAGCAATTTAACACTACTAAGTTGTATTCGTAATGCTGAATTCAAATATCATACAATGTTTTCCACTTCATTAAAGCATGGAATTATTGTAATAGATTCAGCAGAAGTCAGTCATTTACATACATAGAAACAGAACTAAACGAGGATAGCCTTTACAAATTCAATCAGCTGACACTCCTTCAAACCAAACAGCATTCTTGCGCTCACAAGTCTTGGTTATTTTGGGTTTTTTTTTTTTTATAAATCATTTGCGAACACTATGGAAATGGAATGGATATTATTTACCAGACCAAAACACATTTAGTTTCACGGATATTCTTTTGGAGCTTGCATGGCGATTTTCGGAAGAATGAGAGAATTGAAGGCATATTATCCAAGTCTGGAAATCGAATTTCAGAATTTTTCCAAATTGATTTATTTTAAAAATAATCCGGGTATTAAAGGTTAATTTCGAAATTCTATAAAAATGCTAAAGACCTATTTATACACTTTTAAATTTTATAATTTCTATGATACTAAATAATTTTGTTTTATTCAAATAATACAATATGACCATTTAATAGGGTTAAAAAATAATAAATGAACTTTCGGAAAAAATTCAATCCATAATGATCGTCTAAATTTCAAACAATATTGATTTGTTTACTTTCGTTTCTGCTACATAAAAAGACTCCAATCAGCGTAGGCAGTGCTCCATACCACTCTTTAAGTTCGAACTCTGCTTTGTGTTGCAAGGAATCATTTTAAACTGTTTTGTTTTTCATTTTTCAATCCTTTTTTGATGTTTTAGATAAGTTTTTTTTATTTTGTTCCAAAAAATTACGGTGTATAGGAGAGCTATGTATCAGCCATAAAAATATTTATATTTACTTTTAAAGATAGATAGGTAGGAATATATCTTATAAAAAAAACTCAATTCCCCGTAATGGAATTTTCGTTATCTTCTACTGAATACAAAGCACTTTTGTGTACGTATAAAAATTAACTCTCAACCACGAGATTTCCCAAAATTTGAGGGAAACGAGAATGTTAGCGATATGTAAACTTTTCTAGTTTAAGTGATAACAATTACTTTCATGATTTTTTAATTTATTTCAACAGAAACCATCATATTAATATTGAAAAATCTAAAATATTTTAATGCTAATTATTTTTTTACGTTTTTAACCAATTTACAATAAATAAAAACAACTGTTAATAATTAAGATTTATTTGAGCATTACAACCATGTGTTTTGCTGAATTGACTTAAAATTATGTCGTCCATGCATAACACAAAAATATTTTCTTAGAATAATATTTTTTCTCATAGGGTTATTAGCAGTAATTTGACTTAATAAACAGAGTAGAGCATTACTATATATAATTTACTACTACAGTACTTTAATATATAGAAACGTTTGGGACATTAAGATTCAAATTATTAAAATTCATATTGATAGCATTTATTTTAATAACCTTAAAAACATTACACTGTATAAAAAAGACACATAGTTAATGTCAATAAATAAAATGCCTGTGTAACTTAGAAATTAAAAAAATTTAATTTAATTAATGATAGCATGTATTTTCCTATTCCGTGAAAGGCTATGAGTAGGGATACGTAATTTTAGCATTTATGACATAGATGCGAATAAATGCGAAAATTACTTTCTTACTATTTCCGGCGAAAACTCTGCGATAAACGGCTTTTTAAGCAACATTAGGTAATAATATTGATAATTTATCAACGAAATTGCTTAACTAAGACCATCCATGGTCTTTAACTGAGAAATCTCACTCTCGAAATTTGCTTATTACTTATTGCTAAACACTTAAGGACGAGAAAGTGGAGACTACTACAATGTTAGCTTTTAACTAAGAATTTTGATACTTAACCAAGTAAGTAAAATTGGGATTTCTTTTTAATAAATGTGAAATTTTTGAATTTATATATATATATATATATATATATATATATATATATATATTTGCGAATAAATACGAAATTTTATATATTGTAATTTTTTTTGCTAAATTTCTATATTTTTTATACAAAATTTACGTACCCCTGGCTATGAGTATTGAAAAGAAATGAAGGATGAAGACACTTACCAGACAGTCATGAGTCTTCTCCAGATCTTGGGAAGATGCAAGTGGGAAGTGACTCGTTTGAAGTGTATTTGGCAAGTGATCTCGGCTATCATTTGGAACGCAACTCTTCTGGAGAAGGCTAGTGTGCCATGAAAGCCTTTAATGAAGGTGAAGTGGCAACATGTGTAGCCTATTCTTGAGCGGCTATCTCTGAGAGGCTAGTTTCGCTCTGAAGACTCCATTGTGTGTCCAGTCGTGTGCCACCACCTCCCAAACCTTGAAACTGTTCCAATTGTAATCATTTTCGGATGGAAGGTTAGCGATGCATGGCCCAGGTAGGCTGACACGCCAGGCCAGGTGCGGCACGCGGGGGGTCGCCTTTCGGGGATTCAAATCGACTCTGGTGGGAGCAACCCGATTCTCAGAAAGTGAAATCCGACAGATGGATACAGAAAAATGGGATTTTTTTATAAACAAAAAAGGCAGCTCGAGTTACATGGAAATGAGGTGGAATGATCAGGAGTCCGGGGCACAATGAAAAGAATACCTATGTGGGAAGGGAACCACCCTCTATGTCATCAACCGAATCACTATCGTCTTCGCACTTTAAACAAGTCCTTAGCTTCAATAATTAAGGATTCATCATTTCTCCTCTCGAAAAACTTTATCGAAACTCCATCAACAACACAAGTTGTGGAAATTTAATTTTACAGAATAACTGAAAGGAATAAGAAAAGCTTGATTTTTAAGGAGATGGTGGACAAAGCGATTTTTAAAATTTTTACCTCAGAGATATGAAATTTCGCATATATATTCATTAAAGTATAATGATATTAAACCCCTCATAAAGTTTTATAAATATTAAGGAGACTCACGACTCTTAAGTCAAGGAAATAAGGCATATTTTCATACTTTTTAACTCTTTGTAACTATTTCAATTTACTCCCAATTTTTCCAAATTTTATGTATTTGATAAATTGATATATTTATTTTAATAAACAAATTTTTAACTCTCAAAATAATTTTAAATAATTTTTTTTAATGCTTTAGATATACCTTGTTGTTTAAGCATTTTTATTGTATACTGGCTTGCGTGCAGAATCATGAAATTAATTTTACACTTAAAGGTATAAGTCCTGTTTTATATTTAAAATAAATAATTCACAATACAATTGAACATAAAACATTCAACATTAAAATATTTTTTCAATTTTTTTTAAAAACTGCTCAAAATATACTTAAAATTTCCTTAAATTTTTGCATTAATTTACCCCTTAAAAAATAACAAAATGTGCAGTGATTGCAATAATTCTAGTTCAGAAGCAATGAAATAACATGATTATGCAGTGATAAAAATTTCATGGAATTATTTTTCATAGTTTTTGAGATATCAGTTGCGGAATGAAGCAAAACTACATTTTGAGAAAAATGAGTTTAAAATTTTTCTTACCATAAACTTGATCAGTAATTAAATATTTAAAATATCAATATCTCCGGAACTAAGCGGAATATTTTCATGCGGTTTGCTTAATTTTGTTCAGAAATGATCAGGCTTTAACATATATTTTTTTTTCAAAAAATCGAATGTTTTAAAGATTTAAGGGTAGTGAGTCCCCTTAAATAAATTTATAATTAAAAAATTGAAATTAAATTACTTTTTTTAAATGCTCCTTGCGACTCAATTTTTAACTTTATCCCTTAATTTTGCATTTATGTTGCTTATAAATACATTTTTAACAACGTTATGTATTAATTTAAGCTTTCGTTGAATACTTAATTTTTAGGAAATATTTTTATGCTTATACTCTGAATTTTCGGGAAATTTTTGTACTTTTCTACACTTTAGTTAAACTTTGATAACCTGAATGACCCCGAAACCTAAAATGGATACATAACTTTATTTTGATGTATTACAGGAGTCTTTATTATAAATTTTATAAAATTTCGTCGAAAATTATGAGCATTTTAAAGACTTGCAAATCTGAAAATTTCTCATTTTGAAAAAAAGTCATTTTAAATATGTTTTTTCACCTACCTTTAATACTCACTTTTCTTAAACCACCAAGTTTTCCTTTTACTTTTCACTACGTATTTTAAATGCATTTTATTCCAATATTCATATGTTTTTAAAATATTAATACACCCCCTCCAAAAAAAAAAAAATAAAATAAAAATCCAATTTTTGTTCTATTTGTGGTAATTTGAAAGTCCACCATCCCGTTAAATTGTTTTATTTTATAAGATAATTAGATAACGTTTTGATATGAACCTTTACGCTCTTTAAAATGCCACCCTTCTGACACCAGAAAATTCTACTCCAGCAATTTATTTTAAGGAACATCGATTCATTGAAAATGACTAAACTCAATTTTCAGATTGCTTACGTTTTTTTTCTAAACTATGTTACGAAAAATTTTCGCACATATAACTTAGCATACGTAGAGAGAGAAGAATTAATGCAGTTGATGATATAAATCTTTATAACTCTATAGGAGCGTTTTATTTCAGGGACATAAGTATGATTGGATTCAATTGTTAATGCCTTCTAATATGCAGGGAGGTGTATTAAAAAAAGAAAGAAATTGGAAAATTTATGCTGAAAAATACACATTGTGTGTGTGAAACATGGCTGAATAAATAAATTTTCACCTTAAAGAGAGGCGAGAAATTGTATTCATACCATTAACGGGAAAATCCTATAAATACAATTATAAACTCTCAAAAATAGGTTTTTGATGGTATTTCACATAAAAATCACTATTAAATTTTCCCCAAATCAACAGTAGGATTTACTATCTGGGATGTTTGAATAATACTAAATATATTCATGTTTCTTGACAAATTTTTAAAACTTATAATTCATTCAACCTGAACTTCTGAACATTAAAAAACAAAAACTAAAATGTACATTTTAGTAAGAGTACATTCTTTGATGTACTTGAAATTTAATTTGTGTGACTAGTATCCCCGTAAATAGTTTTATTCTCTGTCACACAATCCAAATTGAAGCACGTTATATACTCTGCAAATTTAGTATCGGGACATGTTAATATTTATTGACGTTGAACAAATGAAAGCAACTTTCAAGAAAAATGGGCTTTTTAAATGTATATCCAATTACTATTACTCAATACTGATGAAATTTTAATTGATACGTTTATATCATTTCTTGAAAGACAAGAAAATGTCCCTCCAGTTTCTCCTGGTAGCCAAGCAATTCCATACTCTTGCAATGAACAAGTTTTAAACATGAATTGTTAAAGGAAATAAGCATTTCTCCATAAGTGTTCAAGGGCACTGAAAACAAAGACATTTATCCTGCTATAACTGGATGCCGTCCTCCGTCCTTGACCTTCTAACTCGTCCACTGTAGTGGCCAGTAGATCAAGGCTTCTCCGTATTCTTCTCTGACACCACCGCATAGAATGGGAGAGAAGCTTCAAGTGATAAACACTTTACTAAGATACAGCTCTGCAATATTTCAGCCGACAAAGGCCGAATTCAGTTAAGCTTCTTTTCGAATTGGCAACAACATACTGATTTTTTTACAGCTAACATATTGGAGTTTTGACTCAATGCTAGATGACTAAATGCTGATGCTAAATATTTGAGGAAAAGTTCGATTTGAAAGTGAAATAAAAAATTACGGGATCATTCCAGGTATAACGTGGGACTTAAACCCGAAAACTCCAGTTCAGACAGCTAATGCATAGTGATTCCCAACATTTTTATGCTTGTGGCACACTTGAGAACGAGATTAACGGCATCACTGCGTTCACGCGCGTGATGTGCGTGAACGCAGACGCACATCACGCGCGCCCGTGGCGCCACTTCAAAGCGCTATTTAAGGCTTGGAGATTTCGACGATTTCAAGTTCGGCAATTGTGTTTTTCTTGTGGTTTTTTCAAAAACACGATCAATTATGCCTCGTTGAAAACAGCGATCATCTTTTGATCAAGTATCCGAGTTCGACAGAGGAAGGATAGTGGCCTACCGAGATTGTGGATTATCTTTCAGAGAAATCGGTAGTCGTGTTGGACGAAACCAAACAACTGTAATGCGGATATGTGATCGTTGGATGCAGGAGGGTACGACGGACCGGCATGTTCGATCGCATCCACCTCAGCGCACCACTTCACGTGATGACAGGCAAATTGTGCGTATGGCAGTGACGGATCGTTCAGTCACATCATGAACCATAGCACAGCACATGCAGTCTGTAACGCATCATCCAGTGTCTGCGCGTACCATTCGACGCCGTTTACAGCAGAGTGGTCTGTCCGCAAGACGTCCATTGCTTTGTCTACCCTTGACGCAGAACCACAGACGTCTCCGCCGCCAATGGTGCGATGACAGAAGGATGTGGACGGCAGAATGGAATGAAATTGTCTTTACTGACGAGTCACGCTTCTGTCTGCAACACCACGATGGTCGCATTCTAGTCTGGAGACACCGTGGAGAGAGGATTCTGAACAGCTGCGTTATGCACCGCCACACTCGTCCTGCACTGGGTATTATGGTATTGGGCGGTATTGGATATCACTCTCGCACACCTCTAGTACGCATTGCCGGTACTTTAAACAGCCAGCGCTACATCTCCGAGGTGTTCGAGCCAGTTGTCCTACCTTACCTTCAGGGCTTGCCCACAGCCATATTTCAACAGGATAATGCGCGACCACACGTGGCACGCATTGTCCAACGGTTCTTCGTCAATTGCCAGATTGAATTGCTTCCCTGGCCGCCTCGCTCTCCGGATCTTTCGCCGATAGAAAACATGTGGTCCATGGTTGCTCTACGATTGATCCAGATTCCATCCCCAGCTGCCACAGCAGATCAACTTTGGCAACGTGTGGAAGCTGCTTTGTCTGCTGTACCCCAAGAACTCATCCAAAGTCTCTTTGAATCAATGCCGAGGCGTGTGGCAGCGGTGATCTCCAACAATGGCGGCTACTCTGGCTACTGATTTTGGCAGGAACCACACTTCACAGAAGTCTATAAATTTAATCATTTGATACTTGGTCAACATGTTATCTACAAAATAAATTTTGTTGTGATATCTCTTGTCTTTCTTGGTGTTGCAATTTGGGTGGCCAGCAGTGTATTTACAAATTTGTTGATCTACCTCTAGACATAGAGGGAAATGGCCTTCGTAATAGCCAAATAATTTCGATGAGAAGATGTCGGCAAGTACAGTCACAACTGAACTAGAAGGTCGGTACACAGCCTCTAGAGCATACAGCTCTGAAAATAGAGTAACTTCGTAAGGAAAGTTATAGCTAACGAGATGCTGATAGAGCGGGCTGCTCTGAAATATGAAGATAACTTCTTGATGAAGTAACGTGCTAACAGAAGCCTGTAGAGCAGGATGCTCCGAAATCGGAATACTTCAGGGGAAAATATTCTAGCTGACGAGAAGCTTAGAGCGGGCTGTTCTGAAAAATAAAGTTCAGGATGAAGTCGGTCGCTCCAGGACCTCTGAGACGAAAGGTGCTCTCTAGATGAGAGTCCCGTCCAAGTCTGCTCAAAAAACTGGATTTCTTTTCCCGGCGTTGGCACTCGCGCTTCCGGTCACGTGACTGCAAATATTTAGGTTGGCTGGCCCAATTTGTGATGTCATGTGTGTGTGTGATAATATTACTAACTACCTATAATCGCGCATTCTGTACGTCATCTCTGGCCTGGTAACCCCTTGTCTTGGCGTAAACGCTTCGCTTTCCCACATACTAACTTCCGCCAATTCTGACAACCTCTCTGACCTAATTCTATTTTGGCGCTCTTTGCGGTAGACGCTGGACTGGCTCGAAGCGAGTAAGATGTGTTGCTTTACTGTTTAATAAATTAGTTTGTTCCTGAAGCTGATTTTATTATTTTCCGGCCACGATGTAGCTACATTTTCATGAGATGTCCATCCGGACATTTCATATATATATATATATATATATATAATAAATACGACGATCAATATATATAATTGATGTAAAATATATATATATATATATATATATTTTACATCAATTATATATATTGATCGTCGTATTTATTATATATATATATATATATATATATATATATATATATATAATAAATACGACGATCAATATATATAATTGATGTAAAATATATATATATATATATATTTATAAAAAAATCGTAAGGGATATTTTTATAGACAAAATAATGTAGAAGAAAATATTCAAATTAAATCTAATATAAAGAATACTAAAGAATTTAGGTACAGTTAATATAGTACAGTTTGTAGAACATTTCTTTTACTGTATTTTAATATTTTTTTGGATAATGTCCAATCGTCTGCCGCATTATCATGAAAAAAAAAATTTTTTTTTTGTCTATTTACTTGTTATGCACGTGACGATAAATTTATTTAAAGTACCAGAAAAAGAAATCACGTGATCAGCATTTAATAAATTAAATTCTAAATATTAATATTTAAAAATTCACCAAAAATCAGAAAATGGAGGTAAAGATTCGAAAAAGATTTCATTTTAAAGGGTTTTTTACGATCTTTCTCGTGATATAAATTTTATAACCCTCAAATTATTATTTTAAATGAAAACTTAAAAAAAGTAACAAAAACAGCTTAAAAATTTAATTTTAAAAAATCTAAGAAGAATTTTTCAAAAATCTTTCTTAGTACACCCCTACACCATAAGAAGAACCGCCATGCAAAATTTCAGCTCTTTAGGTCCAGCGGTTTGGTCTGTGCGTTGTATGTCAGTGTGTCAGTGAGTCAGTTACGGAACTGTTTTATATATATAGATAACTAGCATTATTGCCCGGCGTTTTGCCCGGGTAGATATATAGATATAAAATTTTTCATGCATTCTATCAAAAAAATACTGGGCTGCACCCCCGCTCTTTATGTTTATCTGGCCAGACAGAATGCGCTTAGCGCGTTTCTACTGAAATGATATACCTAGTATTTTTTTGATGAAAAGCATGAAAAATTTTATATCTGTATATCTACCCGGGCAATCATTCTTTAGAAATAATTTCATTAATTTTCTTATGCCTTAATATAACTAATGGACTAATGGTTTGGAATGAAAGTTGTGTATCGTTATGTTTCTCTGTATAAAGAGCTTTTTCTCCCACTGCTTAAAAAGCCCCAAATATGATTTCACGGAATAAGTAATTCAAATACGTATCGTATGTTAACTCTGTTTCGCGAACTTAGGGGGAAAAATCTGTAGAACTCTTAAACTTCTTCCCATTTTATGATCCTCAAAGAATTAATATATTTAGATCAACAGAAGGCTTCCAAAAAACTGGCCATGGGACAAACTTTTTTTTTCTTTTTTTTTTCTTCCTTTTTTTTCCAAATTTTATTAAGTTCTATTAGTTTGAACGCTATTGTCTAAAATTGTCTAAAGCAGCGGTTCTTAACTTTTTTAGACCCACGTACACTAAACGTAAGAAAAATAAAATAAACACTTCCCCCCCCCCCCCCCCCGTCACCCCCAGACCAACTCTCATACCACCCCCAAATCACCCCTCGAAACAAACCTCTTTTCCCTCGCGTATCGAATTTCACTGGTTGTCGTGAAGGAGCTGTATCCACATTTAAGATATGCGCTCAGGGGCACAAAAATAATTAAAAAATTAATTTAAAAAACTAATTGAGCCCCAAATTTCGTTTTTCCTGATTTAAGTTTCTCGGGTCCTAAATATTAACTGTGCCGAATTTGGTCCCGGTGGGTGAAACAGTCTATGATTCTATAGCGGACAAACAAACAGACAAGCTCTTTTATATATATAGAAGAAGAAGAAGATGTGGAAAGACCTGTCTGTGTTCTATGCCGCGAAAGTATATCAAACGAAAGCATGAAACCCGCCCTACTCCGACGTCATTTGCAAACAATCGACTTGTGGTCGAAACTGTGTGTATGAGTCTTCTCCAATACTCAACGATTTTATAGAAACTTCTAATAAAGAGCTACCTAATGAAACATGGCAGATTTTTGTTGAACATTTAATGACTGTATAAAGCAGCTTTAGGAATTATTTTCCCAGTCCTGATTCTGGCAACAACTGGATTAGAAATCCATTCAACATGCAAGTTACTAATGCTAAACATTTATCTATACTTTAACACGATATTTTCGTGGAATTATCATGCGATACGCAGGGCCCGATTTAGAAAATTCTTGACTGTAGGCATAACTCGGGATGGGGGCCCCCTAACACAGATGTGGGTGTAAAATTTCCAAAATTGATACACACAAAAAATAATCATGAATCACTGTGAAAGTACCATTTTACCAAGAATTGGCTATTGGAAGCGTAGAAGCCTCGAACATTATCAAATAACGAAAATCAATACAACATATTAACTTCGTCATTAAAACACCAATACAATGCAACCAGAAAAACTTATTAATCCCTTGCATACACTATAACATACTTATGATGAACTATACATATTACTATACATAGGATGAACCAATCAATCAGTCAAATTTGAAAGGGTATATAAAAAATTGCTATTAAAAGAAGGTAAAATTTAAAAATTTGAATTGGGAATTTTTTCTTTTTTCCTTTTAAAATTAAAATTTTTAGGGGGCCCCCAACATTCAGAGGCCCCTAGGCCCGGGCCTACTGGGCCTAATGGAAAATCAGGGTCTGGCGATACGTCTTTGAAACTACAATCCAATAAAACTGAACTCACAAACTCTTGGTTACTTCTCGGATCTGATTACCTTGCACTTGAAAATAAAGCACTCCAACTTTTGATTCCGTTCTGCACAACATATTTATGTGAACAGGCTCTTTCTGTACTGTTATACATGAAATCAAAGTATAGAAACAAACTCAATGTAGAAGCGGACCTCAGAATAAAACTTTCCAACATAGAGTCCGACATTGCGGTTCTGGTTTCAAGAAAACAACTGCACCCATCTCATTAAGTACAAATTATTTACAGAAAACATATTATAATAAGATCTATTTTGACCAATTTTTGACCAAGAAATGTTTGTATGAGTTTAATATATTATGATTTGTAACTTTTTAAATTCTTTTTAGTACTATTTTTATTCATTTTGGGTTTTTTATTCTATATCCTAATAAAAAGGTTCATCTCTATAAATGCGCAAGATCATTTATTAAAATAACCAGCGATGCATTTTTACCAATATTTATTATAACGTAGTGCCTATGAGATTATTGAGCAAGAAAGTAAGTCTCAAGAACGACGTAAAATGCCTAGAGTTGGGATGGGGTCAGCAAAAAAAAAAAAAAAAATGTTCAAGAGGGGGCTCGTCGGACTATATAAGTTTAAGAACCTCTGCACTAGAGGACTAGAATGGAAATCGCTAGAAATAGTTTAGTTTTATTAATGGGAGACTTGCGATGAATGCCTAGAGCCCAAATGTATGATATCAAGCCTAACAGTTGTGTGTGTGAAGGTAGCTAATTCATCTTCAGTAACGAGTGCATTGATTTCTGTCATAATTTGTCGGGCGTGGGGGTCATTCATTCAACTTAATATTTATTTGAAGTGTGTTTTATTTATCCCAGCACACCGGTTGGGAATCACTGCCCTAGCCATTGTCAGTAAATACGACTCATTGAGGATGGATGGTATTCCTTGTCCTTGTTAATTTCAAGTCCGGGAGAAATATTTTGGAAAATGCTATATTCCAAGTTAAAATAGTAAAATCATTTACGATATTTACCAATTTCCATATTTTCATCTCCTTAATTTTATTTAATAATGCAGTAGTACTATAACTTGAAATATTTTTATCAGTTTCAACTGACTTTTCAAAATTAATCAATTTTCCGCATTGTAAGCATTTTTTTCAACAGTGAAAATGTTATACATGTTTCACTCCATATGATTGTCGGGATTTGAAAATTATTAAATTTCTGTTGTCTGTGATAGACCATAAGAAGCCACGTGTGCAAAGAAACACGAGTCTTTGCAACAGTCCGTAGAAGGAACCCCATCCCTGACACCCAGGTGACAGATTAGTTTCTGCCACACTTTGGTCAACACTCTATTGCCTCTAACGATAGCCCCCGATGCATTGTGTCCATATTTTACAATTATATCGTTCCATTTTGTGACATAAAAGATTACCATCGAAATCATGCTCAACTGATAATTATCAGTTTTAGACTGTAAACAATATTCTAAACTTCAACTCGTCAGAGTTACGTGAACATGGGTCTACAGAAAATGGGATGAGACTTTTATAAAATCGAGAAATATTATTGAATAACATGTTTTTAAGGTTAATATTCAACTGCTAACATCTTAACAGTGAAAACAAGTTTCAGTCAAGAGTTTTAATTTTTTTTTTTTTTTTATAGTTTATAAGTTACTTGCATATACATACTCGCTTTACCTACAGTAAAACAGTGGCAGCAAAACCTGGCAATCAATTCACTTCATTTATATTGACATGAGACGTATAATTATGTAAATAAAATTATGCATTAACCTCACGTCAAACCTCTTTTTTTGCCATTAGTAGATTTTTTATAGAATCCTTATATCTACTAAAAATGTCTGCTTTATATTCATTGAAATTAAGGAAATTTATCCGAGCAATGAAGAAGGGAAAAATAAATGTAGTTTAGATCATCTGAAACACTTCTCCCATTATTCTGTTGGCACTACTTGCAAATCGCACTCTTCAGTCTTTCGAAGAATTTCACGTTCTTCTCCTCCCTCTTCTTTACGTCAGTGCTGTCGAGATTCGGAACATTTGAATGCGATTTTAAGCATGTAGACATAATCTCCTTAAATGGCTCACTGAAGAAGGAAAATTTCAGAAAAAAATCGAAACAAGCCCGTTTAAACAATATATCCTATTAGAAACTACCGATTCATATTAAAGTTTCTAAACGATATTGTTATACATAACCTCTTTAAATTATTATTCTTTTATTTTATTTTATTCTCTTTTTGCAATACGACATTCCACATTCACCCATTCTGCACCGTGATATTGTTGGTTGCTAGTAGCGATGATCCCACATAACACCCTGGCCCCACCTCAATTTCGATAGACCGACCCCCCCCCCCCAGGGACGACATCTGGGGGGGGGACGACTCAAACCCCTTCAAACTCCACGGAGGGACACGGATTTAAAATACCCGGCGTAGACACGAGAGCATTCCAAGCACCTTCAGTACCTTCAGTACCGAATTCCGACTTGCTATCCACTTGAGCCATAATTTCCCTTGAATTTAATTGGATTTTTTTTTACAAACGTCATGTTTGTGCTACACAGAAAAATAATACAGTCGGACTTCTATTTAAAGAACCTCTATTTTGCGAACTTTTCCTTGGAACCAAGAACATTTTGTGAATTTATTTGTGAAATAACCTCCAAATAGCGAAGTGCATTCTCTATTTAACGAAATTTTTCTTGTGATCCAATATTATTTTTTTCTCCATATTTCTCAAAATATTTCTGAACATTTCAAACTTATTCTTTCTTTTAACACATTTAACACATTAACTTTCTTTTACCACATTCCGACGCGGGTTGCAGTTTGAAGAAAATACTTCTGAAGGGGTTTTTGGTGCATTACAAAGATGAGAGACATATTATGAGAGAAAACACTTTTTCAAACAAAAAACTCAGACAAAATTAACAGACTTTATCAGTAATTAAATTTAAGGACACATGTGGTAATGTATCCTTAAAATTACTTGGTGATAATGTCATTAAAATTCATTAATTTTAATGCATTTTTTAAAATTGAAAATACAGTGTATTCCCGGAAAATGTTTTGTTTTATTCTTAATTTCCTTGCAGATTTCTGTTTGATGGGTAAGATATATAAAACAAATAAACATTAATTTACAAAATAAAGATGCGATCAATTACTTTTATTAATAATATTTAGTGTTTATGAATTTAAAATCTGTTTTGTGTAGTTTAAAGTATTTTAAAAGGTGAATCTCTATTTAACGAATTTTCCATATAACGAACTTTTTGGGGAGATTTAGCGACTTCGTTAAATAGAGGTCTGACTGTAATATAAATGAAGAAAAACACCCAAGACACTAAAGCCTTTACTTCCTACTGCATTCGGAGTCATTCCGATTTCTCAACGCATCTAACCATTTTTCTCTCACCCATGAAAGGCAACTTGACTAACCCGGGAATCGAACTAGGCCTTTTTGCGCACTAACCATTGAATCAAGACATTTCAGGATCGATTCAAGAATCCCCCATTCAATGGACTGAATCAACATTTTGATTCACTGCTACCAACTACTTATAATCAGCGAGTACAAAATGATTGCCTTCCCACCTCCATCTAAAAACTGTTAAAGTTGGGGGAAAAGGTAGAATCCTATCAGATTTGTAAAATATGCAGTTTAACTGCTTATACAACGTCTGCGGAAACTGTGAATAGCAGACGTTCTCTTAGAAATTCAAAGTCAATATTTTAGTCAAACAAAACTAAACGGAGGACATCCTTACGAAATAATAATCATTGAAATTTCAAAAATTAGGATTTTATCCCTCATGGCCTCGAATCATTTGGCTGTGGGGAAAATTTTCTCGATTTTATAGAAATGTATCCAGCCGACTGGCATTCGGTCCCGAGCCTAAGGGTACGAATCCCACAGGTGGTGGTATGCCTGTTTGTAGGCATCCGAAATCAGCTTTGAACTATAGGTCTGGTCTAATGAGTCCTTGTATAGCAAAAGTTGACCGTAGCGCTCTCAACCTACCAACCATAAATGAATCCAAATTAAAAACTGTTATTGGTACAAGTTACTGAATCTGATTGCAACTGACTTTATGAGTTTGCGTTTTTAGAAATGAAGAAACAACAATTTATAAAGTATATTAGAATGGTTTGGTTTGGAGCGATAGGGTCATTTTTTTCTACACGAGGGCGCATTAGACCGGGACCTACAGCTTAAATCCTTTTCCGAACAGCAACAAACATCATGCCAACAGTGGGACTCGAACCCATAGATTCTGGTACCGAATGCCAGTGCCCTAGCCATTCGGCCATCGTCCGGCTACTTAGAATGGATAAGGAAACTATTGATGACAGAAAGAAGCAGTAGGAATTATAGACCGCAATTACCTTCTTCCAGACACAACTAAACACACTAAACTCGCACAACTAAACTCGAATGCCACATAAAGAAAATGCAGGGAGCCTATACAAAGCATTGTTGTAATTCATTGTAGTTAAATATCAGTGTTACATTAACGAAACCCATACACTTTACAATATCGTCATTGCTTATATTTGGGATTTGTGCTACTGTAAGTGAAATCGAACACCAACGGTATGCAATCTTCTGAGAGACACAGTTAGTTTTGAACTCACCTGCGAGCTATGGTTTTTGTCTTCAAAAGCAATTCAAATATTACTGTTCTTCAACAGATAACACGAGAGATCACTGTTAGTGGTATATTAAATCTGCACAAAGATGTCAATTGTAGGATACAATGCTTCGATACAATGTCATTGTTTTATACACACAATGCTATGATACTACCGTATCATATAACATTGTGATATAGTATTAAAATATTCAGTATAAGATTTTTATGAAGTTCAACTTTTGCTGTTGCTTATGTCCGTGGGGTACAGTAACAAGATTCCCTGTCCGGTGTGCATGAGGAGATAATATAGTAAACAGATGAGAATACACACAGACAGACGAGACATCCCCTCGCGAAACGGGGCTCAATCGTTGCTGACTTTGATCCCAATATTACATCCATGCCTTATGCGGGATTCGAATGTACGCGATTATTCTGCTATACCAAACTTAAAAATCCGTAAATAGAAACTTCAAGGAAAATAGAAAATCTCATATGCAGGGAAACATGCTGGTAATTCCAACAGTGTTTAATAGTAGATATTATTTAAAAATCCATTAACATTTGATTAATTTCAAGTATGATATTTGTCAGTAGAGTAAAATCCCATAAGCTGGATTACTGTAGCCTGTATCCTCCTGTGTATGTTCGAAATTGGATTAAAAAGAAAATTTCGTAATAAAAGGATAAAAACTAATAGACAGTTCAAATTAATTCCTAAAGGAAATCTATACTAAAACTTGGGAGGCTTTCTTCGAGTAATCGAATTAGTTTCAAGATATTCTTTGCACTTCAAACATAAGAATTATTTAACCAAGAGCAATGAAAAGTCAATCAAATTTCAATCTAAAAGATTATGAATCAAACTGACAGATTATATTAAATACCTGTATCAAGGATTAAATGAAACAACTACATAATAAACGTCTAGCAAGTGATACACTGCTAAGAATTCCGAGACGAAAAGAAGCAATGCTATTTATTCATTCAGCGCCAGTTCATACCATGAAACTGGTTTAAAATCAGGTTTAGAACTGACAGCATTTTCAGTCATGAACATCGAGTTGTCTTCACCATGGGTGGTCATAGATTTTGTAGCAGACAGGTCTTTCACGGGAGGGTTGGATAAGGGACACTTCTGTCAATAAATAAGACCAGAATATACAAAATAGTGTAATGGGTATATAAAAATCGCAAAGGGCTATATATCCAAATTAAACAGCATTTGAAAAAAATCCTTCACCTGGACAATCATAGGATAGCGTATGATCACTTATAAGAGTGTTTTTAAGCATTAGCCATTCTCGTTATTTAATACTCAATA
Organism: Dolomedes plantarius; assembly: GCA_907164885.2. NCBI lineage: Eukaryota > Metazoa > Arthropoda > Arachnida > Araneae > Dolomedidae > Dolomedes > Dolomedes plantarius. The sequence continues at coordinate 9,959,776 of OU015501.1, forward strand.
AAATATTAAATGTTTCATTTTGAAAAATTGCGATAAAAATTCAAAATTAATAAATATTAATTGAATTTGTACTTAAGAACTTTAAACACTGTAAGTAACATTCATTTCGAAAAGTCTGATAATATATACCTTAACATGTTTGATGTTATAAAAATGTCAGATTGTAACATGTATGTTTTAGTAAATTAAGTTATCAACTAGATTCCTAGAAATAGAATAAAATTTTGACGTTGACTTTATGTCAACACCCATTCAGTTTCCTGTTCATACAGAGAACTATGTGAATGTCTTTAAATTAAGAACAGAAAAAAAATTTAGGTAATTAGATATAATAGAAACGAGGATAAAAGGATAAAATTATACTGTAGAGAAAACTGTTTTCGAGCGTGACCGATTAGCTTTTTATAAAAATCATGAGACCCAATGAAAATTTAATAGTTTTACTTTTTTTCAATTAGGAAAATTGTAACAAAAGAATAGAAAACCGAAATAAGCAAATTTTGAGAAACTATTTCAAAAATAAATTAAATGTATGTTTTGGGTATTTATTTACTTTGTACAGTAAGAATTTTTAAAAATTTCTTCCTAACCCTCTACACTTGTATTTTGCCAAACCTCATGTGACAACCTCCATATTTAAATATTAAACATTTGTATTTCAATTAGGTAAAAATTAGCAAAAAAGAAAAACAGAATTAAAACAGAGCAGTATTTTAAAATAGAAGCTTCCTATTAAAACAATGAAAATCATAAACTTCATTTATTGATATCAAACAAAATTTTTGATGAAATAAAATTAATGAAGGGTTAGCCTAGATCTCAGATAATATGACTTCAGTATTTGGGGAAATATTTAAGAATACTGTTCTCTTATCAACATTGTATAGCTACTTAGTTTAAAATCCAGTCTCACACATGTAGGTAAAAGTGAATGGAAGCAATGGAACCTTGTGTAAGACTTGCAACTTCAAATTTGCGATCTCTAGATGGCGCTGCAACGCTCTCTCTCCCTATGTAATTACTAGCTGAAAACCCAGACTTCGCTACGGAATACATTCAAATTAAATACAACGGTCAATGTAGGCAATTGATGTAAAAAATATATATATATATATATATTTATAAAAAAAAATCGTAACGGATATTTTTATAGACAAAATAATGTAGAAGAAAATATTCAAATTAAATCTAATAGAGCATACTAAAGAGTATAGTACAGTTAATATAGTACAGTTTGAGGAACATATCTTTTACTGTATTTTAATATTTTTTTTTGGATAATTTCCAATCGTCTACCACATTAGCAAGAAAAAAAAACATTGTTTTGTCTATTTCGTTGCTATGCACATGACGATAAATTAATTTAAAGTACCAGAAAAGGAAATCACGTGATCAGCATTTAATAAATTAAATTCTAAAAATGAATCTTTGAAAATTCACCCAAAATCAGAAAATGGAGGTTAAGATTCGAAAAAGATCTCATTTTAAAGGAATTTTTACGATCTTTCTCGTGATATAAATTTTATAACCCCAAAATTATTATTTTAAATGCAAACTTAAAAAAAAAGTTACTAAAACAGCTTCAAAATTTTATTTTAAAAAATCTAAGAAGAATTTTTCAAAAATCCTTCTTAGTGCACCCCTACACTATAAGAAGAATCGCCATACAAAATTTCAGCCCTTTAGGTCCAGCGGTTTGGTCTATGCGTTGTATGTCAGTCAGTGAGTCAGTTACGGAACTGCTTTATATATATGGATTTTGTTTTGGTAGAGCAGAGCAAGTGAGTAAGCGAGACTGGGATAAGCTAAGGAGCTCCACTTTTCGAATCCCAGAATATAAGATTATAAGATTTATTGTCCGTTTTGTGATGTCCGTAGCATAGAAAATAAATGTAATTTTGTGTAGACTGTGCTGCTTCATTTACAACCCTGGATCAGACAGTAGAATTGCCTGAAAGACTGTTTGACACCTTATTTAACAATACAGTGTAACCCCGTTATAGCGAACCCGGTATATAACAAACGAAAATTTTGGTCCCGCCCTTTTCCTATTGTACGTAATTTAATTAGTATTGTGTCAGTTTAATGTAATCGATTTTAGTCGATTTAATTCATTAATGATCATTTTTAATAGATTTTATCATTTTTTAATACATAATTATTGAATACACATTGCAACTAATGAGTTATATATTTTGTGAACTTTAGCATTTTACTTAACGGTTCGGATACAACAAACCACCGGATAAAGCGAATAAAACCTTTGGTCCCTTGAAGTTCGTTATAACGGGTTTCGACTGTATTAGATTTGTTACATAGAAAAAAAATATTTTAAAAAAATGTTAAAAATACGTAATAATTAAATTGTTGAAAGCATGTTTTCTTATTTCAATAATTCAGTATGATATAAATTTACTTTACACTACCCACGACCCCTCCATTTTTTTCCTTGGAAACATCGTTTTCTTTACTAAGCGAAAAGATCGTAATCTCTTAATACCTTCAAAAATGTCCCGATATATTTGAAAGAAAAAAAATGACTATCTTGCACTTTGGTTGGCACCTCTTTCAAATAGCGCCCTTTACACGTATGTTCTTTCCCGCGTGAAACCACGATCCCGCGCGATTGACTGCACGTGTGAAGGTGTCCGAGAGGAAGGGAAAGCTGCTTTGGAGCGTACTGCAAGTTTTCCCGCGCGCAATCCCGTACGCTCCAAGCACTCGCGAAAGAGCGTAGTGCGTGTAAAGGACGCTAATGTTTCCGTTTCTGACTGGGCACACACATTAGTTTCGCTAGTACAGAAAAAAATCATTAAAATTGGCATAATTTACTGAAGGGATGTTATCTTTGACTGGCAATCAAGCGTTTGCACCACGTCAGACCTGTTGTTCTTTATTGGTACTAACTGCGTTGAATTATTTTATCCTTTTCGGAACTACCAAGTTCAATCATGATAACTAGTGGAAATTGAAGTGAAGACATTAGGACTCGTTCCTAACCAGTGGTCCGAGAGAACTAAAGAAGTGGTCAGGAGGGATTTCAAAAATAAATAAATAAATAAATGTTTTCATCGCTTCAAAACGACCGCTCATTTAAACGATTTTTTAAAACTGGGAGCAAAAAAAGTAGTTCCCAATTTTTTGTTCCAATTCCAAAAATTCTTGTATTTCTTCCTTTTTTGACGTCTTGAGTACGAAAAATCCTTGTTGTGCTTGAAAATTTCTAATCTATTTTGTGTAGCGCGGACTCGCAGTATCACAACCACTAGACACCTAGTAAAGCAAATGCGAGGTGAAAAATGACGTTCATTTTTAAGCTTTCGTAGGCTTTATGTTTGCTATTAAGTTTTCTTTTACGTTCTATTTGTTATTGTTATTAAGTTTATTTGCAAATTTTTATTAAAGTTGTTTATCACAAATACGGTGGAATCTCGATCTATCGTTTTTCAAGGGACCAACTGAACTGAACGATAAATGCGGGAAAACGATAGTTGCAGAATTTTTTCTTGGGGGGGGGGGGGCGAGATGAACGGATAAAAATATTTATAATGCAAAATCAATATTCATAATGCAATTTCTATTTTTTTAAGGGGGGGCAGGGCCCCTTGCCCCCCCCTGGTTGCACCACTGTGCGGGAACATAACAAAGAAATATGATCATGGGGACTGAGTGAAATAAACAACACATACGGAAAAACGATGATTAGGGGAACGATCGATCGAGATTCCACTGTAGTTTATTCGGAAAATAAGACCATTTTTGCCTGTAACTGGATTGGTTAGGAAAGGGTCCCCGACGATTTTTTTTGACAAATGGTCCCTGATGAGAAGATTGTTAAGAAACACTGCACTAGATGAACTCATACAATACAATGACAGGATAAAGAAATGTTTATGAAACAAGTGGTGGGACTAGTAGATAAAGCTAGTTTTATGAAATTGTCCCTGTATCCTCAGCAGTTTACCACATTTTTAGAGTTCGAATTGAATTGTGAAAAGCTACAGTTGCTAATCGAATGGTACTTTTTATAGGGTCATGATATCACTCAAGTCGAGGAAGACAATACATCCTAAAATATATTACAAGACATTCATTTACCAGATTATTAAAGACTACAAAAACTGTTATTGCTGATACAGCTTTACTTTTTGTTATGAATATGTATAGGAGGAAATAAACCATCAAAAGTATTAAATTCTATTAAAAACTAATTTAAATTAGTGTTAAATTCTATGGAAAAATGATTTGCAATGTTCTAAAAAGGTGTGGCCCATTGAATTCCTTTTCAATGTAAACCTAAACAAGAAGCTGCAAATTTTGGTTTGGTTTGGTTTGGTTTGGGGCACTACGGCCAATCTTTTTTGCTCCACGAGGGCTAATTAGACCGGGCCTACTGCTTAAAGCCGATTCCGAATGGCTACAAACATCCATGCCAAGATCGGTCTTTAATAACTCGAACCCACAGATTTTGGCACCGAATGCCAGCGCCCTAGCCATTCGGCCATAATCCAGCTTGCAAATTTTACATGACATTCATTAGGATGGCTCAATATTCTTTTGTGAGAGGGTTTGTCCAAAATTGTCATGGAACATTCTTTTGAACAGAATAACGTTCTGATTAATACAATATACAACTAAGGTAATTATGTAAATTAAGGGTGCTAACGTATAAACAATCCCGCTTATGCTTATAATGTGGAATGAAAGATGTTATACTCAAGAAGGTAAAAACTATGTTAGCTGCGTGGATTTCCTAAAACATAAATGCGATGTTCTAGCCTTTAAATAATCTCTCCCGTGATAATAGGGCCTTATTAATATCCCTTTATTGCTAACTGAGCGACTGACAAACTTCCATATTTATTAACTCACTGGCGCACAAAAATACGAAGCATATCTTTGAAAATTCTCCCACGAGGGAAATAGACTAGTAACCACTTATTTATAACTCGTATTACCTGCCTAATTAACAGGCTAACATATTAACTTATTCACTAATTTACAGGGCTCTCGGTTAACTGTTTAGGTTATTAACATATTTACCTAGCTGCAAGAATATTAAAAAATAGCTATCTAATATGCCAGTTAATCAAAATGTATAAATTCGTAGAAACTCAACGTTAAAAAATTTTCAAGAACTGTAATTTTCTGAAAACAATTACATTTTGATAGGGAATCAAAACAGTAGCAAAAATTCTGAAATGATGTGTTTCCACGTTGAGACTAGCTTCAAGTTCCCAATTTTTAGTACCGTTAGACACTAAAACTTCTCATTTTGCTTGTCAGCAAGTAGGTGTAGAATAGGGAGAAATTTGCCATTCAAGCTGTTTCCGTTATTTGTGATTAGAAAATGAGAACAAGCAGAGGTGGGATCTCAGTCAACAATGCGATGAGATTTCAGATGAAGAGTCACTACCACGCACGCCGTTCTCCTAACCAGAACTCGATTTGACCTCCTGGGAAAGGTGTCATTAACCTCAGAAATTGAGGGATGAAATAATTGCAAATTCAAAACAATTGAAGGAAATTTGGGTTCCTCCGATTCCTGCTTTTTGTTAAGCAGAATTTTGTAGGAAAAGTTTAAATACAGGATATTTAAACAAATGTCAAATTATTTGAGATTATATTATAGGATGTTGTATTAAAGTTATAATTTGCTTTACGATAAAATGATGGATATGTCAGAAACAGCTGATTCAGTTCCAAAATTTTAGGAAATGCAAAATTTTTCAGTTATTTAAATCATTTTAGATTTATGGGATGTGACTAGATAGTTTGGTCATTGAAATACACAGATAATAGCTCAAATATTTAGATAATATTTTAGAATCCTTGTAGAGAAATTTGAAATTTTTGTCACATCCGTTAGACCAACTCGTTTAGAAATTTGCATAAGAAGTAGGCATATGGCATCAGAATGTTAATAAGTTATTGGCTACCAAACTTTAGAGATCTGGAATCACCTATTTTCAGGAGCACCTAAGGATATGCACACATTTAGTGCGACACTTTAACTACACTGGACACAACAGTGCCACGCTGACAACAGATGGCAACACTAAAATAGCTTCAAAGCTAATGGGCTATATTAGATGCTAGAGTCAAATAGTATTTCCTCGGTTGACAATTAGCATGTAAATCTTTCAATCGACAGTCATGTAAATCTGCATTCAAAATTCGTATTTTTCCAGTTTAAACGGATATTAAAAAAGTTATAGAGAAATTACTTGTCAATAAATTTGTCTTTTTTTATACCTCCTAAATCTTTTATTTGTAATTGAAACGTTCGGAAAACTGATTCATTAAATTCGTCTTAAGACTCTCTCGTTGTATCGTGTATCAGATATTAATTCAAAAATAAGAGGGGTAACTTGATTTTTTGCCAAAGAGATTATACGACGAAAAGGCTACAGCTGTCTTATTTTTTTTATTATGTAAAAAAGAGTATAGCATGTCTGGTGAATTCTAGACATCTAATGTTTTTATCAGGATGGCATTAGCTTCCTGTTAACACCAATGTTAATGGTATTTGATAAACAAACGAAACTTTTTCTCTCATACTGTTTCAATTATTAAAACTTTTGCAACTTACTCTACATAAGACATAGACACAGAAAAATACAAAACGTTTCTTCTATTCCTCCATTTATCTGTTTACTTTGCTCTTAATATTTGCTATGTAAGAACACGCAGCCTTATATTCTTTTTCTAGCTATTAAAGTAGATAACTTCAATCTAAGAATACTCAACAAAATTCATTGATAAACAACAACAGAGTCTGTAAAGTCTCAGAACCAGACGACTGGTAAATTGACCATTCAAAATAACCAAAAACTTGATGGCCTTATTAAATGATACCGCTCGTAAAAATTTCAAGGGTTTAATCTATTCCTGTATACGTGAATTACATTGCTTTGACAACTTTAGTCTACGTCAGGGGTGTCAAACTTGCGGCCCGGTCAATATATTGGTACACAATAATATGTAATAAAATAACAGACGCAGAATTATAATAAGATAGGAAGAATTCGCTAAATGTTTTTTAATTATTCTTTTTTGCTATTATTAAACAAAATGCGTATATTTATGTTGAATATACTGCAATTAGGTAAATAAACTTACGTTTCTATTAATATTGATTTTTTTTTTTTTTGCGGCCCACCTATAGTTAAACCTTGTTTGTTTGGCCCAAGTTAGCCTTTGAGTTTGACACCCCTGGTCTACGTTATTAAATACTTGGAAAAGACCACGCTGATCGAGTCAAGTGTCAGTCGCAACAAGTGAAATTTTGGAAGGGATTTAGAGCGATAATATTGATGCAATTGCTCGATACGTTTTTCCAAACAGCATTTAGAAATTCAGTTTTACCGTGAACTTAAGCCAATTTTCGAATAAACTTCTTTAGTTTAGGGCGTCTTTGATTCTTACTATTGAGGCCTCTAAATTGATATAAATAGTTTAAACTCTACAAGCCTCTAATATAGGACTTGACTAACTACACCTGAACAAATTTTTATCATATTCAATATTTATTTTCAGACTTCCACTCCTTTACTACTGATGTTCTTTTTCACTCATAATGATGCAAATATATAACAATTAGAAATTCATTTCACCTGTAATCGTTTAGCACAACAAGTGTATTTGATTGGAACAAGTAGAATTGATCGCAATCATTTCAGAGTCAGTTAATGGGAAATTGGTTTATTGTCACAACTACCGGGTTTCGAAATCAAATGAACACGTTTCACTATATAATAAAAAAAAAATAAAAAAAAAACCTTTCAAAAATTGTTTAAATTTTTAGTTTTCAAGTTTGAACACTAGTTGAATATACACTCCAAAATAAAAATATACAAACAAACAAAACTATGTCCCTCACATACTGCATGAAGAGAATTTCGTGCAGTTATGCTCGGCTTAAAGAGGAAAGTATTTTTTCTTGCACCTTTTTAGGCCCCCTGTTACGCCGCAGGTTCTAGGGCATTCCATGGTCTTACATCATAATAATTGCGACACTCACGTGAACCGAAGCATTTCATTTTCCTCACCACCTTTCGCTTTTCAAAAACTGATAACCATTTGATTTTTATTTTACTACTGTTTTACTTTTTCAATCAATCATTTATTGTGCTATTAATAGATTGTATAGAATGCATTTCTTTATAAAGCGCCTGTAAAGTATCGTCTTGAGAAGCGAGTCTTTGGCGCACGAGGATAAATTTCAAATGAATTGAACATTTTTCCTGTGGGAAGTTTGGATAGTTCCCAATACTCAGAAATCCTTTTTGCATCTTGTAATTTTCAATTACATTACCAGAAAAAGTGCACTTACATGTCATTCTACGAGTATACGGTAGCTATTTTTAAGGATGAGATGAGATCAATGGAAGCTATAACCTGTAGATCTCTACTTATCTAGAGTAAACTAACCTGCTAAATTTTATGTCATTATTATCACTCATAATATTAAAATTTTATAATAAATGAGCTTAAATAACTAGTCTGTGGAAAAAATCTTATTTAAGGCCTTATTCAATGCTCGTAAAAAAGATAAGTAAATTATTTCTCTGTTAGAACTGTGCTTTTAAATAAAATAATAATGGATCAATAACTTCCTATCTAAAAAATGGAATAAAATTTCTAATAACATTTTTATATAAACAGATCTATGTATCTCACGATATTTTTGTTACTCATTGTCTGACATTCCAACAACAAAGAATATCAGACGGCACCAACGCCAAGAAAGGAACTTGATATAAATTAATGACAGGCAATTTCATTTCCAAGACACTGACGGCTAACTATAATGGAGAATGCTCGGGAGTGACACTACATTTTCCCCGCTGCAGGTTTGATCATGGGACGTGGTTGTTTCCCTATACCATACTACGTTACTGTTGTAGTAAAACGATGCAATGATTGATGCGTTTTTGTGGATTTCAACCCTTCAGCGGGCGCGCCAATTTTTGGAACACCAGCAGGCGCGCGTGGCACAAAGTGCAACATCTCTTTCAACCTTGATTATTCCTTTTGTAATAAACTTTTTTTTTTTTCAAATTGAAAATAATAATTTTGCGTTTTATGACAAGATATAAAACGTTTATAATGTTGAGATATATTTATAATTAAAGGCCAAAGAATGCAGATACAATCGCCTTATTTCAACACTGTCCGATTTATTGGACCCAAGGACAACCTTCCAATGGATTCCTATTATGCCCTAAAACCTAAAAAACAACGAGATTGTCCATCTTCGTGATATGCGGGATACCGTGTAATAGCTGCATATTTGATAAACTACATTAACTCCTGTTTTTGTCGTATTGTAATCCAGTATAATCGCTGGTTTACTACGGTTAAATCACGACTAACAATGAATGGAAAGGAATGCCAGGGTAAGAAAATTAGATCTGCATTAGAAAGGGTGTAGCTATAAATAGAAACTTCTTAGAACATTCAAACCTTACTTGTAAAAACAAAGCATTCAAAGTTACGAAAATGTTGCACTTTGTTCACGGGCGCACCTACTGAAGAGTTAAATAAGGTCTCATTCTCAGTTCTTTCTAACTTGTGGCCTGTACAGGCCGAAAATTTGATCTTTAGTTTGTTCACATAGTCTTAGCCCACATCTATTTTCATTGAGGACTAGCTCCGGCTCCTAGTGCTCCAGTTAAGAAAAAAACTCGGACTTTAGAAGTCATCATTCAATATTTTATTCAGAATGTGCTTAACATACTGATAATTGTTTTATTATATTATTATACCACGTATAATAATATAATAAATATAATTGTATTGTAAATATTATAAAATCTAGTTGGTACCCGTCAAAACATGACGGCTAGATAGTAAATAAATGTACTACTACACAAATTATACTCAACACATCATTGCCAAATATTGAAAATCATAATAATGCGCAGAAACAAATTAATGTTTAAGCGGCCTCGTGCTTAGTGAGTATCTAAAGCCAGATTTAAAACTGTCACTGAGCATGCGCAGAAAGCAAATTTTTAATTGTAAATTATCGCTCATTAAACAGCGCGAAATAAACAATTTCCATCAGGTTTTATCTTATATTTCACAAACATAATTATCATAAAAATAAAAATGGCAGAGAGAGATCTAGAGAGGCTCCTCGGCATTGAAACATGTCACTGAGCATGCGCAGAAACAGTGAGTTTCTAAAGCTAGATTGAAACAGGCCACTCACTGAGCAGCTGCAGAAATCAAATTTTAATTGTGAATTATAGCTCATTATTAATAATTGCAGTTACAAAAACCAAATTTGACAAATCAACAGATTACAATCTTTCGTTTAAGACCAAAATGAAGTAAATTGATACAGTAGTTTTCTGCCCAAAAAGTCGGCTTAGCAACTTAAATATATAGATGTTAGGCAGATTCCTCTATTTTAACTCTGGAGTTTCATAACAAAACAAACGACAAATTTCTCAAAAAAATATGTAACTCCAAAGTAAGTGTAGAATTCGAGTAAGAATTTCTAATATAAGAATGATAAATAAAAAACTCGAAAACTTTGTAAAGAAAATTAACCGGGCTTTTATATTTTGTTCTCATTTAAATATAATCTTTTCAATTCGTTCAGATTAACATTTCATACATATAAATTCGTACTCGTCTAACTCCTTTAAAATAACAAAACGTACATTTTTTTTTCAAATATATCGTCTCAGATACTTATTAAAGGCTTTCTTTTCATTACCTCCATCGATAGATTGAAGAAATTTCAGTCTTTAAATTGTCCTAACGGACAACTCCCAAATACGAATCCGAATAAGGAAAAAAGAAACCAGGATCTGCCCGAAGCAAGAGTAGGGAAAATAAGCCCTAACCCAGACCGGCTTCAATCCTTGCCCTGTGCACGCAGATCTTTACCGGTAAACCCTTGAATGTCTTTGATAGCTATTCAGTTATCTCTGAACAGCTTTTCTCAAATTAAGTCCAATGAATGTCCATATCACGAATAACGTTTTACGAAATCCCAAATATTCATACCATATCAGGCGAAACATCAGATATTGAAAAAAAATCACGTAAGGTATGCAAACAGTTGACTATCGCTTTTGGCAAGAAAATCGCCAATGTATTGATGCACACAAATATAAGGATTTTGCAGACGTTTTTTATGCTTGAGAAAGAGATTATACTCCCAGGAGTGCTTACCGTTGAAAATAATGCAGATTGCTCGTATTATCCTGTAATAGCATTTATGTGCATAAAAGCCATTTTACAATAACTAAAAAAGATTTTTCATTCCATGCAGATTTAGGGGATACTTTCATATCCTTGTCACAGAAAGCGAATGCAACGCGTAAAAAAAGAAATTTGCAATTTACTGAAGGCATCATTAGTTTCTTTGATGCACAGCCAGTGAAAGTAACACGCAGCCAAACCTGTCCACTGGCGTATTAAGTGCACAAATGCCTGTCATGTTGCTCGTAAACTTTCACTACAGGAAGTTGAGGGGCCCCGTTAGAAAAGCCACGTGCTCGTGCAGACCATGCATTGCCTAAGAAAACATCAGGAACAGGAAGTTATTTGAAACAAGGTCTAATAACGTCAGATATAGTCAGAAACCAAAATGGGTCAGTCGGCCCTTTTGTTGCTGCTTGTCATCTAACATTGTACAGACAAGCGATAAGTGAGAGGAATATGAAACATTTTGATGAATGATAAAGATGCAACTCATTAACTTCAAAGTATCAGCTGACACACGTATAATTATGTGATTTTCATAAGATTTTCAATGTTCAAATTCCGAATAGTACGTTCAAATAATTATAACCTTACCACTGAGATTTTGTAACAAACATTTTCCCAGATCAAATGGGTAGGATGTATGATATTTGGAATTTAAGTATTCAGAAATTAAAACTAGGTTAAAATATCATACGCTGTAAATGAATTAACAAATCTGACTGAACAGTTTGGGGCTCAATGTGTAGCATATACAAAGTATTGAAAACACGTGTGTGTGTGTGTATTGGTTGGTTGGAGCAATTTATGGCGCCACTAGCCACATAGTAAAATATCACTCTCTATGTAGACAACTCCACGCAAAACCATTGATTTATACCTTACACACCATCAGCTCAAACTTAGCTAACAATTCGCATCTAGTTAAAAAAAAGTCAGAACAGTCCATTTTTAACAACAAAGTAATAGCTTTCAGAGTCTGAGGCAGAAAAGTAAAGCTTTTATGCTGTTATAGGCCCTTTATTAGCTTTCACGGTGAGCATCTTCAAACCAATTTTGGGGATATTTCCTTTTATCCGTATTACAATAGATCTAGGAGGTTTTAGAACACAATAAATCAGCATTATGGTAGTTTATTTCTCGTCGTTGCAGCTGACAACATTGTGTCTAACAAATTTATAACACTTTCAATCCTGTCGAAAGGAAACCAAAAACTTGGTAATGGAGGAAATAATTTACTGAGATTGACAAATACTCTTATAGAGACTTGCGGTGTCATAAATCAAAACCTTTTATCTAATTGTTACAATTAAGCAATATGCCCCCTTCTCTGAAATTAACATAAAGATAGAATAAGATATCAGTTGTAAATAACAGTGTGAAATTAAATTCATACATTATTACCCACTCTTAAGGAAAACTCGAGGTATGGTGGCATGTACCCCCTCCCTCCCCCTAACTTAACTTAAAATAAATTAAAACGTTAATACGAGTAGAAGTTCAGTTAAAATCGGTAAATCGTAGAAAACTTTTATGAAAATTGGATTTTCCCCTCTTTTTCAAACTGTGAAACTGAAGATTCCGATTAAGTCTTTAGCCTTAACATAGTTTTTAACAATGATATGATCCATAACAAAAATTCGAAGCTATATTTTTTTTCTCATTTTATTTACTCGTAGTACATTATTTATTTTTCTCATTGAATAACTTTTGAATACTACTCAAACATCAATTCTATTGTTATTCAATTTTTAAAAGAAAACCATAATATTTCATATTTTAAGGACCGCTTGGCAGTCAATGCGCGGAGGAGGGCCCTAACTGAATTTGGCTGCTTGTTAATTCGCCCCCCCCCCCCCCTTCCCAAAAGTTAGAGGCACGCTATGCCTATGGATACGGAAGTTGATGGAGATATGTCAACGGGCTGTTGGATTATCATCTTGAGGAAATGACAGCCGATGATCACATAGAGATGATCGACCAAAACATCCGACACTTCAGACCCAATTCCACAAGAAAACCTAATGACAATCATAAATTTGACAGAAGGTCTCAACAGGGTTGCCAAATAAAAACACCGAAAATAAGGGACGGGTTTTGATAACTATACTACTGTTGAATATGGAATACCCCCAGGAAAAGGGGGTCCGGGGGTATTCCATTCCCCCCCCCCCCGGAAATTTTTCAAATTTTAACCTTTCAAATAGCCATTTTCAATGCATTTTTCGTTCAGTTTTGCAACTTACATAGAGTTTAGGTTAAGTAAATAATAATGTAATTACATGTATAATAATGTAATTATATAATAATAATGTAATTATATAATAATAATGTAATTACAATAATGTAAATTTGTAAATCAAAAACAATTTAAAGTTGGTTTAGGCATATAGTACAAAACTGATTTTTATTTTATTAGTTTACTACAACTAAGTAAGTGTCCTTATAAAGTGTTAGGGATGTGTATGTGAAATTTGTAATTTTATTATTGTGCAATGTACATAATATAATGTGCGTAGGAAATCTTTGGGGCGACTTTTGAGTCATAAAAAAGTTTTCGAATGAGCGTGTTCCCACAGTCCATTGAATTGTATGATATATTGTGCTTTACTGTGTTAAATACATTCGGATGTAAACAGGCCCTTGTATGCGCCCAACTCGTATACAATAAATTTCTCATTTTGGCGAAAAACGGGACTTTTGCCGTCCCGTATCAAAGTTCCCCGGGAAGCGGGATAAAATTTACAAATAAGGGACTGTCCCTTAAAATCCGAGACATTTGGCCACCCTGGGTCTCAATGCAATTGAGAAAGGGTTACAGATTTTAGGGAATTTAGACTCTAATAAAGATCGCGTGATCACGACAAAGCAAGGAATAAAAAAAATGTTAGTCTGCTATGAAGAAATTCTTCGAAAAAAAAAAAAGAGTTAATACGGCAGACTATTGAATTTTTTAAAACCATCAACATATTTTTTTATTATCTTGTATATATGCATAATATTAATATGTAATACAATATTTTAATCTGAATACAATATTTTTTTGGTGTTTTTGTAAGTTCTTGGGCCCAATTAGACAAAATTTATATGTATTTATATGCAAAGTTGTACCCGACTTACGCGATTTTTAGTCGGTCCCACCTATTGCGTAACTTTGGGGTATTACTGCATTATAATTTTATAGAGGGCCTCTAGATTGGTTTGGAGCACTACGGTCACCTTTTTGCTGCACGAGGGCTAATTAGACCGGGACCTACAGTTTAAAGCCGATTCCGAACGTCTACAAACATCTATGCCAACAGTGGGAGTCGAACCCACAGGATCTGAACCGAATGCCAGCGCCCTAGCCATTCGGCCATCTCCAGGTAGAATGCATCTAGATCATGGGTGTCCAACTTACTACAGGGCCACATGAGCCAACAAAAACTTGTGAAGGGCAGCATACAGTATTTAATATCTATTTATGACTACATTGTAAATCATATTACCAATGAGTATAATAATAAAGTGTAATATTGTAATAAAGTACAATAATAAAAAGTAATAATGTAATAAAGAACAATAATAAAAAGTAAAGATATATAACACAACAAAGTATTTACTTAAAAAAATAAGAACATGTTACTTTTAATGTTAACGTTGAGCCTAGCGATTGTTTGGCGTGATAAACTTATTTTACAAAAATCAGATTTTTTTTTCAGGACAAATTTTGTTTGCTACGCTCTCAAGATATTCTATAATAAAATCCCCGTGAGTAAATGGCTTTGATTTTTTATCAGTTAAATTTTCTACAATATAACTTGCCTTGGCTAATGAATCCCTCTGAGGAGTCATTTTTTTCGAAATAGTTGTTGAGACGTAAGATCCAAAATTTTAACGTAGGATTACGTTCCTCCATAACGGTTCTCCGGAAAGCAAAATTTCAGATCCTATCCGTCTGTTCGTCGTCGCGAGTTATAATTTGGGCAGAGCGCCAAATACAGTCTGTTTCGTTTGGACAAGCAGTAAACAGTTAAGACTGCTTTGTACTAAGAAAAAAAATCGTATTTCCCTTTTCCTCTTCTTGCAGACTCTTGTGGTAGGAAGAGTCCAGTTGACAGTTCGAGAATTCCACCCCCCTTAGGATTGACATTTTGAGGGATTGTAATGGCTCTCTCTCTCTATAGGGGGGTAAGCGCTGACCCCAAATTTTTTATTTAAAATATATTTTTGTCAACTATTTACAGGTACATAAATGCTGATAATCAAATAAAATTGGTATTGTCAGATAGCCTGAACTTTTCTGTAAAGCGCTACAGGATTCATTTTATAAATTTCGTCCACCGAAGGAATTTATAAGCGTATAAAACACACTATACCAGATTTTTCCCCGAATAATTTAAATTTTAAAATATTAATTGCATTTAAAAAAAAAAAGAAACATGTACACAAATGTAAAATTTTTTTCTCTATGACGGAATAGAATTTTTTTTTTAAATCTTTGAATCCAAGACGGCAATCCATGGTCAAATTTTCTCCATAGGTTAACATTGAGGTGAGCGAATCCAATGGGGTTAGTACACAGCAGCTTTAAACAGAAAAGTACCAAAATGTATCAAAATTTTGACATACATATATATATATACAGAATATCATAATATATATATATATACATAATACATATCATACATATCATAATACATATATATATATATATATACAGGGTAATCTGTATATACAGTGGCTCCCAAAAGTGTTCGTACACTTACGATTTTCAATGAAATAGGGGTTTATCCATTAATTTAAATGAATATTTCAGAATGGGTATTTGATAATAAGATCTATAATCTATTCTTAACAAAACTACATGAAATATTTTAAAATCATAGTAAAATTTATCTTTAAGAAACCAATAATCAAAAAGTAACAAAAACTTTATCTCACAAAAGTTATCGTACACTTGTAAAAAAATCTCTACATATTAGTAAATATTCTGATTTTTCGTTAAATTAATATTTAGTAGGATATCCTTAAGCATCTACAACAGCTTTTAAACGTCTGGGAATAGATTGCACTAGTTCTTTTGTAATTTCTGCATCAATGTTCATCCCTTCTTCCATCATAATTGTTTTTAGTTCGCATTTCGTGTGAATGTCGTGTTTTCGTACTCGAACCTCCAGTTCTCTCCAGATATGTTATATTGGGTTTAAATCTGACGATTGAGGTGGTGTTTTCAAAACTTGTGTACAATTATAGAGACACCAGAGGCGAACGTTGAGAGCCGTGTGTTTAGGATCGTTATCTTGATAAAAAACAAAGTTGTTTCCAATTAATTAATCCTGATAATTTTAAATTGTCTGTTAAAATATTTATATAAACAGTATGATTCATTATGCCATCAATAAATACCAAATTACCTAGTCCTGATGCTGACATATACCCCAACACAAGGACACCTCCACCGGCATGCTTAACTGCTCCTACTAAGTTCTTGGGATTAAGTTCCTCATTCTTTTCTCCTCCATACAATTATATGCCCATCAGCACCAAAAACGTTCATCGGCAAATAAGACATTATTCCAATAGGTTTGGGGCTTATTTATCATTGATAGTGCGAAGGGAAGCCTAAACTTTCTGTTTTTCTCACTCACAAAAAATTTTCTATGGGCAGAACACGCCCATGTAATCCAGCTGTTCTGAGAACTCGTCAAAAATTTCAGGTGAAATTGAAGTAGAAAATATTTCATTGAATTCTGAAGAAACTTTTACAGCACTCAAACGTGAATTTTTCACAAATTTTCTAATTACAGTGGACGCTCGTTAATTCGAACTCGGTTAATTCGAACTTTCGGTTAATTCGAACTAATCCAAAGGCCCCAAAAAACTTGTATTGGAGTTAATGTTAAAAATATCTCATTAATTCGAACTAAATTTTTATCACTTCGGTTAATTCGAACTAAAAATTTGACAAAAAAAATTCTTTTTCCTCATTTAATGGAGAAAATACACACTGTATTTATTATTTTGTGTGTCAAAATTTCTTTTCTGTGTAAAGAGGCACATGCCTGCATTCCTAGACTATTGCATGTCCGCTAAACGTTAGTAGCTATTGTCCTTCTTATTAGTGCTAAACGGAAAAAGCAATTTTCCTTTATTTGGATCGATTTTCTTAGAATTTCAGAAAAACTAGTCTTTACTACAGATTCTAGGGAGCTGCGTCAGTTATAACTGCAGTGTAGACAAGTTAATGCGGTCTAGTTTTTCTTCCTCATTGTGTAAAAATGCAGGATGTCTACACGTGGAAAGTACAAAACCCTAACTTTGGAGACAAAGATAGAAATTTTAAAGAAAGTAGAGAATGGCGAATGTAAAACAAAGTTAGCAGCTGACTATAGAATTTTAAAAAATGCCTTGTCAACTAATTTGAAAAACAAGGAGTTAATTTTAGATTCATGGGGAAAATCAAAATTTGCTAAAGGAAGGAAACGCATGGGAAATGCGTCCCAAGAAGTTCTAGAAAAAGCTCTACTGCTATGGTTCCACGATCTTAGATCTCGAAATGGACCCCTAGTTCTGACGAAGGCTGATGAATTGACAAGTCGAATGGGTATTGAAGATTTTAAATGCAGTGATGGATGGCTTTCTCGATTTAAGTCAAGGCACAATATTTCTTATCAAACTGTATGAGGCCAAAGATCTGATGTAATCGAAAATTTATGCACTAATTTCGGTAATTTTCGGCACTAATTTATGCACTAACTGCCAGGGCTTTTCTCTACTTACCTGCCAAAAGATATTTATAATGCGGCCTTAATGGACTCTATTAAAACTCTGAAAGCATTTATTCAGATGGAACCTTCCTCTGAAAATGAATTGAAATGTTTACTTCAAATCGAGAAGTTGGCTGAACAATGTAGGCATCATAAACAAAACCAAACATCCACTTTACAGTTTTTCCCCAAAGTGTAATTCGTATTTTTAATTAAAGTTTACTTTCTACTATATATTTTCTGCTTCATTTTATGATTAAGGCAAGTCTGTATTGCTTTTTAATATGTTAACTTTAGATAACATAGTATAATATATTTTCTGGGGTTATACATACTAGGAGATTTTTCATTTTCAGTGATACACTTTTAAAGTTATATATTTTCTCTTAACATCGGATAATTCGAACTTTTTTCCGAGAACCTTTGAGTTCGAATTAACGAGCGTCCACTGTATAAATCTGTGATCTCGTTTTGTTAACTTTGCCGGACGGCCTTTTCTTACCTTGTTTTCTATCCAATTTTCTTCTTTAAAGCGTTTTTTCCCATACTGCACAGTAGAATGGGATAAATTAAGTAATTTAACAATATTCGGAACTGATTTACCACTACTATGATGAAAAATAATCAATTTTCGAATGCTGTTTGTTGTTTCTTTACGACTACGAGCCATTTTTAAATAATAAATAGAATATTACGGAGTAGGCAAGCAAAAATTAAAGCCAAACGATATTTTAAATGCCACCACAATTCAAAAATAAAAATAAAGCGCCAGACGATAATTTTAATTATGAATTTATCCGAAAATATTTCAGTGTATGATGACTTTTGTGAGATAAAGTTTTTGTTACTTTTTGATTACTGGTTTCTTAAAAATAAAGTTTTACTATGTTTTCAAAATATTTCATGTAGTTTTGTTAAGAATAAATTACAGATCTTATTATTAAATACCCATTCTGAAATATTCATTTTAATTAATGGATAGACCCCCATTTCATTGAAATTCGTAAGTGTACGAACACTTTTGGGAGCCACTGTATATATATACAGATAGATAGATACATACATATATGCATAATACATACATGCAAAAGAAGTAAGCAACGATAAGTAATCCTACCGTAATAATCCTCGGTAGTTTCGTTAGAAGAGACTACCTGAATTTTTTTTTGTTGTTGTTGTTTACGGCATACTCTTGCAATTCACTACATTTTTAATGCATTTGAACATAATGCCTTATTGAATTATAATCTTTGAAAGCAGTGGCGTAGCGTGGGGTGGGCAAGGGGGTCTATCATGCCCCGGGCGCCAAATGGTCCTTTTCACTAATTCTATATACTATATTACTATATGTTTTTCGGAAAGGGGGGGCGCCAAAAAGGTATCGTGCCCCGGGCGCCAGTTATGCTCGCTACGTCACTGTTTGAAAGCAAATACAGTCGATTCCGGTTAATCGGACCACATCGGGGCGCGATCATTTTTGTCCTAATAACCGGCTGGTCCGATTAACCGGAATCGACTGTACTACTTCTCTGCATATCAAACATAGCGCTTTATTATTAGCTTCAATAACAAAACAAAAAATAGTAGTCAGTTTTTTTTTTAGTGATTTTCGACTGCTAATTATCTTTTTCTTTTAGCAGTCTCATTTTTAGATGCTAAAGAATAAATGGGGAATTTTAAATTATTGATTCCTAGTTACTTATTACTTACTTATTCCGAAATATTTACTTTATTTTTTATTTTTAAATTATTGCTAACAAAGTGAATTACAAATACAGAAATAGATATTGAAAGTTGAATGAAAGATAGGAAACCAAATATCTTATTAATGTAGATATGTTAAATTATACTAATAAATAAATACGGTAGTTTTATATAGTTTTTTTAAAAATTTTAAACATTTTTAAAGCATGTGTAATGATAAGCGGCCAGCGGAAAAGTGATGTGCAGCCAAAGTGGTCCGTGAGACCATTTACGTTGATCAGGCCTATGCTCGAAGGGAACGTAGAAGTGGCTTGCCTAGTGTACATTTTTCAATCCACACAAACCAATTTATTGTCTATTTATAGAATAAAACAAATGCTTACGTGTTAACACGATGAGGTAGTAACACAATATTGGTTGCTGTCCTTCGTAATAGGTAATCGCATAAAACGACAAACTGTTGTCAAGAGCACACGAACTATACTTATACGTATAGGTTGATCCAATTTAAAAGAGACTTTTGTAATAGCAGATCATTTTCAAACTCATTGTTGAAGCAAGTGAAAAGTCGTCTGCGGTGTGCGGCATCTGGCAGATATTCAGATGCTTGTTTGCTCAGTTTATTCAGTAATAATTCTGAGTAAGCGAAAGTAAGCGCAGCTGCGCAACACATTTTTGTAAAATTTTAAATGAATGAAACTGTTGAGCTCATTGAAATTTTGCGTAGATTACTGGCACAGTTCGGCAATAACACGCTATCGAAGTTGCAACTATGCATATCGCACAAAATATTTCATGATTTCCGAGAAATAGAAAATTTGTGTCATTCTCTTTGACCAAGAACCAGACTTACTGTTGAGAAAATTTAACAAATTAGTAACCTTATTCGCGATGACCGACGAATAACCGTTCATGACATTAGTGAAAAACAAGTAATATATAAAAAAAATTTAAAGTCAATTCCTACTTAGGTCAACAAAGAAAAATTTGAGTGTGAACTAATAGTAGGAATTGAAAAAAAGGATTGCCTGCCAGAACCTTGCCTACTGTGCGAGATTAGGAGGGGGGGAAAGAGAAAGAAAAAGTTTGTCAGGTTGGGGATTCGATCTCGCAACCTACAGGACGGGAGAAGTCCTCGATACCGCAGTGCTACCGTTTGCACAGTAACAAGAGGGAAATTACTATTCAAGAGCAAGAGACGCTCTAGGTCTAAAACTAAAATTGATTAATTAAATTTAATTAATGAATTAATATTTGAAAAAACTGTATTAACATCAAGTGTCATCCACTACAAGTTTAAAAAAATGTATTTGAACTTGAGTGGATGAATAAAAAGTACTTTTATTAACGATTGAATATTTGAACAAGATATATATTGAGAGAGTGTGAACTAATAGTAGGAATTGAATAAAACAAGATAGTGTGCAAACTACGATGAATAACAAATTGAAATTTCGAAAACTTACTGCAAGATAGGTGCCTTGATAGCTTGCGTTCACCCATTCCATCATTTACCGGTTAGGTTTCTTTCACACGATACGGTTTCGGTTTTATGTGATGTTGGTAAAGAACTAACTTAATTGAAATTTATTGATTGTATTTTTACTAGGCTTTTGATAAAACTTAGACTATGTCTCGTAGAATAAGTAAGATACATCTCTTAAACAATACTGTCATACAAAAATACTAAATGCGAACTTCTATTTATAATGCAAACATTTCTGCGTTGTTTACAAATCTGCACCCACACAATTTGACGTTTCATATCGAACTCTCAAATTTAAGTACATGGTACACAAAACCAATTTTTCTTTGGCTACATTGACCAAAAATATAAAAATAAACTTTACTATACTCTCAGATGAAATATAAAAGAGCGATTAAAAATGTATTCATCAAATAGTTTTTGATGGCATTTGTGTATGATATTTGAGAAAGCCGTTAGTGGGATTATTTAACGGAAATAACACAATATTATTGGAGCAAATATTTTCTTTTGCACTTTTCAACCGGATCTTTGGTGATAACTGACGATTTGCTAAATATCAGACAACCTTTGCCTATGTCAGAATGTGGAATCCAAGTTTAAACTCAAAATTCAATTATGCTTCGTGTACACTTGATACAAAGAGCTTTTTTAATAACATATTTTAATAATTTCGAGCATGATACCAAATTTAATAATTTCGAGCATGATAAGTTTGTGAGTGCCGAGCACCATCAGAACTTAGGTTATCACAACTACAACCACCTATGTTCATAATTTGTGGTTGCTTGATATGACTCTAAACCTAAATTTATATTACTACTGATCAGCTACCGTTTCTCTTACTCTTGTCCGCACATAATTACTCAACAGTTAAAATATGATATGCCTTTAATTCAATAAGTGCCTTTAATTCAATAAATGAAAATTTTTGTGGTATTTTGGCCCTGTGACGTCATGTCGGCGCTGAGAAAACTTCAGATTTGGGACACCTAGGATTTCGGGTTTTCGGATAAGGAGTATACTAAATTTCGAATTTCAGTTTTTTACTTCTATGATAGTAAAGTAGTTAAATTCAGATTTTTCTTTTTATCCCCAGAAATTCAAAAATGGAAACAAACTGAAGCTTTGGGTAGTTTATAATTTCAAAAAAGCTCTTCTGATGTTAAAAATCACTTTGCTAAAGCCCTTGAGTCCTCCAGTTTTTCAAAACTAGTTTTTTGTTGTTGTTGTTAATGCCCCCTGGTTGGAGGTTCCATTCACCAGATCCTAATAGGTTATTGGACTGCAAAGGGCGGCTTCTGTTTTGAATTAGCACCACAAGGGTCGGAGTCCGACTTGGCTAAATGACCGGTCCCGTCATTTTGAACCGAGTAAAGTGACGAGACCAGAACACTTGACCCCGCACCTCCAGAGGTAAATTTGAGAACTTGGAGGACATTGCAGCCACGACAGATTTTACGTCCCCCGACCATCATTAGTGAACACGGCGGTCGATTCTCAGCGACGAGCATCGAACCAGGGACGTTCAGATCACTGGCCCGCTTCTCTTGCCAACGGGGCCACCAAGCTCAAAACTAGTTTTTAGTGACAGTAACCAGGTTTCGAAATAAACCCCTCAGCACATCGCTAAGTTCATTAAATTCAGCACTTTTACAAGTTCTAAAAGTGTCCATCAGTGTTGTAAAAGCGCTGAAATAAGTTTCTTTTGAAGTTAGAGTATTTGGCTTTTTACTGAAAATGACTACTTTTTTTGAGAAAATGTTGTTTATCAGGGAAAAGAAATTCATTAAAACTAGTTTGAAGTCGACGTTATTTGATTCACATCATGATTCGATACACATTTTTAGATATAATTTATTATGGTATGTTTTTTAAGACTTAATTCATCAAAATATGAAATTTAGCAATAGATAGCAATAGATAGGTGTCGATAGATAGAAGATATCTATCGTTTCATTAATAAGTGAAAATATGAGATACTTTTAATGCTAATTTTTACGACCTCACATCTTTCACATCACCCTCAATTTTTTTTTTTTTTTTCATCTTCAGAAAAATTAACCCCAGCTGACAGGAATTGAAGCCCTTAATATCGATCGGTACATTCTAGAGCTATTGAGGCACCATGCCATGTCGTTGAGTCACGTTGCATGACACCTGAGAAAAGTTTTAAGTTAGTTTCAAATTATGTTACAAAGCTTAGAAAATTTGATATTTTGGGGAATTAAGTCTTAAAAAACATACCACAATAAATTATATCTAAAAATGTGTATCGGAAACACGACGTGAATCAAATGACGTCGACTTCAAACCAACTTTAATGATTTTTTTTCCCTGATAAACAACATTTTCTCAAAAAAAGTAGTCCTTTTCAGCAAAAACCAAATACTCCAAAAGAAACTCATTTCTTGAAATTAGTAAAAATCTCAAATTTGAACCAGTTCAAGCTTTTTAGAAAATGTAGTTTGTCACAGTTTGTTCGGTTGACATATATACAACTGAACTACAGTGATTTCCGCTTATAAGAATCACGTTTGTTATTGCTGTTTTTGATTCTTATAAGCGGTTGATTCTTATAGCCGAAATTTAGGTTTTTGGACAGACACACACACACACCTATATATACATATATTAGATAATTTACCATAAAATACTCTTTAATTTACGTTATCTTTTATTAAAATTATTTTTTTATAATTTTAAAAATACAAATTAATTTCTAGACCTATATGTAGATACACATGATTATAGTAAGAGAAGAAAAAATCCATTATTTGTTACCACATACCTGCTTAACAGTTTTAACATTTCAACAACAGGAAGGGGGCAAGAAAAAGTTTTCTATGGTAGTTTGACGTAATGAAGATTTCAGGAGGCTGTTTATACCTCTTTCAATACTAATAGTCCCAGACGAAGATTCACCTTCTAGCTTACCTTTTACGGTTTGATAACGTGCTGAATCTACTAATGTCACGTTCGCCTAAGTGATAGTGGACACTTCGCAGAAGATTTATGTGATTCAGGGTCCAGGAAGCCGCAACCAGGATGTGGGAGGTGGGGAAAAAAGAGTACCTATTTTTGTTTGGCAGTGGAGAAAAGTGAGATCGGACCCGGACGGGTAAAGATGCCCCTGGGTCAAGCTAATAGGACAGTATTGTGCTAAAGCGTTTAAGGGGAAACTATTATGTTATGTCTAACAAAGAAAGGGATGAATTTTACGACTATATTCCATCCCATCTTATCAATCTTTCTTTAAGAAAAAAAGAAATAACTTCGTGCCTTTTGAGGGTTTAAGTGGCTTTTTTGGAAAAATGAAAGGAAAGCGAAGAGTGTAAGCTGATTCTTAAAACCGGTGGATTGATTCTTTAAAGCGAAAATTTTAACAAGGAAATAATACATTTGTTTTTGTTTTCGCGATATTGATTCTTATAAACGGTTGATTCTTATAACCACTGATCACTATAAGCGGTGGTTACTGTATTTCAACTAATCAAAAGGAACAAAAAGGTTAAGAAAAAAAAAGATGATGAATGATAAAAGTATATTGAAATCATCAACGTTTATACAAAGTTGAGTCTACAGAGAACAGAAAACTATCACGAAATATTTGTTTTTTTATTATCTAAGATAAAACTTTAAAGCTATCTGGTTATGTACTTTTTTCGAGAGTAAAAACTTGTTTATTTACAAAACACGATTCGATTAGACCAAATCAGCCATAATATTTGATGATTTCAAATAATATTTAGGAAATGCAATACTTTTTGCTCTATCAAACAAACTAAGCATTCAACATTAATCTCAACTTAAAACATAATACGAAGTTCATTCTAAATCTTTTATAACATAAAAAAAATCAAAGAAATTTAAAGAACTATCAATATTTTTTTTAAATTAAGCTTAAGGATCTTGTAAAAAATAATATTTTGTGCTAATGCTTCTGAAAGTATGTTTGTAAGCTATGTTTTGACAAGAGTCTTTATTTAAAAAAAGGAAACAAACAACTTAACAAATAAATGCAAAGGGATTATATTTTAAACTGACTAAAGCATGACAGACTTAAGATCTACCCAATTTAAAGGAAATTCAGTCATAGCATTTCTTATAAATTCATTACTGTGCGGAAAACAAAAGCGCTTTGCCCACTTAATTGCGCCAGCAACATAAACAATGCAATTCAGTCTTCAAACAAAATAATTTCTCAATCTCTTTTTCACTAGCATCCTCTTCCTACAGATTTTTTGCTGAAAAATTACCAATGGAGGAAAATGCCAATTTTTTGGGAACGCTGCCCCACATATCCTAAGTATAGGTGAATGAATGGCTAATGTAAAGCAAGTGTCAGGTTTTCCTCCAAGGGCGCCGAATTCCCAGTGAATACAGGGGCGTAGGATGATTCGGATAACAATCACGTACGTAGTTTGAACCAGAATGAACTCTGGCATTCCCATTTCAATTGAAGCCAATATCAAAGAACAAACACCGATGATGACGTCTCATTTGATTACGATGCAATCTGTCACGCAAAGTGGGAAATTAACTTCATTTCTTTTCAACACTAACTATTTGCAGATTTCTCTGCAAAATTTCGGAAAATACGAAAAAAAGCAAATTAAAGAAATTGCGTTATTGTCGGGATCAGAAAAATAGGTAAATCTGCGGATAATGCGTAAAGGAAATTTGAGTTAGACAAACACAGATTCAGATAAATTTCTTTGAAGAAAGTGCAAAGAAAAAAGAACCATTTAACACTGATGAAAATGAATGAACTATTTATCACTGATGATGTGCATCGCATTTAAATCCCCTTATCTTACAAAAATATTAATTTATTGGGCTTTAAACAAATTCATTTCCCTTTGACGTTGAAAAAAAAACACTGGATTAAAATATATCCGAAATGTATTTCATATCGTGACTTAAATAACATTTAAAATATTTTTTAAATTATGTTTTAAGTTCTTTATAAACTAGTACGCTTTCATGATTTGTAGAAATTTTCAGACGTAAACAGTAAATGTTTCATGTTACAGTGATATTAGAACTATTTTATGGTCTCATTCAAATAATCCTCTGCCAACTACGATTTGACAGATTTAAAAACGGTAAGTGCATCGTCCAGAATTTTAATTTAATTATTTTATTAATGGAGGGAAAATTTTTATATTCTTTAACGTTCAAACGGATGTTTCATTTTACTTATCTATTTACGTTTACTTTGTTTGCCTAGCAATTTTTATTCAAAATATTCTGCAAAATATCCCAATATTTTAACAAAATACATTTATATATATATATATATTAATTATATTATATTATATTATATTATATATACATATATATCCGAGGGAAAAGTTAATGTATAAGAAAACAAAAAAATTGCCTACATTTTAATTATGTATCAAGCCTTTTACTTTAAACTTTTGAAATACAAGATTAGAAGAAAATGAAACAAGATAGCAGTGAAAAATGCACAGAAATGAATTGGATCTTCTATTATGAAGAGCTAAATAGATGATACTTTTCAGCACTCCAAACGAAACGGAAGTGGGATACCCGTGCTTCTTGTATTATAATTATCTCAAAACTATTGAATCCATGTAACAAATATATCCTGACGGAACAATGCTCTTATTCATTGAATTTTCTTAAACGCCTCCGTTTCCAATTGCTTAATTCTGTTCGGATATTGTGCATGGTAATGCACTGACCAAAAGCCACCGAGTCCCTAACGATCCACCGGCCTTCACGGTCTGGTGTCTATTGTTGAACTCTTAAGAAGGAGGTTTTTCCATTGGAGGATGGCAAGGTGAAGGTGACTGCACATTCAAAGGGCCACAAATTTCGTAACTGGCGAATTTTTTTCCTCGTCTCAAAAGCGTTGTATTCAAATATGGAAATATTTTCTCTTCGTCTCCTGCCTTGACACACTATTTAGAAATTGTCTTTCATAAATGAAGACAGTAAAATTCGGTATGATAAAATAAGAATTCGTTCAGAGTGCTTGAATGATTTCGTGTACGTATAGTTCTATAAATGATGTACGACCACCTCGGATTCAAACATTCCAAAATAATGGGGAATTCAGCAGTACTTTATTGTACGAACCAGTAATTCATTAATAGAAATGACATTATAAAACAAAAGTCGACGTTCTCTGGAGTATATCCAGTGCCGTATTTACAGCAGGGCATTCGAGGCCCATTCTCAACCCTCTGAGACTTGATGTCACTTCGTTTCAGCTGGAAAACTGACGAATGATTTCATCCTCTAGTTTGATATTTAAAAGTATTAAAATTACACCATCTAAGACACTTTGGAACAATTAATGAAAGATGGAATAATCTATGACAGACATTTTTAATGTTGAAAGTATGTGACGGAAAATACGTCTCTGAGATTTATAATATTGAGGAAAATTTCCAAAAAAACAATACATTTTCTAAGAAATTCAACGATTCCCCAACGTGACGTCCAGAGGATAGTGGCCAATCCTCATACAGTGGCTCCCAAAAGTGTTCGTACACTTACGATTTTCAATGAAATAGGGGTCTATCCATTAATTAAAATGAATATTTCAGAATGGGTATTTAATAATAAGATCTATAATCTATTCTTAACAAAATTACATAAAATATTTTAAAATCATAGAAAACTTTATTTTTTAGAAACCAATAATCAAAAAGTAACAAAAACTTTATCTCACAAAAGTCATCGTACAATTGTAAAAAATCTCTACATATTAGTAAATATTCTGATTTTTCGTTAAATTAATATTTAGTAGGATATCCTTTAGCATCCACAACAGCTTTTAAACGTCTGGGAAAAGATTGCACTAGTTCTTTTGTAATTTTTGCATCAATGTTCATCCATTCTTCCATCATAATTGTTTTTAGTTCGCTTTTCGTGTGAATGTCGTGTTTTCGTACTCGAACCTCCAGTTCTCTCCAGATATGTTCTATTGGGTTTAAATCTGACGATTGAGGTGATGTTTTCAAAGCTTGTGTACAATTATAGAGACACCAGAGGCGAACGTTGAGAGCCGTGTGCTTAGGATCGTTATCTTGATTTTAAAAAAAAGTTGTTTCCAATACCCAAATTTTGGGCTGATAATTTTAAATTGTCTCTTAAAATATTTATATAAATAGTATGATTCATTATGCCATCAATAAATACCAAATTACCTAGTCCTGATGCTGACATGCACCCCCACACAAGGACACCTCCACCGCCATGCTTAACTGTTCCTACTAAGATCTTGGGATTAAGTTCCTCATTTTTTCTTCTCCATACAATTATACACCCATCAGAACCAAAAATGTTAAACTTGCTATCATCGGCAAATAAGACATTATTCCAATACGTTTGGGGCTTATTTATCATTGATGGTGCGAAGGAAAGCCTAAGCTTTCTGTTTTTCTCACTCACAAAAAATTTTTTACGGGCAGAACGCCCATGTAATCCAGCTGCTCTGAGAACTTGTCGAACAGTTTCAGATGAAATTGAAGTAGAAAATGTTTCATTAAATTCTGCAGGAACTTTTAAAGCACTCAAACGTGGATTTTTCACAAATTTTCAAATTATAAATCTCTGATCACGTTTTGTTAACTTGGCCGGACGATCTTTTCTTACCTTGTTTTCTATCCGATTTTCTTCTTTAAAGCATTTTATCACATAACTGCACAAAAGAATGGGATAAATTAAGAAATTTGGCAATATTCCGAACTGATTTACCACTACTATGATGAAAAATAATCAATTTTCGAATGCTTTTTGTTGTTTCTTTACGACTACAAGCCATTTTTAAATAATAAATAGAATATTACGGAGTAGGCAAGCAAAAATTAAAGCCAAACGATATTTTAAGTGCCACCACAATTCAAAAATAAAAAATAAAGCGCCAGACGATAATTTTAATTATGAATTTATCCGAAAATATTTCAGTGCACGATGACTTTAGTGCGATAAAGTTTTTGTTACTTTTTGACTACTGGTTTCTTAAAAATAAAGTTTTACTATGTTTTCAAAATATTTCATGTAGTTTTTAAGAAGAGATTATAGATCTTATTATTGAATACCCATTCTGAAATGTTCATTTTAATTAATGGATGGACCCC
Source organism: Dolomedes plantarius (assembly GCA_907164885.2). Lineage (NCBI taxonomy): Eukaryota > Metazoa > Arthropoda > Arachnida > Araneae > Dolomedidae > Dolomedes > Dolomedes plantarius. Next base: position 9,989,061 of record OU015501.1, read on the forward strand.
TATTTCATTGAAAATCGGAAGTGTACGAACACTTTTGGGAGCCACTGTAGTCTGTTTGCTGGCTTGAACATTATTGGAGCACCAACACCCTATAAAGGCACAGTCCAGGAACATTTACGCCTGAGCTTGGAATATAACCGGAGCCCGATTTGTGGAAGCTCGCAACACTAACCACTACACAGAGGTGTCCTCAATCAGAGTAAAAGGACTCAAATTATATTTACCAGCGTATCACTATTTCAAAAAAGAATATTTCCACTAACAGAACTTTCAGATTCAACAAAATATTTTAGACTCATTCACGTTAATATCATGGTTCAAAAGCTATTATAAAATCCCCTGTGAAATTATAAATTTGCAACATCATCATGGGGGAGGAGGGATCTACAAATCTATCTAATCACACTCCCTGTTTTCACTATACTATAAAGCTAACTATAATTACTTCGATGTAGAACTGGGAGTGTAAATACGCATGATTGAGCACTGAATACTCAATATATTTTCATCAAACCAATTTCATATATAATTGAATCATTAGCCAATATGCTTAACACTGCTAATGAGTAACAATTAAAGACGTCATGCTTACTCAGATATCGTCTTCCGTAGCTACTACATCAGTAAATGAAGCCAAAGCACAATTTTTCTGAAGAGATATGACAAGTAATATCTGTGGTTTTACACTATGCTACTTAATTTTTTGGAACGAAGTTCTTTTACGCGGCTTACAGTAGAGTGAACAGGCAGAAATCGTCACGTAAGGAAAAAGCGTTATGCCCCCTCCATATAATCTCGATGCGAATGTATTCAGATAATCACTTCAACTTGCTGTGCTATGGATGGCACAGTGGTAGAGCGCGCTGCTCCTATACTTTGGTCACCGGTTCGATCTCGGTGGATGCTTTTTATGTAGATAATTCTAAATATTTGAATTTTATTCTTTTAGTTCTCATTATAATTTTAATTTTACTTATTTGAAGAGGGCTTAATTTTTATATTTTTATTTACTGCTGAGCATGTATTTTCTGATGCACATATCTTGCTACTGTAGGTAAAGTCGTTCGACCATGGCACTTCAAGAATCTTTGTATACCTCGCTACCATGCCCCCTCCAGGCGACCTTTCCCTCTCTTTCTCTTTCTCTCTGTCTCTTTCTATTATATACGGTTGTATGTGTGTGTGTTCGTGCGAGTATCGAGATTTGAGCAGCAAGCATTGTGCACGGTCAGCTGTATAACCTCAATTCTAAACACGTGTAAATATTATTTAAACTTATTTATCCATCGATAGTTGTTAGAATATACTGAGGGAGGTTCTAAATTACTTAAAACCAAAATTTTCATAAACTTCCACTCATATTGGCTGGAGACTTCAACGTTAACTTCAATGATAAAGAAAAATTTGAAAAGCTCACATCTTTTTCCTCAGGTACATTTCATTTAAGTATTAATAATTACAAGATAAAAAGAACTTTTTATATACCATGTTTTTAAATTTTCTGTTGAATCATATAAACTTGACAATTCTATGTATTAATAAATACTTTTTTTAAATGTTTTGATGAACTATCCCATCAACTTGAAAGAAAATGAAGTTAATTGGAAGTTAACTTGCGTTTAACTTTTCGTTCCCGTACCGGCCGATAGATGACTGCACCAGTCTACAAAACAAAATTAACTGAAGAAAACTAAAAATTAATTTAATTCTGCTTAAAGATGGCTAAAAGTATTAAAATAATGCATTGTTATCGTGTCCTGAGCTATTCTAAAAGTTTCAAATGTTTAAATATATATATAAACATTTGAAACTTTTAGAATAGCTCGCTAGTCTGGAAGTTAGTAAAAAATCGATTGCAAGATTTGAACTGGACAAAGACACAAAGACACAAACAAACAAGAAAGCGAGTTAATTAAAACATGTAAATAATGACCCAGCATAGTTCCCAACGAAATACTGTACAACCGTTGATGCTGTTTTCTCGAGATACTTGGATAAAGTTGAATCTCAAACATATTCATCTTATTATAGTTACCATAAGCCATTAATTACCATGATACAATATAATGATAAAATTTATTTATTTAAATCTTTACATTTTTGCTTCGAAAAAATGAAAAAAAAAAAAAAAATATATATACAAATTAGAGAGAGAGAGAGAGTTGGTTGAATAAAAGAGAGCTGCGCTTTTTGGCGTGACAAAAATACACTAATATAATCAATAGAAATCTACATATTAAATCACGTTTAGAGTTGAAAAAAATAACGTAAGGAACTTTGTTCCTGACTTTCAACTTCGTTCGGACCTTCGTTCCTCCGACCGCACTTATTTTTTCTTTTTTTTTTTTCTTAAGGAGAAATCCACCTCCACTCTTAGTACATGCCAAACTGAACACAGAGAGTTTCTGACGCTCTAAGCCAGTGGTATTCACCCTGTGTTCCGCGGAACATTATAAGGGGTTCCGTGACGCTTTTTAATTATTTACCCGTACCAGTGTACCGCTGGCCTGATTTTTGCGCACAATGTGGTAGGGGCTGGTCTACTGCTCATGAAGAGGGAAAAAGCATCGTTGTTCAGTTCTGATTTGCCTTGTAGCGCGCATCTCGATTTATTGCCTTGAGGCCGAATATAACTTTTACAGATTAACTGCTACTAAAGGTAAACAACTGAAATTAATATTTATATAAGTTACTTATGAGGTGAATTACTATCTGATTTTCAAAGAAAGGGTATCTTAATTTTTCATATTAAACATAATTTTATATCGTTTGTTTGTTGTTTTGTTTTTCCTATAATACGAAAAGGTAATAAAAAAAATTGTGCGTTATCAAAATTCGGAGAAAAACCTGAACGAAATCGTTATTTTTTTTAATTCGGAACGAAAACCGAAACTCTGAATGGAAAAAATAACCGTTTGATTTATAATAGAATTTAAATTTTTGTTGCAAATTACAATTACATAAAATTTGGCTCAAGTACAATTTCGACAAAAACATTTTCTATAAAGAGAATAATTTTCTTTATAATTTATTAATTATTATTTATTAATTATTTTATAGGAATTTGTTTCCAAAAATATAATGGATAAATGGTTGAAGGCCGGAAAATTAAAAGATAATTATAATGAAGAAATTACGGAAACCGGAAATAATGTTTCAAATCAAACCATTTCTGAACTTTCGACTTCTGGACTTCTATCTTTAAAAAAGGAAGTAACACCGACAAGGAAGTTCCTTCGACAGAAAATATTCATAAAAAACGCAAATAAAATGACTCTTATTTAAACTACGGATTTTATTGGACTAGCAATGAAAATGAACCAAACGGATTGTGTGTCGAATGTGAAAAGAAAGTGCTAATAGTAGTTTAAATCCAGCAAAATTACAAATAAATTTAAAGACGATGCATCCACAATTAAAAGATAAAAACATTGAATATTTTAAACGAAAACGGGACGAGCTTAAAAGAAGAGGGCAGGAATTTTCAAAATATATGTTGAATGATAGCAAGGCATCATTGGAAGCCTCCTACCGCGTTAGTTATCGAATTGGTAAAGCAGGAGAAGCTTACACGATTGGAGAAAAATTAATCCCAACCTTCTGCTAAAGATTTAATTATGTGTAAAATTGGGGAAAATTTTGCAAAAGAAATTGATAGTGTGCCACTTTCTGATACAACTGTTGCTAGACGTACTAAAGATCTATCAGATTTTTGTGAGAAAGAATTAATATGTCGTTTAAAAAAATCTCCACATGGATTTACATTACAATTAGACGAGTCTACCAATGTTGCTGGTTTGGCAGCATTAATTGTTCTTGTACATTATCTTTTCGACTCAACTGATTACGATGATTTACTCATGTGTACACCTCTTCCAGGTAAGACTGTAGAGTATAGCTCACTTCTCCCAGACTTGGGTGTATATAATTTGAAGTGGCACTCTAAATGAATTTGATACAAACACAGTTTATACATGAAACAATGTTTATTGAATTCGTTGCACATAAAGAATTTGCTTTTACAGCGATAAGCATACGTACTACTTGTACGGAATATATATTAGCATTCAGTAAAAATACACATTGCAATACTCACAACCTAGAGAGTCAAACCAGCAGTTCTGCCACGTAAACTTTTGGGTCCCCTAAGCACTAGCGCCGGTTAACACCTGGAGCTGCTTACCTCGTAGCTCCCTCTCGCTTATCTATCAACTTTAACAACCTTTTAACTTAATCAAGCTGCTTGGTATTTATACCAAGCGCGTATGCCGAAATTAGCATATCTCAAGCAGCTTCTTTAATTCATTCACTCAAAAGTTCGATTCTTGTGAATCGAATCTTATGTATACCTTACAAGACTACAGGTGAACAAATTTTTGAAACGATCACGCTTATATGAAAAGGCATAAATTATCTTGGGATTCATGCTTCCATATTTGCACCGATGGTGCAAAACCGTTGCTCGGGGTAAATAAAGGTGCAATATTGCGAATAAAAGCAATAGCTAGTCACATATAACATTCTTATTGTTGCCTTCATCGTCATGTTCTTGCAATTAAACGAATGCCCAATGATTTGAAAGATGTTCTTGATAATGTAGTTAGGATTGTCAATTACATCAAATGAAGAGATTTAAATTCCCGGTTATTTATACTACTTTGTGAGGAATTATCTAGTGAGCATAAGACATTACTTTTGCACACAGAGGTACGATGACTATCTTGTGGAAAAGTTCTAAATCGATTCTACGAACGGAAAGATGAAATAAGAATTTTTTTAATTGATCATAAACATGAACATGCGGATAAATTAAACGACGAAAATTGGATGCAAAGCATGGCATATCTTGCTGACATTTTTTCCATTTTGAATGAAATGAATATTTTATTGAAGGAACAACAACAAATATTTTGAAAGTTAATAACAAAATTGAAGCAATGATTTCGAAGCTCGATCTATGGAAAACATATTATGTAAATAGAAACGATTTGCAATGTCTTCAAAAACTGAATGATTTCTTGGCATCAAACGAGCTTTTTCTTAACAGTGCCGTTCAAAAATTGATTGTAGAACATTTATCCCATTTGCAGAAAGCTTTCAGAGATTATTTTCCGTCAACTGAATTGTCATATATGTGGATTCAAAATCCATTTAAAAATTTTAATTTAGAAGAAGATAATGATCTGCAGTTAAAAGAAAAAGAACAATTGACTGAAATATCAAAAGATTACACGTTGAAGACGAAATTTGAACCAGAAGAATTATTTAATTTTTGGTTGGATGTTTACAAAGAATATCCGGAAGTGTCTGATCGGGTTGGGAAAATGCTAATGCCATTTGTTAATACATACCTATGCGGACGAGCTTTTTCGACATATGTTAGTACAAAAACTAAATATAGAAACGCCTTAAATGTGGAACCTCAAATTCGTTTGCAGATTACTACCATTTCTCCAGATTCGGAATAGCTCTGCAGACAGAAACAGGCACAACCAAGCCATTATTTTTTTATTAAATTCAGTTTGTTCAGTTTTGTTTGTTTAAACTTAGGACCATGGTCCTAAAGAAAATGTTTCATTTTTCCCATGTAGACAATAAAAACATTAATCAAAATGGTTTTATAATGATTTTGTTAAATTTTTTAAACTTACTTATGTACTTTGTATATCAGAGCGAATCTTTACTGTTTTCAGTAAAACAGCTTAACATTAAGCATGCATAGATACCATTATTGCAACTTTTTGCTTTGGGGTTCCAAGAAAATTTCATTTAAACTGTAGGGTTCCGCAAACGTAAAAAGGTTGAAGACCACTGCTCTAAGCGAACAAACTATTGAAATAGTACATGGATCAAGCCGCAGAAGAGTAGCTAAGTATAACAGCGAAAGAACTAAGGAGAGAAGGGTTTTAGTTAAATAATAAAGAGATTTGGAATGAAGAAGTAAGAAGTCTTATTGCAGGGCATGTAACCCCCCCCCCCCCGAAAAAGAGGAAACTAGGTGTAAAAAAATAATTAGAAATAATATATGTGTGTGTGTGTATGTATGTAATAATTCTCATACTTGTAACGAAATTCGAAAATCAGAAACAGAAGAAAGGATCACTACAGCCCGCAATGGCTTCTTGGATTTAAAAGTTATAGTAAGGCTTGAACATCATCGAATCCAATCAAACAATCCAATGGATGGGAATAACAAGTTTATTGACTCTAGCACATTATTGATATTAAGTTGTTTAACATATTATAAGGAATACAACGAATAAGAACCATTTACAAAAAGATATTCCCTGCGGAAAGAGTCACAAGCGTCCTGTTCACCCCATAACCAACATACTAAGTGACACGCAGTTCGACTTCCACAGCAGAACTAAAGATAGTTTCGTTTACACTCTTGATCATCTATTGTGCAATATGCCCAGCGACTACAGAAAGGGCAGTAGTTACATAAGGGGAAAGACAATATTCAAAGTAGAGAAAGAATGGAATAGAATTAATAACTGGTGGGTTATTACTTACACACACATATACATACGTACCCATGTACGTATGTAAGTTTCTAATTTGTAAGGAAGTGTATTTTAGTTATTCATAATAAATTAATCTATGGTCTCTTACAGGGTAGAAATTTGATTGTATTCGTTAAGGCATACGTTTCACATCTTTTACAGTAGTAAGTTATGTTGCACAATAACCTAGTTATCCTGATTAATCCGTTATTCGCGATTTTTTTGCAAAATACTGTAACATAAGCAAGAATAATAGTGTTGAAACTCAGTGATATTACAGTTAGACTCTGACCTTTTTGTCATAAATATCACTATTTGTTGTTTTCTTGTTACTGATAGATTTAGATTTAGAAAATCAATCAGTATTTTTTAGATTTTTTTATTAATTGCACGTTATCGAGGTGGAAGTTTAATTTAATGGGAATTTTTGTAGTTTTATTTAAGATAATACCATCTACATATCAGTACAAATAGGCCTATTTATTTTCAAAATAGTCTAAATATAAGTCCTCAACAATATTTGATGAGTTGCATCTGTTTATAAATTAGATGAACTTACACAAACTAATTATGGTAAGCGATAAAGTTGAGCATTCTATTAAAATCCTGTATTTTTAATTGAAATTAAAAATCACAGATTTATATAAGCCATCTCATTCATGTTCTCTTACAAAATATGAACTATTTTGAGAGCCCTTAAATGCTTCAAAATGTCCTGGTAGGGGTACGTAAGTTATGTTTTTCTATGTAAGATATTTAGACACCATGTATCATTCCAATTAAAGCACATTTGCGAGGCACAAGCGAAATGTGTATTTGGTACATAGAGGCAGAATATCCTACCAGATCCTTTGCTGCGTTCAGCGTTCGTGCCCATTTTCAGAGATAAAAAATAACGAGTTCTTAAGGACCTCGCATATCCCTCAAAATAAGTTTTATCTCTGCAGTCTAAACACTTTAAAGTATTTGAGGTTTTAGACCACGCAAAATCTTCATATAATTTTTCCTAAAATATCAATTTTAGGAACTGACTTACCAATGTCAAGTTATGAAGTAAATGCAGAGATGACCAAGCACATAACAACCTGTCAATGTAATTTTGAAATACAGTTAAAAATTTACGTTATGGATCGCCACAGTTGTATGGGGAACATGATCTTTCTACTTAGTTATTTTGAGTTGTTTTTTTTTTACCTTTTCTGTTCTTTTTAGATGAAAGCATCTTAATTCACCCCTTTTCCAGGAAGCTTCAATCCCCCCCCCCTTGTGTAAATTGAAGACCGGGATGCCACTTCCAACTCGTCCTCAGCACAACCTCCGAGGGAGTATAACATCTGCAAAATTTCCCAGCAAAGCCGAGCCCATCGTGTATACTGTAAAAGTGTTCTAAGTAACAAACGAAAAGCTTACTTTCATTAACGAATTCCAACTTTCACTCTCATGCTGGGAAGGAAGTCCAGGAACAAACGTGTTTCATACTCCGACCACAGCCGCTTAAACACGCATGCGTGTGGACTGAAAATAACAAGCTTTAAGGACCGTACAAACCCTGCTTCAGATAATAAAATAACCTTAAAGGAATTTCCTCAAGACAAATATAATTCGAAAACAGTCCAAATTTAAAGATAAAAGCTATAAAACAAAATAAAAATAAAATTAGAACTCATTGTCACAACTTAGAAATTACTAATAATCGTTTACAAATAAACTGAAAACTTATTATCTAGCTCAGTCATTCCCAAAGTGGTCTATATCGACCCCCAGGAATATAGACCTGTAAGGAGTCCATGCCAATGAAAAAGAAAATTGGGGGTGCATAAGATGTAAATGGGGGGTCAACGAGTTAGACAGGCCGGCACCAAAATTTTGGCTTCCCGTAAATGTAATAATCCGCCCAACACAGATAGTACCTATGGAGGTATTCACGTAATATGAGTACTTTCTTATAATAGATAGATACATTTCCTAATTATATGTATATTTCATAAAATTGTGTAAGAAATCTATTCACTTTTCGGCCGCAGTACGTGTAACTTGTGTTGCGACATCATGGACTTAGAACTGGAACGGTTACAGCGAGGGCCAGCAGGTAGCCGCTATATTGAACTTGCCAGTTTCCCAATTTGGCACAGACAAACTGCCAGGATGATGACCTTTCAGCCTACGTTCAACATTTAAATGTCCTTCACACAAACTTTGAAATTAGGTTTGAAGATGTATTGACTATGGAAATGCCACAGTGGATTATCAATCCATCCGGTGACATTGAAGAAACGGATGTCATGTTACAAGAAGAACTGATCGGTATAATCACTAACGAAGAACTTAAGGTGCAGTTTAGAAAGGGATATCAACAATTCTGGCTTCAAAGAGACATACCTGTTACATATTCTGCATTATGGACTATCGCGAGAAAATTTTTGATAGCTTTTCAATCTTCATACCTCGTGGTAAGGGGTTTCAGCGCAGTTGTCAATCTCCTTAAAAAAAAAAAAAAAAAAAAGATTGGAAATCACTCGCCGGGGAGATTTAAGGTTAAACCTGAATAAATTGAAATTTTGCTATCAAAGCATCAGGCTCATCCCTCCCATTAAAAGCATTGATTTTGTTGTGTATTTATTCTATGTAAAAATGTTACTAGATTTGCATTTTGTGTCATTTTAATTAATAAATGTATAACTATAAAACTTAACATATATATATTTTTTTTATTCTAAAATTTTTCACTCTACAGTAAACCTTCTCAAAGTGAGTAGCTCTGTATCAACTTCAAAAACACTTTTAAAGTTGATGAATTTGTAAAAATCAGTACAGTTTACATTGAGTCCCGATAATCCGAAATGATTGGGTCCAGACCCTTTTCGGATTAACGAATTTTTCGAATTAAGCGAAATCATTCTTAAAATAAACTTAAATTACATAATAACATGTGATTACATAGATATTACATATTACGTGTGATTACACAGTTTATTTTATAAGGTCTGTCTAAAACACTGCCAAATCTCGGGACGAAATGGGTGATTAGAGAGTGGAACCCTGCCTAGTACAGTACAGTAGAGTGTAAGATTTTAGACGATCAGCAAATTGTTGAAATGGTTTTGAAAGAACCTGTCAACGTCTCAGACGAGAGTGAAGGTGAAGCAGACGGTGACAGGGAGCAGATGGTATTCCACTCAGACGAGGCAGATATATTTGCTGTAGCGCTAAGCTACGTAAAGCAATACTCAGCCACGAGCCCAGCGGACACACACACTAGCGTAATTTGGCTTCAAGGGAGAGGTAATCTTCTCTTCAACAAAAAAATTTAACAGATTTTTTTCAAACCAAGGTAGTTCAGTAATAATTACTTCAGTACATTGTCTAACTTTGAATTTTCTTGCAATTTTCAGAAATATACCTTATATTACTTAGTATCACTGTGGTTTTATTGTAACCTTAGTTCTTTTTGACGTTTGGTTTCGGATTAAGCAGACTTCCGGATTACCGAATTCGGATTATCGGGACTCCACTGTATTAGGATAGCAGGGGATCTACCCAAAACAGAAAAAATCGGCACGGGGTCTACGGGACAAACAAGTTTGGGGACCTCTGATCTAGCTGGAAAAAAAGTACTTTTTAAGGACCGACGGGTAAACGGACTTAAGGGCTCTTTAGAAAAACAGAAACTCATGATAAGGATTTATTCAGGTTCGTACGAACCCTGATTAATCTCTTTAGCAACAATTTTTTTTTCAAGACAAGCGAATTGCATTTAAAGATTTATTTTCAAGTCTAGTCAACAGAATTCGAAATTTTCCCGCACAGCGTAGCACTGCGATAGACGATCGTAGCACCCGCCTTAACAGGCACTAGAAGTTTTGTTTCTCCCAAATTTAATTTCATGCACATTTTATGGGGGAACTTTAAACAAGGCACTTAAAATACAAGTAACACACATGTAGACAGGAGTTTCGAAAACGAATACAGCAATAAATAAATATCACCGGCTAATCATTCGGCTAATTAGTACTAAAACATATAATATTTGTATTTAATTAGTACTTACTTTAATCATTCGATAAATCGCCGAAAGTAGACGCCATATAACGCAAGATTAGAATATTTCTTACCGGTAGCAAAGAAGAGATGTGAAATGCATTCACTGTTCCCATTACCCAAGTTTTTAAGAAACGTGAGAATAACGCTAGTAGTGACATTTCAATTCGAATTAAATAATGGATTCAAAAGAAACTTTTCTCGTCAAGAAATTTTCTTACCTTGACTTCCAAAAATGTCCAAGTTAAGGAACTGCCGTCATTTTTCCCGGGCCGAATGAGCTATAAGCTGCAAGGATGGGCATATCCAATTAGAAATATGGGAAAACAACAACAAAAACAAGTAATATATATATATATAAAAAAATTTTTAAGTCAATTCCTACTTAGGTCAACAAAGAAAAATTTGAGTGTGAACTAATAGTAGGAATTGAAAAGAAGGATTGCCTGCCAGAACCTTCCCTACTGTGCGAGATTAGGAGGGGGGAGCGAGATTAGGAGGGGGAAGAGAGAGAAAAAGTTTGTCAGGTTGCAGATTCGATCCCGCAACTACATGACGGGAGGAGCGCGTACTACCGCAGTGCTAAGACTACCGCAGTGCAGGAAGAGACGCTCTAGGTCTCTTCCTATTGAAAGGGCTCCCATATAAAACTAAAATTAATTAATTAAATTTAATTAATGAATTAATATTTGAAAAAACTGTATTAGCATCAAGTGTCATCCACTACAAGTTTAAAAAAATGTATTTGAACTTGAGTGGATGAATAAAAAGTATTTTATTAACGATTGAAAATTTGAACACGATATATAAATATATATTGGGAGAGTGTGAACTAATAATAGGAATTGAATAATTTCCAGTTCGAATTCTTTTCATAAACATTTAATGACATTTTAGAAATCACTAACATAAAAGCAACAAAGAAAAAGACGCAGATACCCTATTACATTTCTACAGCAGTTATTGGCGCGTTATTCATATTCAAGAGACTGCCAACAACCAGTGGCGTAGTGAGCATAACTGGCGCCCGGAGCACGATACTTTTTTGGCGCCCCCCCCTTCCCGGAAAAACATATAGTAATATAATATATAGAATGTCTCGGGGACCATTTGGGATTGAAAAATCTGAGAGTTTCGCCTGGAGTGCCACTCTCAGATGGCACTCCAGGTGAGAGTGGCACTCCAGGAGCCTCTGCGAGTGGTGCCTGGGGCATGATAGACCCCCTTGCCTCCCCCCCCCCTCGCTACGCCACTGTCAACAACTAGCACTAAAGTTCAGCCTAATCAAAACAAAAGTTTCTCACGGTCTACATCAAGGGTGTCCAACCTTTAAGCCTCCTTGGGCCACATTGAAAGAAGACTAATTGTTTTGGGCCACACAAAAATACACCTAACATTAAAAATAGTTAATGAGTAAAAAAGTATAATATATAGTTAACATATCTCATTATAAATTTTGTTTATAATTATGAAGATAATTATAGGAGTCATACTAATGCATCATTATAGGAAACTAATGCATCAGTATCTGGCTCAACTGATGTGGTTGCAATTCTGAGGGAGGTCTCAAGATCTTCATCCGATATTTTGGTTCTAATTTGACTCTTAGTGTGCTTCACCCTTGAAAATAGTTGTTCACAGATGCATGTGCTTCCAAACAATGATGGTATGAATAACGCATGACTATGCAGTTAGGTATATTTATCTCTGGACAGGTATGATTTATAAAAGTCCAACAAAGAGACTTGGTTGAACTTCTCTATAAGCTGGAAGTCAGATTGCAACTCTATGCATTCCATTTGAAAATTTTCTGGCAGCATATCTCTATCGACTGTAAATAGAGTAGCAAAGATGCAAATGAACTATTTATTTTTGCCGAAAGTGCCGCGGTTCTACTGTTAATCCTACAAGTCCCTCTTTTTTGCCTCTCGTTTCTGGGGCACCAGTTACTATGTATACCAGATATGTTGGCAAGAGTTAATGAGAATCGCGCGCGCGTCAAAGTTTTTTTCCCTGCTTCATATAAATCTCTCGAGGTTGTCTTGTCTTTTAATGGTACTAATTAAGCCATTTCTTCAGTTACAATGAACTCGTCATTTATACCTCTAATAAAAATTTCTAATTGAGCCGTGTCAGTAGCATCAGTACTTTCATCCATCGACAAAGAGTAAAACTTAAAACTGGAAGCTCTACTTTTTAAATCGTTTTCGATATATTTCCTAAGTTCGTCAATTCTCCTGGAAATAGTTTGATAAGACAAAATGTGCGAGTACGCTCTCTAAGAATATTTATAATGGCCTTGCTCGTGAATGTATTCATAAGATCATGGAGATTGTATGTTCTTGGTGTTTAATTTTTTTATACTAATTATAATATCATTACAAATATGAAATGTTATATACGTTAAAACTTCACATTTAATTTTTGTAATGAAATGAATATACAGAAATTGCATAAGGAATTTTTGTATAGAATTAAAGATATTTCAAATGCTGTATTGTCGATTTGTTGAATGAACAAAACGGGATCTGTAATGGCCGCCTGTCATCGCCGCCGAGGCGGACTATTGATATTTTATTTTCACTTTGAGCTATCTTTCTGGGCCGCACTAATAGTTGCTTTGGGCCGCGGGTTGGACACCCCTGGTCTACAGTCTTGGACAGTCAGAAGATATTTTCTCGCTAGTGAAGCCTTTTTCACAGCACGGGTTTTTACTCAAGTCAGCAAATATGTTCCAAGTATTTCAACTGCCAGGCCTAACAGTATTTTGAGAAAATAACTCAGTAGAACCTTACCGAACTCGAAGATAAGTACATGAACCCTTCACTGGACTAGAGGCAAAAAATTCTACAACCGCGCAATATCTGAACCAAACATGAAGATTTTGAATGCGTATGTTAACAGTATTTACAGATGTTGAAAAAAAAATACAATAAACGACCGTCATACGCACGAAAGTATCAGTTGTGTTTTCCTACAATCATTCGTTGAAAGTCATTAGGAGAAAACTCTTGTTTTTTTTCGGCTAGAAAATAGGTACTTTTTAAGGACCGGAGAATAAAGGAAAAGAGTAAGTACCTAAAATGCAAAATTAAGGACCTTTTGAAAGCTCTTTAACACATTGTTGACCGGTCACACTTAGGGATTTCGATTTTGAGCAATTTTTTTAAAACCCGGGTATCGGGTTTGACGGGGTTTATTATTTAAACCCCGGGTTTTCCCGGGTTTACTTGGTTGGTTCCAGGGGGTCAATAGCAAAGAACTAAAATAATAAATAGTTTATTAGAAACATTTAATTTATTTCACAATTTCAAATATAAAAAATAACAGTAAATAAATTTAATGTTAATAAACATATACATATATGTATAACATAAATAAAAGTGGTACAAATATCTCATTTTTTATAAAACTGCCTTACAACCATCATTGCACTCAACGTATCACCATTTAGTCGGCTTCTGAGTTTATTATCAGAGACCCATTACAGAAAATGCTCGTTCTGCTTCCACCGAAATTGGTCGAATTGTTGTTAAAGACCTGAAAAGTTTATCTAGCATTTCAGGTCGGCTTTTTGTTGCCCGAAACAACTCAATTTCTTTTCTTATGATATATGAACCAGATTTTGATTTTTTAATGATTTTTCTTATTATCATTCTCCTGCAGTAACATACTAAGCTCATCGGATAGGGACATTTGTTTAGTACAAGCACCAATACCCGTAGCATCATCTTCAATTCCACCTTTAACTCCCACCTCAACTGCTACTTCTGGTTCAGACTCTGAGCCATTTTCATTTACGTTGAACAATCGTTTTACTGAGGTTGTTGCCAGATCAAATATTTTGCTTTTAAAAATTTTATTACTAAACTCATCATATGATTCATTGACGAAAACGGAAGTTTTCAAAAATTTAATGAGAAGAGCCAGCTCTGGGTTTCGACGCTCTTTGAATCGAATTTCAAATTTTAGGAGTGTTTAGATTTCTTAGCTTATTCACTGTAAATGGTAATACTTTTTCAGAGAGAGTAAGATCGGCATCTTCTTTACATAAATATTGCACTGCAACTTCAAGGGGAGTAAGCGCATCACATAATTCTTTAATCTTGTCTAATTCCTGATTATTGAGATCAAAGTGATAATCTAGTTGAAGCATTTCAATTTTAACTTCTTTCCTCATCTCATAAAAACGTTGCAGCATTTTTAAAAGAGAATTCCATCGGGTTTTACAGTCCAGCAAAAGATTCTTCTCTTTACCAAAGGTTTCCAAAGTCTGTGGCCGCAGATTTGTATCATTACGAACAGGGGACTTTCGAAGCATTTTGACCATTTTCCTGACTTTTACAACAATCTTCTGAAGCTCAGGAATAAATATTGTTTGGTTGTCCTTGTACTCGGTGGGTTCTTCAACAGAATCCTCATTTTCATCTTCGTAGTCAGAGTCACATTCTTCAATTTGCTCATTTTCTTGGTCAGTCTGTTCTTCTGATCTAATTTCTGAACTTTTATAGAGAACATCACAGACTACCAAATGAATAGCATGTGCCATGCAAACAATATGGAATAGGCTAGAATAACGGCCATACTTCATCATTATACTTGCACCATCAATGATTGAAGCTACCACATCATTATCCAATGAAATATCATACTCGCTGAGCCTTTCTTTTACAATCTGAATTACTCTTTCTGCATTTACGGTTCCCATAACTCTAATTAGACCAAGAGACTGGAAGCGGGTGGAATAGTGTATATTCATGTTGATAAATCTACGGTTTCGTATTGATGTGGTTTCATCGAAAGTAATTGAAAACCGACCATTGTCCTCTTTGATTTCTCTGATTATTTTAATGATTTTGCACAGCACAGTTTGAAAATGTTTCATAAATAAAATTTTTGTTTGGCTAGTACTACTAGGAAGGAGGACACTAGATGCTTTAAAAGCTCGTCTTATCAATGAACTATTGGCAAGCTGATGAAATATCATACCATCTACGGCAACTAATTTTGCTT
This sequence comes from Dolomedes plantarius, assembly GCA_907164885.2. NCBI lineage: Eukaryota > Metazoa > Arthropoda > Arachnida > Araneae > Dolomedidae > Dolomedes > Dolomedes plantarius. The sequence continues at coordinate 10,004,618 of OU015501.1, forward strand.
TAACCTCTTCAACAGATTCTACATTTTTTGTGAAATAGTCATCAATTTTTCGAGATTTCAATTTGGGGTCGTCGTCATCACCAAATTTAGAACACGTTAATACTTCAATTTGATGTTTTGTCTTCATGTGGCTTTTCATGATTGATGAACAAATGTTGCATTTTGCTGTTTCTTGTGATTTGTTAAACAGAAAATGTTTCCATACACCAGATTTGCGCTTCGAGCTTACGTCCTCAAAAATATTCATTTTAGGGATTGTAAACTGCAATAAACTCGAATAATTAAAATTTGAAATTAACTCAGCTAAGCTACACAACATCAAAAAAGTGTGCAAACATGCACTTAATATTTTGCATTTTATATATTTTTTAATAATATTTGTGGGTATACGGTGGCGTATACCCACATTAAAAAGTTATTTTAAAACAAATAAATACATACCTAATAAAAGAATAATAACTGCAAAAATTATAATATTGTTTTGCTACGCAATAGAAAGCAGCGAGAACACAACACAACGAGAGATGCAACTAGACTAAACACACACAACCACAGAAAGCAAGCATGGTCGTGTAGCTGAAGTATTGCGCAATTCACACGGCATAACACACGTGCAGCTGGGAAGATAGGATTCCCTGAGGAGGAACTGCTCAGCACTTGTGGTGAGTAGGGAATCCGGAGGCAAGGTAGGGTTAAGGTTTAGGGCCTGCAATGAAGAGCAAAATGGCACGAGGTTTTCCTCTTCTGGTTTTCTTGTTGTCTTCCGCGCAATCTCTCGCAGCCACTAATTTTGCGCTGTCGTTCCATTTGGGTCGTTCTGCCTCCTTCTTTTCTAATGGTTTGCTTTTTCGAAGGTTGGCCTGTGCGGGTGTCCTCCGACAGAGCTTTTTCGTCGTATTCTAAATTTTATAATCAAGCTCGGAGCACAATAGGATTACCTGAGGGCGGTCGCCGTGGACCGCGGCTATGCCTCTAATATCGTTGATTCCATTTGTAAGAAATTGTCTAAACCGGTCCAAAAAAGGTGTATTTCAAAGCCGAACCTGTCGGTGGTTTTGCCCTTCTTTCCCAAGATCAGTCATCAAATCGATAAAATTCTTAAAAAGTTTGAAATTAAGGTTATTTTCTCTCCGGTCAATAAAATATCTTTTTTCGGATCTCAAACATCCCATTGATCGCGTAAATAGCTGGGGTATCTACCGGGTTTCTTGCCAGTGTGGCCTTTCTTATATTGGTCAAACCAAGCGTGCTCTTAAATTCCGCTTGAAGGAACACGAGAGTTATGTTAAAAAGCAAGAGTTAAATCGCTCGTCCATTGCTCAACACGCCTGGACTTTAAATCATCGATTTGACTTTTCTTCTGCCTCCATTATTCAGAAATGTCGCTCACCTGCCGATCTTGATTTCTGGGACGCTTATCACATTTTTAAAAATTCGGGTTCTTTGGTTAATGATTTGTCAAGCACCCCTGTTTTTCCTCGATTGTGGAAAGGGTATATTTAGCTGTGTTGGCCTGTTTCTTCATTTTTTTCCCTCTTTTTGCCACTAGATGGCGCTGCTTGTCATATTTTGGTCTCTCCGCTGCTTCGTGTCTTTGGCGCTCGGCACGCGAGGGTTATTTAAGTGCGTGTGCACTGGTTTGGTCGCTTAGTCTTCGGCTTTTTGAGCTGCCACTAAGTTCGTTGCACTGATGAAGAAGCTCCTTTGTAGCTTCGAAACGGCCGTATGCAAAATAATTGCTATTTGTGCTTTATTTACGTTGGTTTTTCTGTTTATATCTCAGAGTTATTTAGCAATCAACACAAAATGAGAGTTTTTAACACGTATTGGTAGTATTCCCCTCTACCGAAATTTGTCATTCATATAGTGTAACTGTATATTAACCGAAAACAAGGTCCTTGTTTATATGTGTGGACCTCCCAGAAAATTTTATCTCACTACGTTATGGAATTTTATTATATCCTATCCCCAGTCCCATTAAACATTATAATACGGTAACACCGATTTACTGTTGACTGAATCGGTTGAAGAAATTAGAAACACGTTTGGTGTTCCCATGAGGAAGGACAGCGCGATATTAACAATTTTACTACCAACTTTTTTTTGTAACACTAAGTACCATTGGGGTCACCAGTGACCCCATTAGTTTTTTTTTATTCTAATGCTTATAATTTATGACAAACATATTATTCACAATAAATTTATTAATTAACACACACATTTTATACAGTTATCAATACATTGAACCTTTAAAAATTGTAATTAGGCACAATTAGGACATAAAAGTGTTTGAATGTTGCTTACACACAAAAACAGAACATTTACTGCACTTATAACTATATTTGCGGTCCGCTAAACGTTCAAAATAAATACATCTACCCCTTTTTTTCCCTTTCACGCTCATGCCTGCTTCAAGTGTCTTTGGAACAGGTACCCGCTTCTGCAGTTGCCTTTTAACTAAATACTTGCCTAATTCCAAAAGAAATACTCTTCTCTTATAATTTGTTTTTTCTTCCCACTTTGGGATAAGGTTAACTAAATAATAAAGCCATTCAATGCACTTAAATCTAACAAATTCTAAAAGATGACCATTGGCCATCTTCTCGTCATTCACTCTGTTGTATATGCTCGCACTAGCTGATCCATCGTATCAACTCCTAATTTTGTGTTATTATAATCTTGAATCATAGCTGGTTTCGCTGCCTGTGTATTCTCAATTTCGGGAGAAAAAAGGCAATGTACTCAAAAGAGTTACAAATTTTCCTTTCTTTGGACAACAGGATACAATTGCCGCTGACTTTTGATATCCAAATATCGAAGAGTTGACCTGTCTCCCTTTGCATGTGACGAACTCCTGAGGTAATTCGGATCGATATTTTCTTATTGTACCCAAAAGTGTAAAATTTTTATTCTCTAGCTCTTTTGCTAGATTTAAACTAATAAAAAAAGTTGTCTGCTGTGATATTTCTCCCACTATTCTCCATTCCTTTCACCATATCCAGAACTACTCTCTTTTCTTGATTAACTACTCTAGGCATATTTTGTCCTTTTCCTGTGTATACCTGAATATTGCATACATAAGAAGTTTTACTGTCACAAGCAGCCTACAATTCTATTCCATATTTTCCTGGTTTTGACGGGATGTACTGTCTAAACTGACATTTGCCCTTAAAGTTAACCAATTGTTCATCGACGGTGATATTCTCATGAGGAAAGTAAGCACCTTGTAATGTGACTGTCCAAAGTTCAAATATATTTCTGATTGGTGACAGCTTATCATCAGTTCGATTTTTGCTCCTATTTTCAGCGTCATCAAATCGAATGCAACGGGATATTTCTGTAAATCTATTCCTAGCCATAGATTAATTGAAAATTGGGCGACCATCATTTTCACTCCACAGGTTCGTTATCGCTTTATTATGTGCTTTATAAACTCCAGCAAGTAAAAGCAGTCCAAAAAGGCACAAGATATCTTCTTTAAATGTGTTAGCCCAACTATCCCCATATACTATTTTTCATTCTTTATTTGTCCATTTCACAATTTCTTCAACGATACTTGCTTTTATGAAGAGTTCAGAAGTATATTGTATAGTGTCTACATTTCTTACCGTGAAACGTGTAGGCCCTGGTGGAGTTTTCATCACATTCCGACTCGGCTGTCTACCTTGTGTGTCTCTTTCAGGAGTTTCATAGCATATTTCATTTTTATATCTTGACTTATAAATAAATATATATTTTTTATCTAAGATTTCTTAGTCAGTTAGGATACAGAAAATTGTAAGAAATATATTTTCTACGAAGTTCTCAACAATGTGGTAAAGAACATAGTATTTTTAAATTTTAGATACTTTTTATTTGAAATATTTTACTAGAATTATATAATTATACAAAAGAAGTTTTTTTACTTACACAAAGCTATTCTTTTCAGCAACACGAGGTTCTTTTGCATTTGATGATGAGCCATCTGAGATCATTGTCATCGTCAATATATTCAACAAAATCGACCGCTCCATCATCATCTGAAACTTCGTTAGTGTCTAATTCATCAGCAGATAATTCAGAATCATTTTCTTCATTCATAATTCTCGAAATTTCTTCTTCAGTTAGATACACTGAAGTGCCACTGAATTAGGGATAGCAAAGCCTATGCAAATTGTGTAGCGCTGCGCATCATGTATGCGCAAGTGAGGGCGCTGTGGTAACTGCATATATAGTGCGTACTGTGGTTGTTCTGAATTAGTTGTTGGAATTGCCAGTATGGGTAAACTGCCTGATTTAGACGCCTTCGATCGCGGACAAATCGTAGGTGCGCGACGCATGGGCCATTCAATTTCCGAAATCGTCAGACACCTAGAATTTTCAAGGTCGACAGTGTCAAGAGTATACCAAGAATACATGGATCGTGGAAAAAAAAACTAGCGATCGGGCAAACTGTAAAGGACAATTAGCCTTGACAGTGCGTGGTGAGAGACGGCTCAGGCGTATTGTACGCAGCCAGCGAAGCCAAACATTAGCACAAATTACCACCCAGTTTAATGACGGTGCCAGTCGTACAGTCAGTAAACGGACTGTGCAACGCCCGCTTCACCGTATGGGTTTCGGGAGCTACGAGAGTACCATTGCTCTATACTCGCCATTTGGCTGCACGTCTTGCTTGGGCAAGAGAGCACAGAGACTGGAGTGTAGAGGACTGGAAACGAGTTGCATGGAGTGATGAGTCTCGATTCCGACTACTTAACGCAGACGGGAGGCTGAGAATATGGCGTCAGGCTCATGAAGCCATGGATCCTGCATGCCTGGCTGGAACTGTACAAGGGCATGGTGGCTCAATCATGTTCTGGGGTGTTTTTTCGTGGCACAGTTTGGGATCTTTGGTGCGTGTACCAACCTCCTTCAATGCAATTCGGTACGTAGAGTTGCTGGGTGATCACCTCCATCCGTTTATGCTGTTCTGTTATCCGCACGGTAATGGAGTTTTCCAGCAAGACAACTGTACCTCTCACAAGTCCCGGTTGGCTACTGGCTGGTTGGATGAGCATTCCTCTGACTTCTCTGTCATGAATTGGCCACCTAGAAGTTCAGACTTAAATCCTATTGAGCATCTTTGGGATGTTTTGGAACAAGGTGTGAAAGGCCATCACACAGCACCAAAGAACCTTACTGAATTATGGAAAGCTTTAGCCAATATTTGGCAATCCATTCCCGTGGAACGTTTCCAGAAACTTGTTGAATCTATGCCTCGTCGTGTGGCAGCCGTTATCAAGGCCAGAGGAGGCCCAACTCGTTACTAGGTAGGTATCCCTAATTCAGTGTATTTCTGCTTCATGCGTGCCATTTTGAAATACTTCTAAGCATACTATAAAACGTTCTATATCGATTGAAATTGTTTTTACCTGATTAGTGTTGCCATCTATAGACAGAACCAGAAATCTTTTATAAATATCCCTCAATTATAATGACTCTAAATAAATTTAGTTGTTTTTGAAATTCATACTAACTTTTTTGTGGTGTCACATGTGACCCCAATGGTACTCAATGTATAAATTGGTAAAATTAATTAAAATTTATGAGCATAATGAAATTTTTATGTATACATGGGATGTTAGGGTCTAAATGAGAAAAGTCAAATTTTTTCAGAATTTTAGAAATCATACAGTAATTACAGCTGTTTGACAAAGACACAATGGGGTCACTGGTGACCCCATGGTATTAGAAGGGTTAATTTTCAAACAATTGCCAGTGTGATATAATCAAACTGTCCCATTTATAAGCACCATGTCTCTTTCAAAATTTTCACTGCTAATGTGGTTAATTTTTGAGATTTCCCATCGCAGATAATGATATCCAAGACTGAAAGACCACAGCACAGTTTTCGGAAAACCTCACCAAAGCACTCTTACTTATTCAGTCTGCTTTCGAGAAAGTCTGGAATATTTTCCAGACTATCCCGAAAGCAGAATTTTCCCTAAACACAGGAAGTCAATAATGGTTCACTTTTTATACCGACAAGTTCTTAGTGGTTTGAGGAGTCCGAGAATAAGAAAGCTTTTCTCCTGGCACTTAGTGATCTTTAAAAATAAAATGCAGAAGTGTTTAAAGATGGCAAATCATTTTAGCATACTTAAATTAACCCACTTTCCAGTATAAGTTTTTACTTATCTACACCCCAGTATTGCTAGCAGAAATGAAATCTTATACTTCATAAAACAGAATTTTGTTTTTCTGAATGGGTTTTGAAAAAACAATTCATAACTTTTGTATAGCTGCATGAAACAAGTGAAAAGGTAGGCAATAAACAAGTAAATACGAGCTAAACAGACGTGACATTGATGTATGGGGTATATTTTAAGTCGCTGTTCTTGCTCGCTCTAGATGATCAACTTTTAAATTATTTTCCAATGCCTTCTTAAAATATCCAGCATCGGAAGAGAACAGGATCACTACAGCAGAAATGCGATACTCTGCTGAGCCTTTATATTCTCCCAATAATACACTAGTATATAACATTCAAGCCTCCATTTATAGCAGAGCCCAATTGTGCACCATTATAATACAAGCAACCTTCCCTGAACTGAGTACCTTCATGAGAGAACAACTTATTTTTCATGGAGAGCCGGAAAAGATTCCCTTACTAGGAAACAACGTGTTGTTCTTGTCTATTTTATCACCTCTACATCTTTTATCCACAAGACTATACCGTATTACAACTGCTGCTTGATAAACAGTTGTATGTGCTAGAGGCATTCGCAACTTGATCCAAAGTCTTTCGGAACTTGTAATAAAATATGCTTCATTCCCAGAAGAATAAATCCCAAGTTGTATCGTTCTGCACGTATCTCTTCCTCATAAAAAGTGTGTCCAAGTTTATAAGTCTTATTTAAAGCAATATGGATGACAATTCGATAATGTTCATTGTTCATGCACTGTGCTTACCTAAAACTGGCAATTGCAAGAGAATACACAAAAATACATTACATTGTTTACAAAAGGGACTATTTAAGATCGAATGTAATTGATATGATGCCTGTATTATAGTTTACATTTGCTTTAGAACTTATATCACAAGAAAATTTTAGCACTCTTATAGTGCTTTGGCTAAATAGACTCGTTCTAAGCAAAACTGCTATTTCATCTACAATTACAATAATTTTCTTACCACATAAAACATTTTCTAAAAGGACTAATAATAATAATAATAAATGGTACGGTCTTCTATTGGAAAAAAAATTCACACTACGAATAAATGACACATGTGTGCGTTATAATAATGAAACATCCGTGATATGAACTGAGTATAGCCGGCCATCCACTCTCACAAGAGTTAGGGGAACAGGATGCCGGCGGAATTTTTTAAATATCTCCATTCCAAATATCTGTTTGAGCATATTTAACTAATACAGAGAAGTTGAACACCAATGTATTAGTATGTTTTAGAAAGAAATTTGAACTAACACATACTCAGTGAGAGGCAACACAGTACAGTATATGATATAATATTTATGTATTTAAACAACAGTAAAATTACAGCGTAGTAAAATATTTTAGAGACTTTCATGATATTCTAACAGTAAGCTGCTAATTCCACGATTTAAAAAAATAATTATCAATCGAATATTTATACATGCGAACGTTGTCAGTCAAGTGTGAATATGTATTAAAATTCCTGCACAAATAAAGATACTACCATTTTTAATTTTTCCTTTATTGATTGATGTTTCACAGTTGTATCAAAAATAGCCAGTGGGATGAACACGATCCTTCACTCTTGGCTATTTTATGGAATTCATGAAGAAATACAAAAATTTCTTTTACAAAAATAATAACCAGAGAGTGCGACATCATATAGAAACTTTGTACAGAACTTTATTCACACAAAACAAAAAGGAGGAACAGAATATTGGCAAAAAAGTGCAATGAAAAACAAATTATGGAACACGAGCACTTCAATGCAGTTTTAACAGCAAGCAGATGCATATCAAAATGAAATATTAAAAATTAATTTACTATCTGTTGAAATTGCTTACTTTTCAGGCAATCAACGTTTCATTACTAAATGATAAAGTATTCAGGATACTGAGAAAAAATGTTGAAAATTAAAGATACTGCTGCTTTTCTAGCATTTAAAAAGCATTAAACTATGCAGTATTACACATACTTTCTGGGTCCACAAAAGTATATAATTTTAATAAATTACAAATATATAAATGTGCTACAATGACACATCTAAAGAAAATTAAACTAAAAAAAGGTTTAAAATATTCAAGATACTGCTTGAAAAGTAGCATGTTGTAATTGAAGTAGACAATATCCTTATTTATATTTTACGAACTGGTTTAAATGAAATAAAACAAAATACAGTCTCAGCATCCCTAATCCAAAATACTGACGGTAACAAATATTTCAAGTTGTAGAATATCATTCAATGGAGTAGGAAAAGGACGAGAACAAACCAAAGGAACTACTATCTTTGAAAAAGTGTTTTGGATAAGGTAGGTGTAGTGAATTTTCAAACAGACTTTTTTCCAGTCAATTAGGCTACTCTTTTTCACTCTCTCTTCAACTGAAATTATCACAAATATGAAGGCCTCATTATCAACCTAATTTATGTCTAGTATGCACTATGCAGCTTCTTTCTGGTGGATAAAATACTGAGTTACGATTCATGACAGTCTGTAATCGTCCACAAACAGACTTTAGAATATTTTGAATTGGGATGCTCAAACCTAGACATAAAATGACAACAGTGAACCCCAGTTATACTGCAGATTTGGATAAAGCATCTGTCCTTTTCTTCTCTTAGATACTAAGATTATTCCATACAGATTCCAATTTACAACTCAAGTCTCAGGTAGAAATAAGTTATTTCATAAAGCATCACATGTCACGTCACCGAAATTATAGACAATGTAGTCCCATCCCTAAAAGTGGATGCCTACTTTCCATTAGTAAAGATAACTAGAACCTCCATAAAAAGGGGGAAATGAAGAATTTAAAAAGACAGAATCGATGATGAACATAATTATAACTAGAACACTGAATGCATCAGCAACAGCCTTTAAATTAAGAAAATTTAAGATCAATAGAACTATGAATGTTGCATTCAGTAAAATATACAGAACAGATCCAATTCAAAAAGTTACCACTTTGGATTATTCCTTATAATACATACAATATGTCATCATCAAAAACCCTTACTAGAACTGGGGTTCACTATACTAATTTAAATGCAATCAGCTTGTATGCATTAACATCAAGATAAAAATACATACCACAGATGGCATAAAAAACAAAAGAAATATCTAATAATTATAGAGCATATATGAGTTAACAATTTTAGATTAGTGTTTGAAATTCAATAGTAATGTTTAAATTTTTAGATTAAAATCAAATACTTTTTACATTAACAACATGAGTGCCATTCTTTAGAACCGTCCAAGATATATATATTTTTTTCTGTGATTTTCCATACCCACAGTTCCTACTAACATTAAAAATCCCTCGAAGTACAACATATATATATATATATATATATATATATTTCAGTCCCTAATTAAGCCTGTAGTTAATGACAAATATGAAAATGTCCTTAAATGTTTAATTTTCATTATTCAACAGTGATTTTAGGATATTAAAGCATAATACAAAAATCTGTTCTGCTAATGTTTAATCTCAATTATTAATAAAATTCTTACCAGAACACCTCCATATATCCAGTTTATTCAACCAAACAATTTTAAAAACTATGCAAAGATACATTAATACAAATTAAAATAAACCAAAAGACATTAAAAACCAAACACAGGGTAATTTGTTATCTGATATGAATTAAAAATATCCTAGTTTGTCCCCCCATATTTTAATCTCAACGACAGATCAAGAGTTAGTGACCCTATTTGGAATTCTTAATGATCTCATAGTACATATCAATATGGCCTTATCAAGTTTCTATGGTAACTGAGTTAACGGAACTTTAAGGGTTATTTAGAATGGATAGTTCTCTCCAGGGACAATTGGAATTTTAGTCAAAACCTTAATTTTTCTTGTGATAGTTAGCTTCGTTAGAAATAGAAATCTATCAGTAATATGCATGTGCATATGGATAAATTCAAACAAAATAAAATATTGCACCGGTTATCTGGGAGATAGTAAGAAGCTGTAATTTTTTTTTTTTAATTTTAAGGAGGAAGCATCTACCCAAAAATGGATACGCATTACAAACATGCGAGTTGCTCTAAAAAATTTCAATGAAAAAGTTTGTAAGATTTTATTCTACTTATAGAGTACCTGCAAAAGAATAGCACCCATTATTATTAACACATATCAACTAAATGACTAGCAATTAATCATATTGGATATAACACCCAATTTATGAGAAAAACTCTTTTCCCTCTACTCATAACATTAAAGAAATCAATCTGATCTTTATGCAGTATTTCAACAGCATATGAGATTAATTAAATAAATCATAGTGGCTACAGCCTGATATTGCAGAATTAGAATAATTGGTAATGATCTGAATTCAATTAGACAAGACACCATATTATTAGAAACAGTATATTCATTATTTGAGAACAGAATACAACATGCTTAGGTATGTGATAAATCACACATATAAACAGCAGAAAGGTATGCAATTAAAAACATATTTTTAAAATAAATGTTGTATTGAGTATAAAGAAGTGCAGAGAAAACTACTACGTTTAAACACTTCATTGAAAATGCCATAATTTTCGAAATAACTGTCATTTACTGCTCAGACACATCTTAAGATTCGATTCCATAAAGTCATTTTCAACAAGAGTAAAAGGAAATTTATATGTGAGCACAAAAATTAAAAATTGGATTTCATTTTATCATATGCATACCAGTAAACAAATATTTACTTGAACTTAGTGAAAGTAAAACTTTTTGCAAATATATATTTTACAATAAATTATTCAAATCAAAGGGGATTTTTTCACGCTAGAAAAAAAAATTATAAACAAATAAGCAAAATATAATCATTCAATCGATTCCTTATGTATAAATGGGAATTAAGGTAAATTTGATAGAGGAACACAAAGAGACAATTCACAAAATCTTAAAACCAAAACACAATTGCTTCTGAAATTCAATTTTGCAGCTACTTATAATACTTGAAGACTATACTAAAATAAGAGAATTTAAAATCTGAATATCACATGCACTTAAAACAAAACCAATTTAAAATAATTTGATTTCATGTGCTTGAAACAAAAGCAAAGTTAAGAAATTTCAGAATGATAGAAAATAGTCAATGGTAATTACATGATTATACAACTTTGTAATGGATGGGGAAGTACTGTCAATTAAACTTTGTCCTTCGAAATTATGATTCATATACAGTGAAATTTTCAGAGAACACAACATTTCATATTAACCGGGTTTATTTAAACTTTTCTGAAATGTAAATTAACTCATAATTAAATTTCAAACCTAGAAAAAAAAATAAATGTGGTTCCCCTTTGTCATAAAGAAAACCAAATTGCAACCAGTCTTTCGATAGCCATATTATACATATACTTATACAAAAGTCCTATACACATGGAACCTAGAAATACACAGGCTTATAAATGAGAAAAGTAAGACTGCTTGTTTAATTTATGCCCCTCCCCCAATTTATAAATACTGGGTTAATTTTAAAATATGTTTAATCTGCAATTCATATTCAGTAACTTTTTATGCTTTTAGAGGTTTATATTACACATAGAATATGAATTTAGGTTTCTCTGAAGATAAATTTATACATGCCAAGAGTGAGTAATTTTCAAAATCCTAGAAATATGCTGTACAATAACCAGAGAGTATTATTGTCCAGTTACATGATCTACCCATGTAGACAGGATCTATAAGTATATATACAATGAAATTTATTTAACCATAATTTTTGACAGTTTTATCAGTACTTTATAGTTTAGAATAAAAAAAAATAAAATAAATTGTATTTGTCAAAAACAAACTATGCAATGGAGCTGATCATATTATTTTTCAAAAATGACCACTAAGACAATAAAATACTTATATACTTTTCTTATACATACATATATATATATATATATATATATATATATATATATATATATATATATATATATATATATATATAATGTATTTAACTCCATTGATGATATTAATAAAAAATAACCATTTGCTTATATTTCTAACACTAAATACTTCTATATACACCCAAAATGTGAATTTAAAAGATTGTTATAATATACCAAACATACAGATCAAAACATCACAAATTTTAATACTACTTAAAATTCACATATGAAAAATATGCAATAGCATGATTGGTCCACAGGTCAATATATAAGAATCTGTATATACATTCCAAAAAAGAAAAGAAAAAAAAAAGGAATAATAAGCATTTTGTAAGCTAAAATAAAACACCGCAATGGTCTCTAAAATTCAACATACTTTAATGAAATTTTCAACCAAATATAACTAAATATAATATCAGTGAAACAGATAAGAAAACAAAAATAAAACTCTTGTGACGGTAAACATTACAGAAAAATGATAACAACAGGAACTTTGAATAGACTCAAATTTTGGGAGTATTAGAGGGATTAAAGAGTTGAACAAGTTCAACCTCTTGTGATATAAAAAAAGTCAAATACTTCCAGAATTTTCAATTCATTTTATTAACAATAAATTTGGGTTCAATTTATTTGCAGTGATATTTAATGTGCTTCGCAACTATCTGAGACTAGCTCATCTCTCGAATCTAATCATTTAAATATTAAGATTATATTAACAGCAAATTAGGATGAATATATTTCACAGAGAAAGTTTTGCAGCATAGAGTGGAACATTGAAAACAAAAATAGCAGATAAAACATTTCATTGGCAAGAAATACTCATTGCAATTTAAGCTGCATATAAATGAACTTTAAATATATAAAATATAATTCTGAAAACATAAATTATACTACATTAATATTACATGATACACACATAAAATAAAAAGGAGAAATGCAGTTTATTACAGCTAAAGTGTCCTTTCCAATATTAAACCCAACACTGATTATAAACACGAGCCATAAAATCTGATATTATTAAAAAGGAGTAATAACATTTTATTATATACAAAGCTAAGCTAAGCTAAAGTGTGGTTTTATATCTGTACATTTTTAATACAGCCTCACACTAAAACTGTCTCTCAGATTGCACTAGAATTTCACTAACAGATGTATCCCAGACAGCTCAGTGATAGAGAAATCAATTGAATTGCATCATTACAAAACTTCAAAAATCTTATTTCAATTCATGTTCGCTTTCAAAAACTAATTACTAACTGCATCACGAAATAATAACAACAAAATATTAACATCATTTTCGATTTTTATATCAAATTAAAATAACAGTCTGGTCAGACTTTTTTTTCGTACAAAGAGATTTAAATAAAATTTAGTTTCATTTTTGCACGTAATTCTGAAACAATGACTGCTTCAAAAAAAGAAAAAAAAAGAATGGATAAACATTCTAACATAGGAACTTCTGTTATTAATAAACATCATCACAAAATATCACTATTGAATTTATTTGTTTTGATAAAAATACCAAAACTGGATACATTAGATCGTCACACAGATAGCTTTTTTTAAAATTTAATTTTAATTTTGAGAAATCAAATCATTGACTCAAATTAGGAGAGGGCTTTTTATCTTCTTGATTTGCAGATTGGGAACTAGTAGAAGGAGCAGAAACAGAGGTACGTTCAGATGAAGGGGCACCAGAAGATGGAGGGCCTGACCAAGTTGACGATGATGGTGGCCCACCAGTTGTACTAGGGACTGTTGTAATAGGATTAGTTGAAAAATCTTCACTATCTTCTAAACCATTTGCCGCCGCTGCTGCAGCTGACGCATCATACTGAGTGTTCTCAAGTCTGGTGATGAGCCTTTCATCCTCATCACCAAATTCTCCTCCCATTAGAGAAGGCTCCCCGACTACCATAACATCCTAAAACAATCAAAACAATCTCGTTTTAGTGAGGAGCAAACAATTTTGCGATGTAATACAAGGCATGGAAGTAAACCTTTCATATTTTCAATTTCAAATTGTGCGAGTGTGTTCTCATATCATTATCATACAATTTAATAGAAATTCAAGACACTGAATAATAATTAAAGTCAATAATATAGAATATATATATATTGAAGTATATATATTTCAATATACTTCAATATATATATATTCTATATTTAAATATATTTCCTCAATATAGTTCTTATTAGTTGACCACTATTAAGAAACACTATCATAATAAGAGCATGGATATGAAATTAGTGGAATTTTATACATGCTCATTTTTAGAGAGAGAGCAATTGGCAGAACTAATTGATAACATAAAAAGTACTGGATTTCTACCTCAAACTTAAGTCATTTATATAAATCATTGATCAATGCCACATAAGGTTACATAACAACACAACTTTTACATCAGCTTAGTTAATTTGAGATGCTCATTGTTTGCCTACTTTACAGACAGGCATTATATTCCCTGATTGCTACCATACCTTTCAATCACCCAAAGTAAATGAAAAAAATTTTACTAGTTTTCCCCACTTCAAAGCTAAGTGGCAAATCTCATCAACTAATGTCAAGATCGAATAATGAGTGAGAGCTTTTATATTGTCTAAAAAAATATATGCACCATCTCATTCATTTGAAACAGGACTGAAGAAAACAAAATGACAATCGTGGAGACATGTTCCAACTCATGTGCTCAAATTCCTTTACATGATTGAAAACTAATTAGCATTGCAGAAATTCAGTAATCCATATCATTTTAAAATTTTTATATTATAAAATTATGGTGTTCAATTCTATGAATGAGCAGGACAATAACCAAAGAATGTGATCAACAACTTACATAAATTTTTCTAGCTCTGAAATTATGAAAAGCATCTTAACATAACATAAAAGCTTTATATTTAAAAAAAAAAAAATGAAATTTTTTACCATACTCAAGAAAATGTTATGTGTCATACATGAGTGCCAGTAATTACACATGCAGAAACACGGTAATAGAGGATCCATGTAGTAAAAGCCTTTAATATCTTGTTGTTATTGTATGGATGCAATAGTTTGATTAAATTAAACAATTAAAAAAGAGATAAGTGGTAGTTATTGCCCATGTTTCACTAATATTACATTACATAGTACTTTAACATACATATTTACATTGTTTTTTACTTTAGCACAAGGACAACTATTATCAATTAAGATTAGTTAACTATTTCTACCTATGCCAATTCAGCTAAATTTCAAAATGTGGAAGTTTAATGTAAAAATCTGTACCCACTATTTAAATATAAATACAGTAAAATGATTTAGTCCTTAATAATTATATAAAAGAAAAATAGAAACTCAAGAACACTCATAAGTACTAAATAAAAACTGTAAGAACCAAATATTTTTCATGGAAATATACAAATCTCCATCTCTAAGATATATGTTAATTTTCGGTTAATTTATAGGTTAATCTTAATCCAATAATCCAAATGAATATCATTTAGAATACACAAATCTCTCTTACATTCTTCGAAGCCTATATCAATATTTCAATATAAAAAAAATGAACACTATTCATACTGATGTTCAATTATTCTTACAATTTAGAACAGGCTTAGCAAAATTAACTGGTATATGTGACTAATGAAAAGTACCACTTTCCAGTTATTATACCAGAGTCACTTCTCATGGATGCTTTAAGACTCCTTACTACAAGAAAAGCCCAATACAGTCCTTTTGTATTCAATAAATTGTTGCAAGAACTAAATGGGCCATTGAAACATTTTCATACTATCACAGGGGATTAATTACTAACTTCTGTCTCCATGCTAAAAAAATGACATACTGCAACTGAAATTTAATAAGTAAGATCTGCTAAAATACTATCAAAACCACTTCCCTAATGTATTATATGAAAAGGTAAAACTTTGGTGAAACTACCAAATTTGGTGAAAAGTTGATGAATTTCATGATCAGCAGCCACAAACAATATAACACAGAGGAGAGAGCTGAACTTGATATTAGATTTAACTTAGTTCCCTTAAACTTAATTCATTCAAAAGTTTTGAAATAATAAAAGCAATGAACTTAATTTGATATAATTTAAAGGAACTAGGCAAAATAAAAATTTAAAAAAATTAAAGAACATTTATATTAACCATACTGTTATAACTTTTTTCAATATAAAGTAGAATGCAAGTTTCCTAGGTACATCTTAATGAAATAAATCACCCCATGGCCAAATATTTTTAACACAGCAGAGACTGGTTGATGCTTCAAGATATACGTGTATCTATGCTAAAATGATGATTTTTACAAAATTCACCATGAAAAAAAAAAAAAAAAACCTATTTACCTACATGAAAAATATAATATATGAATAGAAGATATTTGTAAAATGCAAAGCTTTATAAACCCCAATTTCTGTAGAAAGAGATGCCAACCTCAGAAAGATCTAGTCAGTACAAAATTATTTTTCCAGTACTTCCAGCAATTCATAGAGTAACAGCTATTATTTTAAAATGTTGAAGTAAATCAGTTTAGCATTAATTAGTATATAATTGAAAATACACTGCACACTTATTTACTTTTTAATATTAATCGACAACATCAATATGAAATATCTGTGCAACTAAGCAAAGCATGTTTGTTTTAAGGAACTGTACAAAATCTAACTCTTCAAATTATTCCCACCTAAAACAGAAATGTAAAATTCTTACAATGCAAATCCTTTTAATAACAATAAAAATAACTCTGATTCACATTATACTAAAACCTGATGTTCATATTTTCCTACAGATATATTAGACACAGAAGTTTTCCCAATGGTTTACACATGAGAGAAAAATAATATTTTAGGCAGCAATTATATAAAAGTTACAATTTTTGTTTCGTAGCTAATCTATCAGTATCAAGCTCTTGTTTAGAAAATTCTCTCCACCACCACAACTGATAATCGGAAGTAATTATCCAGTTCAATTTAGTTATAGGGAATGCATTTTTTTTGCCTAAGAAAAGAGGAGATAAGTCATAAACTAAATGAATTCCAGCATATTTATCTGCATAATGAGTAATCTCAGTTTGTGTGACGAGTAAATCAAACCAGACTGATTACACAGTAAGTAGGAGAAACAGACCCCAATTTAGTTTAATGGCCTTGTAAATATTGTAATAAGTATAATTTGTAAGAAAATTGTTTGCAGAGTGGATACAGTTACATTGTATAATTAGTCTAATACTAGGATTTATTATCTTATCTTGCGAAAAAACCCATACCATTGACCAAAACAAAAGGTCACTTCCTCCCGTAAGAATGTAATGGATATTGCATTTAAAGCCTACATAAAAATTAATAAAGTAATTTGTAACACAAAATGTAGAACATTTAAGCCAAATTTGCTAAATGACTATAAAATTGTACTACAGTAAATTTGAATTGCTTGAATGAGGGAGAAAAAAGTTATTCGAAAGTCTGATATAAAATAAAATGAACACAAATTTTGTTATGAAAAATATAAATAATTTAAACAGAACTCATAAGAAATCCATTATCTTCAATTAACTTCTATAAATTTCTGCACAGAAACTAACAATGATTAGAACCAATCATTCACCCTTTACCTTAAAATTCCAATATTATTTTCAGACAACAATAAGCAAGGAGTTTTATGGTTGATGTAAATCTATAGCCTAATTATAGGAACTAAATAAAACCTGTAGATATGATCCCATTATTTATGTTTCAGCATATATATATATATACCATCCACCAATAAGTATTTGGACATCCATGCAAATGATGATATCTGCAGTCCTGATAAACATCATGCCCTCCACCATTAAATATCGTGTAGGAAACAACATTGGCATTAGTTGCATGCAAGATGCCACGATAAGAAGAGTTATCTGATTTCGAGAAAGGTGTAATCATCGGGTATCACAGAAATGGCCAATCTTTAAGAGACATATCTAGCAAGGTGAATTACCCAAAATTGATGGTGGCCTATGTGATTCAGAAGTGGAAGGTGAGTGGTGATTGTCAGAATGTGCCCCGAGTTACCAGACCCATGCAACTAGAAGACAGAGGACCAAGAATTAGATACCGATGGGTGCTGTCCAGAGGAATTCTGAAGAACCGCACCTAACAGGTGGCCCACATACTCCAGGAGTTTCAGCAGGCATCCGGGAGTGTTGTTTCAATGAAAACCATCCACAACGAAGTACATCTGCTTAGTTTTCATGGCCGTGCTGCTGCCCATAAACCTTTGATTACTAAGTCCAACTGTGCTGCTCAGTTAAGTTCGACGGAGGTGGAATTATGGTCTGGGGATGTTTCTCTGGGTATGGACTGGGACACTTGGTCCCAATTCATGGTAAGCTCAACGCTTACAACTACTGCACTATTTTGGATGATAGTGTGCTTACTACATTGTGGCAGTTTTACGGGTTGGACCCATGTTACTTCCAGGACGACAATGCCAGCTGTCATGTTGCAAGGTCCACCATGGATTGGTATGGTGAAAATGGGGTTAACTGAATGGACTGGCCTGCCCAGAGCCTAGAACTGAACCCAAACAAGAACCTCTGGGACGAGTTGGATTGTTGAATTAAGGGGTGCAACAACCATCCAAAATCTGTGAAGAAACCTACATGTTTTCCCCAAGCTGAGTGGAAGAAAATACCACAAGCTGTCATTCAAGGATTTATGGAAAGCACACACCAGAGGGTTGAGGCTGTAATTGCCTCTCGTGGAGGATCTACTAACTATTGAATATGAATAATCACAGGTATCCAAATACTTATTGGTAGATAGTATGGTACATAAATGGGTTCAGCTAAAGAGGCTACAACTCAAAACAATGGAAAACAACATTTGAGGTTATAACTATGAGAATTAAGTCTTGATAAGATGCAGAATGCAGCTGATTTTAAAAAAATCAATCAAAATAGCAATAATGCTAATGTTAATGCCAGAATGACTTAAATTTTCTGATTTCCTCTCATCACACGTCACCCTGGTATATGAAGGTATAGAGAGAATAATTACCAGAGAACAATAGAAACTACAGGGGCAATCATTAAAAGCTTTACATGGTATTTCAAGAATGAAAGATACATATACTTAAATATTATTATGATTTAATATTTCAGCCTTTTTATATAATGGTGCAAAATGTCTCCATAACTCCACACAGAACAGGGAAAATCAAGAGTAAACACAGAAAATATGCAACAGTTGGCACCTCTTAAAATGGAATTTTAAGTTCTAAGCGTAAACTGAATTTCATGGAACTTCTTCAAAATAAATCCAAAAATTCCTAATCTTTTACTTTCATGACTTTGACAGATTTAACCGTAGCAATTACTCATCAAATATAAGTTTTTAAAAACAATCTTTCATGAATAAGCATTATACTCTTATTCTGATAGAGATCTTCAACAAAGCTGCAGTAAAAGAACAAAGATTTCAAACATTTTAGATTAGACCAAAAATTTAAGAATAATTACTTTCATTTTACTATTCTAACAGAAATTTAGGAAAAAAAATTAGCAGTGATGCTTTAATTTCATGATATGAATAATGAAAAATCACTATATGGTAAAATAAGAACTAATATCTTACACTATAAGTTATGGACAAACTTGGATTAGAGTCACCTCCAGGGCACTTATTGGCTATATAAAGCTCAGGAGGCAAATCCTTTGTTATACTGATGTACCGGGTGGTTATAATTAAACTTCCCCTATAAACGGCATCCTACAGCGCAAACAGGTGAATGGAATGCAACGAAATTTTGTATATGGGCTATACACAAGATGTGCTCACGGAATTTCGGAAAAAAAAATTTAGTTCCAAAATGTCCACCAGAGGGTGCCTTTTCAGGAAAAACATGAAATTTAACACAATAAACGACCCAAACGGAATACAGAAACAATATTAACATTTATTGACTAGTTTCTGATCACCTTGTCATCGAACCACATTAAGTAAAGGAAAGGGAGAAACAAAAACAGATTAGGACGAAATTGCACAAGAGGAGAAGTTTTTAATCGTGTCCAAGACGATGTAGGAAAGTTGCTCCACGTGACCACCTTCATTCACCTGCAAAATTTCAAGTCGATGGACACCATCCTGCATGAAAATGGTCGATGTAAGGACCCGTCTTTGCTGTAGTTGTGGTACAACAAACGTCTGCAGCATGTCATGGTACCGACGGCCCGTAACGGAACATGTGACAGGCCCACGTTCACCGATTTCCTCAAAGAAGAATGGCCCAAGGATGAATGTCGCCGTAAATACACACCAGACAGTGACCTTTGGAGACTGTAGGGGAAATTCAGTCTGGATCCGTGGATTTTCCTTAGCCCAAATGCGAAAATTCTGTGTGTTGACTGTCCCATTGAGGTAGAAATGAGCCTCGTCGCTCCACAGAATATTCCAAGGCCATGACAGATCAACAGTCATTCTGTTGAGAAAACTGACTGCGAATGAGAGACGTTGTGGCTTGTCCCTATCAAGCAGCCCCTGGGTATGGCGGATCTTGTATGGGAAGTAGTGCATTATGTTTCCGAGTACTTTTCGAACGGTGCTGTATGAATAGTCTGTCTGTCGAGAAAGTGCACGCACACTACTGCTCCCAAACTCTGATGTCTGTGACTGTGCGTCAACAGCTGTCTTGACGGCATCAACAAGTACCGGTGTGACACGTTTACGGTCTCTTCCAGGTTGAACTCCTAATTTCCCTGTCTCTTCAAATCTCTTAATCATGGCCCGGATACCTTTAGTAGACACTGGTCCATGCCATAAGTTCTTTCTACGACGAAATTCACGAACTGCAGGAGAAGCATTCCCCTTGTTTTCGTAAAACAGCTTCACCAATAACGCATGTTCAACTAAAGAGACTGTCATTAGTACAGCCGGAAACATCGACTTAAACATGACAACGTCTGCAAACGTTTTATACCCTAACATGTTTTGCATAAAGCTTCCTCTTCTTCCCAAGCATGCAAATCTCGACATCTTTCTCCTACAACAGACAGCTTTTCCCGGTTTTACATTTTATTACTCATAATTCTTGTTCTGGATTGTTAATATTGTTTCTGTATTCCATTTGGGTCGTTTATTGTGTTAAATTTCATGTTTCTTCTGAAAAGGCACCCTCTAGTGGACATTTTGGAAGTAAATTTTTTTTTTGAAATTCTGTGAGCGCATCTCGTGTATAGCCCATATACGAAATTTCGTTGCATTCCGTTCACCCGTTTGTGCTGTAGGATGCCGTTTATTGGGGAAGTTTAATTATAACCACCCGGTATAACTTTGCAGATTTAGTTTACCTTTCCCAATGATGGAAGTCTTATGCATTGAACTCTTGTGTATACTTAGTAATCTCATGAATTCAATGTTAAACAGAAAATCTATCATTACTATCTAAAAATTACTAACCATCTTTGAAACAGCAACAGACATATAGTAATGTTAAAAGGTTTGGATTATCATATTATAAGATTATTTGAATGAGCAACAAGTAATGGATACGATAAAATTTAACAAATCAGTAACATGCCTGAGTGAGAAATTGAAGACATACAGAATAATTTCATTTTCTGTGTAATAACCCTTTGAACCTTATAATTAACATTTCTTTAAATGTAAACAAAACACATTTCTAGTCATCCTCTGGACATAAAGAAGTTGAACACTATTTCAAGAAAAAGGGCTAGTGCAAAAGAGTGATTAACACCATGCTATTTTAAACTGATGAAGGTGCACAAAATAAAAATAAAAATTTAAAAAAAGGGGGGGGGGGAGAGAGAAAATTGCATAGGTGAAGTATTTAGAAAATATTTTGAAATTTTAACAAAAGAAAAAGTTGCACTAAGAATTTTTAAATACTAAAAACAGCGTGACATTCATTAAAAGGAATCTGGATTTTAATTAAAAGAAAATAAAAAAAAACACTGACTCATAAGGCATTATGAAAATGGTATCAAGTAAATGCTTTCTTATTACATCGGCTGCAAATAACTTTTGGCCCATGCTCATAAATTTTTATTTCAATAATAGTTAAGCAGTGAGGTGCAATACACAGCAATATAAACTAATGACTTATAAACTAAGTTCCTTCAAACATTCATGAATATCTTCTGACAGCATAGATCAACACAACTTGAAAGAAATCAACAGGGAAGAAGAAAGATACTACTGAATGAAAACATGCATAAAAGAAGTGAGGCAAAAATTTTAGAGCCATACTTTTTAACTAGTGAGGATAAGCTAGGGCAAAATGTGGCAATATTTTAAAAGAAAATAAAAAGGCAACAAAAGTAATGTAATGCCTTTTAAGTAGGATGAATTTGAAGAAGAAAAGCAAGATACTTGCCACTTTTAAGCCCAGCTATGCCTGAGAGGGACTTGGTGTCTATGAACAAAAGAAAAAAATGTTTCAAAGGATGGGAAGAAAATTTTATGCGACCAACATCACTGTAAAACTTAACCGAAGGAATTTTAGAAGAAAAATAAAAAGTTATGAAAGGTAATAAAGGCTCTGATTGTTTAAAAACTGAGTTTAAACAAAGTATGGCTTTAAAAAGGAAAAGGGAAAAGCAAACAGTTCTGAGATTTTATGTTAAAATTTCCAATGCAAATTTAAAGGGAAAAGTTGACGAGTGATTTCAATGTATAAATAACCCAAGGAAGAAAAAGATGAATTTCTATTTCGTGACAAAAAATATGACTTTGAAAAGGAAGTAGCCCAGTAAATCAGTGAATGTGAATGTGAGGAGATAATATACTATACCTGAGATGCAAGTGTAAAGTTAGGAGGGCCAGGAGAAAGATTTTTCTTCTTGCCCCCTGTACCTGTAGCCCCGCTATTAGCAGCTGAGGATTTACGCTTGCGTCTCTTGCTTGGAGGACGTTGGGTTTCTGATAGGAGAGAAAAAAACATGTTTGCACCAAAAACATATTCAAAATATCACACAAGGTTGATCAATTTCCATTTATGTGTACAAGCACCATGTAGCATTTGCCATGGAAAGTGGAATTATTTGCTTCATTTGCTCGAAATATTAAAGATCCACAAATAAAATTCTGTATAACTCACTCAATTATGCTCATTTTTACAAATGTAGGGCATGATCCTATAGCAAGAAAGGCCACACAATGAATGTTAATTAAGAAAAAGAATGAGTTTTGAAAATGTTTTTACAATGGGCTAATTATGGAGAGAGAATGAAGTAGGGTCATTTAAAATTATTTTTAGGGAACCAGGAGTCTCCAACACAGAAAATATTCTGTTCTCACTATATGCCTTCAAAGCAAAAACGAGAAGCTTCCAATCAAAGGAAACAAGGGAGATCAGAAAAATATGATAATCACTGATAGCATGGATTTCTTAACTGCTTCCAAGTTTTCCTCATACCACATACCAGGATGAAAGGAAAGTTTTCATTACGTATCTTGCCATTTTACATCCAGTCGGATTTTGAAGAAGGACAGCATGTTTTGGCATCATATTTATTATGCTTACATTTTTGTCAATCACATATATTTCTATCTAGTTGACAATTATGCTCATAGATGGCATTAGACATCAGGACACCTGTTTTGCTGCTATCTAGTTTTAGAATTCTAATTTTTGAGATAATGAATGTGAAGCACATGTTACTTTTTGAGATGGTGTGTTGCATTTTCTGATGTTTGTGTAAAGATGACTGTTCAGAACTATATTTGGTGCATAAGTGTGCCATTTTATTTCAAGCAACTGAGAGATCCATATAATTTTTATATCATAACTACGCCATTGAATTCTAGTTTTGTACTTAATGTGTATTAGATATAAATGGATGACATTCACCAGATAAGCTCAACAATGCCCAGTATGCTGTGCCAAGCACATTGCAAGCGGCAAAAATTAAAAAAGAAACAAGGTATTATTGCCAAGAATGTGATGTAGGACTGTGTGTAGTACCATGTTTCAAAATATACCACACACAGTAAAAATATTAGTACCTTCTTCAAAATTCGACAGGATGGAAAATGAAGGGTCCATGGATAAAACGACTTTACAGCCATTTATACCAAAATGAATTAGCAGTGCCACCTTGTAGCTTTCAAGGAGTACTAACACTACGTACATTCATATCTGGGGCAGAATCACTACAAAGCCGTTAAAAATAGCGATAAAGTATTGACATTCCAGAGAAAAGCCATGTTACTCCAACTTTCAAATTCGTTTTTCTCAAAACGAGGTTTTTGGAGTAAAGTGGTTTTACCCCTGGACCCTTCAAATGGCAAGATACAAAATGAAAACTTTCCTTTCATCCAAGTGTGTATACAAAAAGCCAACTTCAAGATGGAAATTTATATTTCATATATCTTTATTTAATTTTAAAGCTGTAACTATTTTTTAACAGACATTTTGTTTAAAAATGGTATATGATTTTTGCAATAATAAAAAAATGCCATTTTTTAAATATTAAACTGATAAGTGACTAACTGCATTTAAAACTTTAATTATTGAGAAAATAAACTGAATATTTTAAAGGATTTAAAGCCTTGATCATGTAACTAAAGCCAGACTAGACCATAAGAAGGGAAGTACTTGTTAATTAAATTTTCTTTTTAAGTAATGCAATGAACAACTTGAAATCATCAACTGCATTGTTTCATATATGTATTCAATTTTATTTTCTATGTACTTCAACGAAAGAATACTTTATAAAAGTGCAATGATTAATACATATTAGTTTTTCTATAAAATATAGACAAATAAATGTTATATTCTATTAAAGGTTTACAGAAAAAAAAACTAATCATTATCCGTATTATCCATTATCTTATATTATCCTTCTCTTTTTAATATTTCACATAAATATTTGAAAAATCCAACACTGGACTGAAAGCATTCGAGATGAAACAAGTGAGCAAAATTTCAATTTTAGGAAAAATGCCATACTATGTTGAGACATAAAATCAAAAATTTTGCAGCAGTTTGTTACCCATTAGAATTTCATACGAAAGGGATTTTACAAATACAATTTTATTTTAGAATTTAAAAGGAAATTCAATACCTCCCCCACAAGAAAAAAAAATCTTAATTGGTTGTTTGGGTTTCTGAGAACTATGATAACCTTTTACAATACAAAGGGTTGGCTTTATCGAGTTAATCCATTTTACAAACAAAAATACTTTTAAAAATGAATTTAACTCAATTTTATACCAATATTCAAGAACTTTATGATAAATAATGCCAGACAGATGTATAATAGTCTCGATTTTAATAAAGTAATAAAAGCTTTCATTAAATAAACAATTTTTATTGATTACATGTAATTAATCAAACATTGTTATCAACAACAAGGGATATTGTATTAAGAACTGACGATCACTAGATAAAACACTAATGAATTATTAGCCAACCTGGCCTCACAAAGGAGGGGATGAATTATGTTTATTTCTCTCGCATCTTCCTCAAGAACCACTGAATACATAAATGAAAATATAGCACAGTGTTTCTAAAGAGATATTATAAGCATTATCTCTAAGAACATAAAAAATGCTTTGATAAATAATAATAAAAAGAACAGCCACCATTATTACAATTTATCATCGCAGATGAATTATGAAACATGCTTGTTCTTATTTCTACTGAAGCTCAATAGAGAGCAATAGAGATATTAGAAATTGATCTTCAGAAGCACTGGATTATTATTTACTCGTGCAATCTCTAATCATGATTATGTATGAGGGAATGACACAATTTTTCTGAATGCATACTTATGGTGCCTATGGTGGCTAATGAGTGTATATGCAAAGAAGTATTTAGATTTCAACAAAAATCATATATTCTATTGCAAGAAAAAAAAAAAGGAGAGAAAACATTATCTGATAAGTACCTGGAGGTGCCACCATACGCTGCCACTTTTGAAAAAGTGTAGTTTTGAGACAATCCCTTGGGCTTAAAGCATATGCTTTATGCCTTGACATAAGCTCTTGCATTGGTTCCAAGATGACACATAACTGAAACAAGAATGTATAAATATAATTTCACTTTTCTTAATGATAAAATAAAAAATAAATTTAAATGACATCAGTATCAATTCACAAATTTTATTTGTTCTAAACTATAAAAATTACCAGACTACTTAATGTTTTTAAGTAATGCAATGTCTTTATTTCAATCTGCTGGTAAAATGAGTCCATCGAGTAAATTGATGTATATCCTTCTTTATGAAATTTAACTCCACTCTAATTCATGCAGTACATTATTATAAGCTATTATGAGATCAAGATATTTGCAGAAACTTGAAGAAATCAGATCTTCAATCTCTTAGTTATTAACTATGACAGAAGAACTGGAATGATATAATTATCAATGTACTTTCAGTTTAATTACAAAAATGTTTTCTAGTAGGCAAATATTCAATACAAAACTCATAAATTGTACCCATATCAATATGAATCTGTCAAAAAATCTATACATTATTTCTAAAAGGTTTTTATTTAGAAAACTATTTTGAGAGAACTGCTGAACGTAAAAATATGGTTAAGGTAACAGAAAAAAGGTCTCAGCGTGTCGACGAGCCAGTCGAAGAGAAAAATGAGACTGGGACAACGGATCAGGGGTGGTGGAGTGTCGAAGAAATGTAAACATTTCCTTATCTGCTAGACGGTGTGCACTTGCTTGCTTTTTTATTCTATTTTATCACTCTGAACTTTTCAATTTTAAAATTGTCTGCTTTTATTACCATTCTGTGAATTAATAAGTTTCTTTACTGGCAACATCTGCATAGGTGTACATTATTCTTTTTGCATGGAAAAACAATTTGTTTGGACTAAAATCTATTTTCCTTCTCTCTGAAGAACATTTTATGATAGACATTTTTCTTTGGTATGCCTTTTTTAACGTTTCATTTTATTTATTCAGTTCTATGTACATAACTGAATTACACATGACAAAATTCTACCAAGTTATCAAGGGAAAGCTTATAATTTATGTCATAATTAAAGGATAATTTACATAATATTTCTATAACGCTATTTTTTACATGGAGAACTATTTTGAGAGAATGAATAAATGCAATATGAATGGGGTATCAGAATAAAGATGTTACCATCAGTGGCGTAGTGAGCATACCTGGTGCCCGGGGCACGATACCTTACTGCCCCCCAAAAGACATAATATATAGACCTTATATTGGCACCTCCCGAAAAACATAGTAATATAATATATAATAGACCTTATATTGGCACCCCCCCAAAAAATATAGTAATATATAAATTTTATACTGGCGCTCCTCTGCGAGTGGCACCCGGGACATGATAGACCCCCTTGCACCCACCTCACTACGCCACTGGTTACCGTGTAGATGAGTCAGTTGAATAGAAAAATGTGATTGAGGCAAGGGTTCAGGCGTGGCATGTCGGAAAAAGTTACTATGTAAGGTCTACGGGAAAAGCATGCATGCTTGCTTATTTGTTTACATTTACTTTTATTGCTTGCACACTGAACTTTTAAATAAAAAATCACGCCATTTGAAAGACAAGCAGTTCAATAAGCATTGAGTTGCATTAGAACAACATTTGTTACTCCAAAAATGAAATCAAATTGGCCCAATTTCGAGCAATGGGGCCACTATTTCAAATTACCGTGATCACAAAAGTAAATAAAAAAATAAATAAAAATTTTTAAAAAAATCAAACCTAATGAAATTACAGAAACAAATCTTACTCGTAAATAATTTAATGTTGAATTAGTTAAGCCTTGTCTTGTAATATTTTTGGACAACTGTTCAAGAAGCACAGGATCTTGTTGTTGGGCCTATGAAAAATGTTAAAAGAATTAGCTAAAATATAGTAATGAAGCTATATATTTTAAAAGAGACATTAATATTTTAAGCAAAATAAAAACAGAGCGAAATACTTAATTTAAAAATAAAATTTTTTAAACAAACGACAACAATAAAAAAAAATCACATTTCTTAAGAATGTTACAATGAGGCGGTAAGTTTCAAAACTGTCCTCTTCCATCATTTTTCATAAAAAGTTAAGACTGAATTTTGATTAAGGTGACATTCCTGTATGTAGGAGTGGCTGAATTATGTAGCAAAACTGTCAATGTTATTTAACCTTAAATTAAGTAGTTATCTGTAAAAGTTGATAACCATAAATTGGATAAGGACAATTTTGAAACTCCTACCTCATATAAACACCATATTGGACCACCATCAGGAACACAGACTGATGTACCATTTGTTTGACACATTTTAACCCTTTAAAGCATGAGTTTTTTTCGGAAAAAACTGGTAAAAAATGATCTTTTTTTTTTTTAACAGAAAATGAATATATAGGTATAGTCCAAGTTATTTTTTGCAATTTCAGTTGTGGGGGGTGGGTCACATCATAGCAGTCTGTCAAAGTAAAAGAACAGACAGGGTATGCTACAAATGGAAATCTCGGTGGTGCAACATTGGGTTGATTTGTACTAATTTGATACCAATTTCTTGCTACAGCCAAAATCTCGTCATCATTATCTTCAGATTCATTTCCATCACTCAAGAGATCATAACTTTCATCGCTGAAACCTTCTGATAAATTAGCATATTCAAAATAATCAAACTCGCTTATTATCAGATAACTTTTTCTAAACAAGTTACAAAAACACTTAGTAAAAATTAATTTATGGTTAACTGTTTACTTTTATGATATTTAACAAAATAAAAATGGATATATTACCTTTTCCACACCAAACAACTGCTTTATAACAAAGAATTCCTAACAAACTTATAGCCAATCATCAAAATGCACCACATGGTTTAGACAAGAAAAATGCTGCATAGTGGTGCAATCTATGGTAAATAAGTTTAATTATAATCTAGCCTATCTATTTTTAAAAGAACAGATTTCAGATGGGCATTAGAAACAAAATAATGTGAGATACAAGAGCACCCATGTGAGACACGGGCATGTGCAAATATGCCAGTAAATTTCGCCGGTGTCAGACACGAGCAAATGCATTAAGGGGTTAAGGCAATATGCAAACACTGGAATTCTACTTGTTATACCAGTTTGAAACATTTAAATGAAATAAATAAATTACTAGTCACTAATGTATATAGAATTTTGATTTCCGATAGGGTGTTACAGAAGGAATCAATTTTTCGCATTTATCTCCTTTTCATAATGACACAATATGGTACAACAGATTTACAACTGGTTCTATAGATACAAAACTTATTATCTACAAGAAATAACATTCTTTACAACTAAAGAGTGTTATTTAGAAACAACTTTTTTAAATAAAAAAAAGGAAACAAGGCATCTAACCCTCTTAAATAAGGATTATTTCTTCTAAAACTAATAATGAAATACAAATAAGAAAAATCCTTGTAATATAAAGAAATTATCAAGTAGAGAATTGCAAATATTTCTGATATGTAAATCTTGCAAGGAAGTGGTGAACAAGTTCAAATTATTGTAACAAACTTTTTAGATGAATAAAATCACTGATTTCCTAAAGTTTTTGATTCAATGAACCATAAAACCAATTTTAGGAGCCTATAAGAATCTAAATGTTTTATAACTATGCTACAATGATTTGTACAGTATCCTAAAATTTATTTAATAGAAGCACATAAATCTTTAAATATGAATTTAATTTTAAATATAAAAACTACATAAATCATGTATAATGAAAATTTTTTTTATAAAATGGAAAAGAAGTTAAGCTACAGTTTACTTAAGCTGCTAAGAGTAAGATCAATTATACAAGCAACTATTCTTCTATAAAAATACAAATACTGTTTCAAGAATATTAGGCCAGTAAGCTGGGAGTTGAATTCGGAAATAATTCAAACAAAAGTGGAAACTTTTTTAATCTCTTTACTTTAGGTCAAAAATGAACATCCTGAGTTTTCCCCCTCCACCGAGGCGAGCGCTGGTAGTTAGGTAAAAAAATTGAGTGTAAAAGACGAATTTATTTTAGTTTTTTCAAAATAAATTAAAACCAGTTCATCCAATTAAAGAAACTGTTGTATAAAATTTTTAGAGCATTAAATTCTGCATAAAATGAGTACCAATACATAAAAATTACTTCGGTTATAAGGTTACTAGCTTCTCTCGAAGTTGCCGTTATTTTTTCAACTTTTGCTAGTAAGTGCGATTTTCGCTATACCAGGGTGTCTACTACTTTTGAGCAAGTCAATTTCATGACTTTTCATGACATTTCATGACTTTAAAAATAAAATTTCATGACCATTGAAGTACATACTAGTTTAAACGAAATTAGTCCCCCCCCCCCCGGCTCGTCTTTAAACAATATTCACCTTATTATTTAAGTTCTTATCAGGAAAACCTTATTTTTAAAAAGTTGGGATTACAACCATGCAATACTTACTAGTCTTATTACTGTTATAAAAATTCCAGATATGATTGTGACTCAAACACCCATGGAAATTATTGATGCAATGTAAAACACCTTGAAAGTGAATGATGCAAAAATTAATCATTCTCATACTTGTTACAGTTACTACAGAAACCCCATTAAAGTAAATAATATTTAAATAATTTTTCATTAATTCTACACTGATACAATTGTAAAATAGCTGTATCAATGTTTAATTTGAGTTAATTTTTGCTTAAATTGAGGAACTTTCCTAAATTGCTCTGAAAACATCAAGATGAAGAACAACTCAAACTGGACTGAGCCTCCCCGATATTTCACTATTTTTTAACTAAAAATAATATAAAATTTACTAAAATTACATAATATTTAACATTAATATTTAATAATAATAATATTAAGAAATTATAAAATTTAATGTTATATAATCTAAAAGTCCATGCACAATCTTGTGTAATACATTTCAGTAAATTTATAAAACAATTCGGAGCAAAAAAATTGAAGACAGTAAATAAAAATTTTAAAAATTTGAATTTTTATTCAAAAACTAAATTTTGAATAAGTATGCAGTTTTAAAAAATTTTACATTTAAAAATGTACTTTTATTTCGATGTTAAAATGCAATGCAGTAAACTCCGGAATTTCGCGGGGGGGGGGGGGATCCTGCCCGTCGAGCTTCCCCCCCCCCCCAAGGCTACGGTCCTGGGCGGAGGAATAGCGCCCTTTACACGTACGTTCTTTCCCGCGTGAAACCACGATTCCGCGCGATTGAGTGCACGTGTGAAGGTGTCGGAGAGGAAGGGAAAGCTGCTTTGGAGCGTACTCCAAATTTTCACGCGCGCAAAACCCGTACGCTCCAAGCACTCCAAGAGCGTACGTGTAAAGGGCGCTAAACGTACGCTCTTTTACGAGTGCTTGGAGCGTGAGCGCAATCCCATACGCTCCAAGCACTCGCGAAAGAACGTACGTGTAAAGGGCGCTAATATCTCCGGTGGAAGAGAGCTTCATAATTGAATGCATCGCCCGTTACGTCATTGGCGGGAGAAGGCTTCGCCTTCGCCCGTTACATAACGTATACTCGGCGGGAAATCTGCATATATCGGACATAGTCTGTTACGTGGGGAGAGAGAATACCTCGAGCGCAAATAATGACAAGAAGCCAAAATCTAAACGGTAATACTCGAGTTCACTGAAAGAAAAACCGATCTGAACTACACTTCTCTATTCAGGATCGACGTAAAAATTGAAGCTCTATTCTTATTTTTTAAAAAAATTGTGTTTTTCCACTGTCCAACTTCTCTCTCTTGTTAGCATTGTGCACCACTTGTTCGTGTTAATTTTAATGCTTTACCATATGTCTACTTCCGCTGTGTGTTTCTTACCTCCTCGTATTTTCGTCGCCCGAGGGGTAGCCCCACATGACGACGTATATTCTCCTTTCTGTGAAGGGGAGAAAGAGCGTTCGTTCCCGCAGTGGGGAAGAATACAATGCATTTTCCCGCGGGAACTCTGTTATCTCTCTTCCGATGCGGCGTCACAAAGTAGGCAAAAATTGATCTTAGTGTTTTTGTACCAGTTAGGAGCATATTTTCTATTCTACATTATATCGATAAAAAAAAATTTAAATTGAAAAAATTCGTGACCTTTTCTTTCAATTTCGTTACTTTTCATGACTTTTCGTGACCATTTTCCCATTTCGTGACTTTTCGTTACTTTTCATTACTTTTCATGTTAGTAGACACCCTGTATACTTGTGTTTTTCAGGTAAATAGGCTGGACAGGGGGAAATCCCGGAATCGGAAATAATTCAAACAAAGGTGCAAACTTTTTAAATCACTTTATTTTATGTCAAATATGAATATCCTGAGTTTTCCCCCTCCGTCGAAGTGAGCGCTTGTGGTTAGGTCAAAGGACATCCGCTAGGTTCAAGGTGACCACTCACCCCACCATATCGTCTTTCAGTAACTGCCAAGTTGTGATTTAGTACGGTTTGTGTCCGCCGTTGTTCCATATTTTTCATATTGCTTGCGCTATTATTTCATTTTGGTAATTTACGTCTCTCACAAAGTGTTCTAATAAATACCATGGGATGACATTATTACAGCAGGATACAATAGACAACCCATTATATGTTTTCGCAACACTAGTTACAAAATTTTGAGCACAAGTTGGTATGGATCTCGAAAAAATGATGAACAAGAGCATTGTTAAAGCTGCTGCATATATAATAACTATAGGGGCAATATTTTCAAGTGGTAATGTTGATAAATTCAACCAAGCAGAGAGAAGTGGAGACTGAAAGCTTCATCTACTTTGTGTGAAAATAATGCTGCCTTACTTCCATGTGAGTGGCCATTTTTTGTACGCAAAGTCTGCAACACTGTACTTGCAGGACATGCTTGTCTTACAGAAAAAGCTGACTCCTTCAGAGTAGAAGAATTTTTTAGAAAATGGTTTTTTTACCATTTGATGTTCTGAAAAATACTAATTGAACGCAGAATTAAATGCTCCACAACATTTAGTTAGAGCTATTTTTTCTTCAAACAGGTACTTTCCCTGAAAAACAATTATACCGAAAATCACACTTACTAGCAAAAGTTAAAAAAATGACGACAACTTTGGGAGAAGCTAGTAACCTTATAACCGAAGTAATTTTTATGTATTGGTACTCATTTTACGCAGAATTTAATACTCTAAAAATTTTATGTCACCGTTTCATTGATTGGATGAACCGGTTTTAATTTTTTTTGAAAGAACTGAAAAAATACCCCTTTTACACTCAATTTTTTTACCTAACCACCAGCACTCACCTCAGCAGAGGGCAAAAACTCAGGATTTCATATTTGACCTAAAATAAAGTGATTAAAAAAGTTTCCACCTTTGTTTGAATTATTTCCAAATCCGGGTTATTTCCCCCCCCCCCCCCCTGCCTACTGGCCTATATGTTTACTTTTAACTTTTATTTCAAGAAACAATGCCTTTGATGGTACAAAACACAGCATAGAAAAACAAAGAATTTCTGCATGCAAATTTTGAAGTAAAATTTGATTACATACTGACATGCAACATTTTACATTCAATTTTTTTCCTAATGTGTATTTCAAAATTAATACAATAAAAAAGTACATTCAAATACAATAAAATTTGCTGATGAATAATTAAGTGTTTGCAGTAAACTGTATCAAGTTACACATTTGAATGAATATCTGAGCAATCAAACAATAGTAGTCTAGCTTAATAAATATTTATCTGATAATAAATAATCCTTACCTCCATATGAAGGGACATCTGAAAATTTAAGAAAAAGGAAGAGTATGAGTTATAAAGAAAAGATGTTAGGAGAGTGATCAGAGAAATTTGGTAAGAGCAATAAGAAAGAAATTACCTGCATTGCTATAAGACTACGCGAAACTAATTCACGATGCTGTCGTGTAGCAAAGTGCCAAGATTTTATTCTCATTAGATCATCAAAAGTAAATTCTAAAATTAATCTCCCTTCTGTGCAGACCTGGAAAAATAGAAGAAAAATATTCTTTATCTTGTATGAGGTAAATACTACACCAATATATATAGTACTAAACACTGCAAATATTGTATAAACTACTGAAAAAGAAGATAAAGTTCTTAGGATACAATACAAATTTGCCATCAAAATAGAAATAAATGAATAAAATTTTAAAAAAGTACGCAAATTGCTTCAATAGTTAATTAATGGCCATGCATCACTGTTGGAAGGTTGATTAAGGCAATGAAAATATTTCAAGCAAAACTGACTTTGAATCATATCAAGCAGAATATAACAGAAAAACACATGTTAAAAACATGATCAGGTAGCAAACAGTTTGGAACAAAAAGTCACAAAGCTAAAGGAAAAGCATTTAAGACTGAAAATGCATGACATCAGTGCATCAACATAAAATACCAGGCAAGGAAAGCGAACAGGCTCTGCAAAATAAAATAAAAAATTAAATGTTGAAAAATCAAAACTATGAAAATCAAAACATACCACAACTGCACTATCCTTTACTATTTGGTCTTTCATAGGATCATTGGGATACTGGCCACCAAGTCCCTGTTAATGCAGTTTTATTAATCTTTTGTTTTCATACACATGCAGGTATTTTAAATGCCATCACTACCAATTTGAAATCAATTGAAAAAGATTTGAGTGCAGAAAATTTCTTCTGATGTCAGAATACAGTGACCTGCTCTATTTCATGCATACTCACTAATAACTGAACTCTCAATTTCACACAAGTTCAGAAAATTTTATGGTACTGAGTGCACAAAATACTACAAAAAAATATCAAATACAATGGAAATCTGAAAATAACACAACATACAAATATCATGTACATGATTTGCATAATTCATGCAAAAAATTCTTCAGATTCAAACAAGTTATTAAATAAACTACCATTATTTTTAAGCCCAAAAGTAGTCTATCAAAAAATTTATCCAAGGAAGTTGAACGTTGTTTCCACAATGAATAAATACAACACAAAAATAAAAGAATTTAGACCTTTTCAGTAATCAAGCATATTCACGATGAAACTAGAAAAAATAAAAATAAAAATAGATCCAACAAAATTATCTGCAATTACTATTCCCAGGGTCCAACACATTTAATTAATTTAAATTTTCAAATAAACAGAAATAATGTTTGAAACAATTACAGGCCTGGAATATTCTCTAAGAAATATAAATTTGGAAAAGAAAAGGAGAACACTTACTTGATTTCAAACACCTACCCCTCCAACCACAAAAAATAAAATAAAATAACCCTGAGGTTCTTTAATATGTCGAGATTCCCCAAAACATAATCTGTATTAATTGAAAGCAAGTAATAATGCAAAATTAGCCATTCACTGAAAATTTAAAATATACATGAAATATTTTCACCAGTAATGATTGCTAGCTATGATGTGAGTTATAACAAATGCATAACTTGGCTATTCTACACACAATTAACTTATGAAAGTCTAATTGGGTTCTATATATTAATAATTAGATTGGAGTGAGGAACTGGCAGACCAGGTCTAGAAACAGATTATCCTGGAGGAATCTTCAACAGAAGGCCCTGGCCCACCTGGCCTGTTGTGCCAAATATGACGATGATATTAATAATTAAAAGCAGGATGCAATTCTAATTTGTAGGCCCAACTTATCTACATTGACTTTTTGGTCAAACATCTGTATATTCCAGATGCATGCGATAGTGTTTTAGGGTACTAGAATTTTGCGATTTCAGACTTTGTTTCAGATCTTCCTGGAATTTGATAACACAATGTTTCAATGAGCTTTTATATATCTACCTGTATGCAGAATGTCTACAGCATAAAGCCCCAAAAGCCAGAAAAAAAATTTGAGATTTATATTTATAGTATATTGTCTATATAGAAACAAAAGTACACTGCTGGCCACTGTAAATGCAACACCCTGAAGGAAACATGCAAATAACATGAAATTTACAAATGCATTAGCGGAGGTGAGATATGCAAATGATTAGAATTTCAGCGCAGACGCACATCACGCGCGCCTGTGGCGCCACTTCAAAGCGCTATTTAAGGCTTGGAGATTTCGACGATTTCAAGTTCGGCAATTGTGTTTTTCTTGTGGTTTTTTCAAAAAAACGATCAATTATGCCTCGTCGAAAACAGCGATCATCTTTTGATCAAGTATCCGAGTTCGACAGAGGAAGGATAGTGGCCTACCGAGATTGTGGATTATCTTTCAGGGAAATCGGTAGTCGTTTTGGACGAAACCAAACAACTGTAATGCGGATATGTGATCGTTGGATGCAGGAGGGTACGACGGACCGGCGTGTTCGATCGCATCCACCTCAGCGCACCACTTCACGTGATGACAGGCAAATTGTGCGCATGGCAGTGACGGATCGCTCAGTCACATCACGAACCATAGCACAGCACATGCAGTCTGTATCGCATCATCCAGTGTCTGCGCGTACCATTCGACGCCGTTTACAGCAGAGTGGTCTGTCCGCAACAAGTCCATTACTTTGTCTACCCTTGACGCAGAACCACAGACGTCTCCGCCGCCAATGGTGCGATGACAGAAGGATGTGGACGGCAGAATGGAATGAAGTTGTCTTTACTGACGAGTCACGCTTCTGTCTGCAACACCACGATGGTCGCATTCGAGTCTGGAGACACAGTGAAGAGAGGATGCTGAACAGCTGCGTTATGCACCTCCACACTGGTCCTGCACCGGGTGTTATGGTATGGGGCGGTATTGGATATCACTCTCGCACACCTCTAGTACGCATTGCCGGTACTTTAAACAGCTAGTGCTACATCTCGGAGGTGTTGGAGCCAGTTGTCCTTCCTTACCTTCAGGGCTTGCCCACAGCCATATTTCAACAAGATAATGCGCGACCACACGTGGCACGCATTGTCCAACGGTTCTTCGTCAATCGCCAGATTGAATTGTTTCCCTGGCCGCCTCGCTCTCCGGATCTTTCGCCGATAGAAAACATGTGGTCCATGGTTGCTCTACGATTGACCCAGATTCCATCCCCAGCTGCCACAGCAGATCAACTTTGGCAACGTGTGGAAGCTGCTTGGTCTGCTGTACCCCAAGAACTCATCCAAAGTCTCTTTGAATCAATGCCGAGGCGTGTGGCAGCGGTGATCTCCAACAATGGCGGCTACTCTAGCTACTGATTTTGGCAGGAACCACACTTCACAGAAGTCTATAAATTTAATCATTTGATACTTGGTCAACATGTTATCTACAAAATAAATTTTGTTGTGATATCTCTTGTCTTTCTTGGTGTTGCAATTTGGGTGGCCAGCAGTGTATTTTTCATAACTACAAGAAAAAAAATGAGTAGATTTTCCAAAGTACAAGACCTAAAGCAATGAAACTTCTTACAGCTTTTCAACCCAATTAACTTCACTCTAGTTATTATAATTGTGCAGTTCTTTAGAATAAATTTTGTAAACATTATATGGAAAGTAATTTAGGGTTTTAATACCAGACACTACACAGCAGTTGTGTGTATGTAAAATACACAGGATATTACACAATGAAAGTGATTAACATTGGGAAATTTGGCTTCTCTTGAACTAACTCCAACAAAATGATAAACAGTTCAATAACAACTTAGTTATGAGTTGAGATTAAAAAATCAATTTCATAGAATGAACAACTACAACTAAAATAGATAGAAAATATAGTCAATGATTATAGAATTTCAGATTCATCTTCAAACTTTACTCAATGCAACCACTTAATGAGATAAAACATTACTCAAGTTATAAAAGCAGTTTCATTGACTGACTCCCTTACTGAAATAATCTTCAAATAATTGTAAACACTCAATTTTTTAAACTTTAATTAGAATTTTGAATATAAAACAGTACTGAATTTCTTTGAGTATTTCTAGAAATATAGACGTGATAAAAAGTAGAATATTTAATGCAATTTTAATAATCATTTAAATGTTTAGGTACTTCCTAATTAAAGCGGAATATATTATATATTATGGCAGCAAGGGCTGCATTTTCACCCACAAAAAAGTAGACCAGCATAGGCCCCAAAACACCTAATTACAGTAAAAAAAAATTTTCCATGTTAAGACAAGTACAATTAAAAGGAGGTGAGGCTTTTAGAGTGAACATATTTGTAACTATCAGTGATTTGTGTAGAAAAGGTTATGTATATCAAGACAGGAATTTAAATTTACATATGATTATAAAGGAAGAAGCCTTCATGCATTGTAAAACTTGAGGAAATTCATAGGAAACATTAAATAAAGTGGAGAATGGATTCACTGATTCTGAAAAACTGAATAATTACATCTGCATTTCCTAAGACCGGAATAATTTTAAGATTGTTTTTTACAAAACCAATGAGCAATGCTAGAGGACAGTGTTAATTTTTCAGTAAAAAATGATAGACGCAGCAGTTGCTCTTACAGCTGACAATACTGTACCTAGAAAAGCATATTCCAAAAACTCTTAGTTGTGGGATATTATTGATAAGTTGAAAGATGTCACAATTAGAAAAAAAAATTTGAAATTTCTTAAAACATTTGTTTTCATTCTATACGTTTTTGTCATCTCAAATTAATATAAATTAACACAACTTTAAAAATTATGATTTTTAAAAACAAATATCACCCTCATCCTTGTTTCAATAAGAACTTTCAGTTTTATGCTGAGAAACTGGCCCTGATGGCAGCCACACTTTCAAGAGAACAATCATTAATAAAATTCCATTTATTAACCCAATTTCACAAGTTTCAGAGCAAAAATTATGAACAGTGAATATCTCACTATCTTGTGGTGAATGTTTTAAATTAGTTTCCACTTACTATTCCCAAAGTAAAATACTTTATATGATTTGCATAAATGTTGAAAAAAAAACTTGTGAAAATATTTATCTTCGAAATCCTATACATTTTACATACATCATACATACATCCTATACATTTTGACATATTTCTATTGCCAAGGTCACTATAATAAGCAAATAAGTACCAATTTTTACCATGAAAAATCCAGATTTAAGAGCAAACAATGAATTTATATTGTTATATGCTAATTAAAATAAATCAAAATGAATAATCATATCCTCTAAAGAAAAGTTTAGTTGTGGATTTGGCATAGCAAGTGGCTCTTACGATAGTTTGATTAATTTTATGTTTTCCAGAACATTTGTCATTTTAAATCTGTATTAAAAGGCTGCAATAAAATAATACTAGATACCATAGCAAAAGCTAGCAAAATTTCGAATCCAGACTTCACCAAGTTTTCAAGTTAAATTAATCAACATTTAATAACTTCATTCACTGTAAAAATGAAAAGGACTGATCACTTTTCTTAAGATTTACATAAGGTTCTGACCTACATTAGCATTCACAAACAAAATACTTTTATTAGTTAAGAGGATTATCACAATAGTGCTATACAAAGGGCTAAACTTAGGATGTTTTAGAGTATATTGAATCCTACCAATTCATTTTAATAAGTTTTTCAAAGCTATATTTCATAAAATGTCACTATTCAAAGCAAAATATTTTTAATAACCTAAAAGATTTGCTATCCATCAACAAACGAAAAGAATTAATTTAGTGATAATTAACTCTAGATGAAATTCTCTTGAACAGACAATATATATAAAAAATCATTAAATTAATTTCTGATTTTTATGCCTATTTAATTTTAAACATTATTAAGAAATATGTAAATGAAAAAAAAATGGTTTAATTACTTTAAGCTATGACTACAGATTAAAAGATTCAATAACATCCACTTTCTCAACAATGTGAAGCAGAAAAAATAGTTACAAAAGGTCTGCATTAAGGGATATTTTTCTTAGCCATTTATCCGAATGATAATGCTATACTAAATACAACTGTTCTATAAAAAGCCATTCTAAAAAAAAAAAAAAAACTTAACATGGAACAAATCTTAATAACATTTACAAAAGAGGCAAGCACTAAGATTTTTTTTTTAAACATGAGAGGTAAACTGACTTGGACATACATCTTAAATCTTTTACCAAATGGCTACAAACACCGATATTAACAGTGAGATTCAACACTAGACAAGCCCCCAAACCACTTGGTCATTGTTTGACCATCAACAAAACATGGTAAGACCCAAAAGGGAAAAACAATATGAAAACAATATTAAGAATACAAGCAATAATAGATAGCTTCCATTGATAGCTGAGTAGTCAATTGAAAGCGAGTCCAAAATTCTAAACTATAATAAAATTTACTCAATTAACAGTGAGATTCAACACTAGACAAGCCCCCAAACCACTTGGTCATTGTTTGACCATCAACAAAACATGGTAAGACCCAAAAGGGAAAAACAACATGAAAACAATATTAAGAATACAAGCAATAATAGATAGCTTCCATTGATAGCTGAGTAGTCAATTGAAAGCGAGTCCAAAATTCTAAACTATAATAAAATTTACTCAACAGCCAGTTCAAATAGAAGAGGAAGAAAAGAAAAAAAAATTCTTATCATTTACTATTTCTTGAATTCAATTGACATACAATATTTTTTAGTACAGTCGAACCCTGTTATAGCAATCTATATAATGAATGAAAATTTTGGTCCCGCTATTTTCCTATTGCACGCAATTTAATTAGTATTGTGTCAGTTTAATGTAATCGATCTTAGTCAATTTAATTGATTAATGATCATTTTTAATAGATTTTATCATTTCTTTAATATATCATTATTGAATACAAATTGCAACTAATGATTTATACATTTTGTGAAATCTAGCATTTTTCTTAACGGTTCGGATATAGCGAACAAAACCTTTGGTCCCTTGAAGTTCATTATAACGGGGTTCAACTGTATTAAGGAATGACATGAAAAATGATTGTTTTCTGGAACAAAGTGACTATACAAGCTGCAAATAGAAGAGAAATAATATACCAGAGCCCAACAAGGCAAAATATTTTTAATTGGGGATTGGGGGGGGGGGGGGGGGAGAGGCCTGTTCAGGCATAAAGCTGATTAAACAAGAAACTAACATGAATACTTTTCAATCCATTAGAAGAAGAAATATTGAACTTAAGAATCTTATCAAATGGTTTTGGAATAGTGTAGAAGTTTTCTCCTCTTTTGTATACTGAAAAAAAAAAAAAACACTTTTCTCAGATAAAATCAATGCAATGCTAACAAACTTAAGAAATAAGAATTGGAAGATGTACTAGATTTGCCAATTAGAAAACAATGTTGATAGCTTTTCAAAGAGAAAGCACAAGATATATCTTTTTGATTGGATAGAAAAATTGCTTAAATATTATAAGTGTAAAAGCAAACTTTTAGAAAAACAAACTTTATTTAATATCATATTCTGTATCATACATTGTTATTATTTTACAGGAAATTTCGGAGACAAAAAAATCCACCAATCCAAATTTTTTTTTTTTTTTTTTTTTTTTAAAGGATTACATCAGATGAATACCAGACATGAAATATACATTACATTAAACCATGTAGTCCCATGGCCTTATTAAACTACAATAATTTTCCTGAAATGCCTTTAAGGCTTTCCTTGAAGTTAAAAAGGAACAGTTAGGTGCCATTTATGGTAAGCACCTTTAGTCCCACAGAGCTTCAATTACTGTTTACATAAAAATATTAACATAATGATAACAACAGTCAAATAATTTTGCAAACTCAAACAACCAATCCATCAGAAATTATGCAAAATTTGAGGAACACACAATTTGGAATATCAAGCAGACATAAGGTCTGGAAGTACCAATCAAAGATTAAAATAATTTTGGACTGTTCATCAATTATATGAGAAACTGAGTGGGTAGTTTTCTGAATTTAAAAGCCACTATATGATACATGTTGACAATACCATGACAAAGAGAAAGAGCAAAGAACAGAAACTATACATAAAAGGAGCTTGAAAATTATGTATAATTAATTTGAAAATCTAGAATTTCCGAAACATCAAGCAGGACCCAACATGGCACCAAGACCCTACTGAGTTTAATTCCTGCCGGTGGGGTTAGAACACAGTAGGCAGCCACTCTACGCCCTACCACAAGTAGCCCTACAGCAGGAGGCACAAGGTGGTCAGTAGCAAAAATCTAGAATTTAAGAAGACTCACAATAATTCGATTCATAATATAAATGAAAATCCTATCTGTATCAATCACTACATTGATGATACAAAGAATAAAACAGAAAATGAAATATCTTCACAATCAGGATATTAAATGACTTATTTAATTTCAGTAACACAATGAGAGGACAGAATACATAACTGTATTAACTTTGAAAATACACTAGAGGAGGATATTTTCTTCAAACAAGACTTCATATTTCCTTCAGACAGGAAAAACTTCAAAACCCCATTGAGCCAATTCAATACTATGTGCATATGAGAGGCTTTCACACAAGGTGATTAATCTTAGGAATAGGTTAACAAGTAATGGTAATTTAGGAGAATGCAAAAACAATAACAGAGTCTAGTATAGTGAGCACAGTCTCTCAAAGATTCATTTACTTGAAATGTTGAAATTTTGGATAAACATTAAATTTCAGTAAATAAAATATTTTTTAAGGCACAAATAATATAAAACTAAATCCCAGAACACTGAGGCTTACATAATTTTATCTCTTCATTTTTTCTAAAGGCAAAATAGAAGGGCAGTATGTCATAAATTTTGCAAGCTTCTTAAAAAATATCACTTTGCAGCTATGCTGATTATCAAACCGAAAATACCATAATAAATCATTAAAATGAAAGACATTCCAATACACTTAAGATAAATATGCAAGTACTTTAAATTGAAATATATTAAAATATAACAATGTCAAAGTGTACTTACTTTGTTGTACATGGGCTTTCCATGATATGTTATCATTGTACACTGATCACAATCTAATGTAATGGTTGTAGTATGAAATGATTCTTTGGGATGTTTCAGGTTAAATGATAAATCAGATACACCTCCTTCAAATATGCTTCGAAAGTAACGAGGAATTAAAGTTCTCCCTATTGCTGAAAACGAGAAAATCAGAAAAGTGAGAAAATTTAATAAATGCAATTAGTACATCAAACAGACAGCAATTAATAGGCCTTCAAAAAATATATTTTGCAAATGAGAACATACTTATTAAAAAATACAAAGAAAAAACACAAATTTAGTCTAATGGCATTCAAATAAAAAAAACTGATAAGAAACAGATATTGTAAGCAGAAACTCTTCTTCATTTACACAGTATGGGTCTGTAATGTAATCGGTCTCTAGAGCTTCGAACCTATCAGCAGGAAATTCACATCATTTGTTCACCAAACACTGACTTTTGTTCTTGGTGATGGAAAATGGTGCTTACAAGCTCACTAATGGCATTTGAGTCTGGCGATTTGGTTGACCATGAGAGCTCAATAGCATGTGTTAAAAACCATTGAAAGATCTCATTATAGCTATGAATGGGAGCATTATACTGTTGAAATGACTAGAATATGATGAAGTACATAGACATGGGATGAAGATTGATGATTACTTATAAAAAATAAAAAGCAGCATCCATAACCTTCAAATACTAGTGGAAGCAAACTGGACTATGATATTATATAAAAAACCATTAAATACCCCCCCCCCCCCCCACTCTCCGTTCCATCTGCTGATGCCAC
The DNA here is from genome assembly GCA_907164885.2 of Dolomedes plantarius. Classification (NCBI taxonomy): domain Eukaryota; kingdom Metazoa; phylum Arthropoda; class Arachnida; order Araneae; family Dolomedidae; genus Dolomedes; species Dolomedes plantarius. The sequence continues at coordinate 10,048,219 of OU015501.1, forward strand.
AAACATATTTGTCAGTTTGCGGCAAAAAGTAAGTATGAAACTACATGACATCTTTCTCTGCTGTTTATAGTCCAAATTAAATGATGTTTATAATCTTCGTGTCACTAGCCATGACTTTATGCTTTGAGAGTAAGTTAACATGACAGTTAACTTACTGTCATGTTAACTTACCTTAAAATGTTAACTTACTCTCAAAGTAAGTTAACTTACTTAAATGTTAACTTATTTTGAGAGTAAGTTAACATTTTAAGGTAAGTTAACATGACAGTGACATCTAATTCTGAGCAATCCTTGGGCACTGATTTGAATTTATTAGTTTCAAATCGGAGTCCTCTCCTGATTCGATTCTTACATGCAATAAATGGCTATAGCGCTTTGTTTGCCTTTATGTTCATACTGCTAGGGATATTGGGAGTACATCTACACATCACCAAGATCAGTTATTAACACACTGAAGGAGCTACACTGCAACTACAGAAAACATTAGCAATTTTTTCCCCTTTTTTTTCTCTGTGTATGTATGTTCATTTCAAGTATTATCAAGACTTATATAATTTAAAACATTAGCATTCTTTGAACATATCACCAAATAACAGAATGATGAAATACTGCTTAAGAATCTTTGAAAAATCATAGGTATAGGTTAGATTACACTGAAAACTTAAGCATTTTACAAAGGTACTCATATCACTATACGATAACGATGAATCTGAATTAATATGTTACCTTTTAGGGATATGTATAAATAAGTCCTGCAATATACCAGAACCAACTCTATTCTACATATTGTTAGTTTCAATAAATGACATAATGAATAAAGATACAAGAGAGTTGTCACAATTTCTTGGGTATAAAAATAAAAAATAAAGTACAAAACAAAATTTTAAAAATTTCCAAAACTTTAATTGTTTACTTTTGCAAAAGATGAATGACTAGCTACTTTAATCAAGCATATGTTCTGAATTTGAGTCAATAAAGCTCTTCTAACAATGTAAAAACTTTATGAAGTCTCTTTGTATAGAACTTTGAGGGTTGTAAATATAATACAGTGACTCCAGAAATTGAGGATATAGCAATATTTACCTAGATAAATTTCGATTCTAAAGCAAATAATCAATACTGATGGAGTATAATTGTTTTTATTTATAGACCAAGTAAATAATTCAATTTATGATAGACCAAAAAGCTGAAACTAACAATTTTAAAATGAAAATAAATAAGACATTTTAAACAAAAAAATAACAAAATAAACTGAGAATTCAGGAATACTTTCTATTATTTCTAACCTTTAAAAGAAAACGACAATACTTTGTAGCATGACCTTCTGCCCCCATTCTTACCTCCAAGCATCACAGAACTGCATTTACCAATTTTTTGGTTGCGACTGAAGATCTCTTTTCCCCATTCATCTTGTAGGATACATTTCAAATGATCTTTGCTTATTATTTCATGTCTGTGGACAGCTTTTTCGAGCAAAGATCACAAATTTTCAATGACATTGATTTCTGCAAACTGGGAAGGGGTTTGTAGTTACTTTTTAGAGTGGTAAAGTAACCACGTTTTACATTCTTTACTGTAAGCTTGGGATCATTGTGTTGTTGAAAAATAATTTTTTTGTCAACTTAACTGCACTCTCTTTGAGGCTTTTCTTGAGTATATCTAAATAAACCATTTGGTTCACAATAATATCAACAAACACAAGCTTTCTAACTATACATGTGGCCATATAGCCCCACACCATTGTCAATTCACCATCATGCTTGAGTAGTGGTATTATGTATTTTGGATGAAGGACTGTCTTTGGTTTTCTCCAAACCATTCAACAACCAACACTACCAAAATATTGAATTTGCTCTCGTCACTAAAAATAATCTTATTCAAAACTTTTACGGTATTAACAAGCAACATGGAGACAAGCATGTTAACATGCTTGTCTCCATGCTGCTCAAATTGTCCAATTTTTTCTGAGACCAGGATGTACCATTTCTTCCTTGGCTGCTCAATCACTTGATATGTCCCCAATAGCACAATTGCCTGAGAATTTGCCCATATGTCATCACCCACAGTCAACCAAAGACTGTAGAAACATATTCAATCTGTGTGAAAACATTTTATAGACAGCCATTCAGAATCTTAATTGCTCAGAGGTATACTGTGTGCAGCAGTTATAACTTCAAAAATTGGACAGACAAAATACTCTTTCTAACAAGTTCCTTTTCACCAACAAATCTGTAATGTCAATCATTTACACATTGCATCATATATCAACCACATAAATATCATAGCGTAACTCGTCTTTGTTAATGTTAAAATTCCATTGAGGGCTTGCGGCGGCCCAGTGGTACAGTGCGCTGATTTTCGGAGCTGAGGGTGCTCGGATTGAATCCTGGCGTCACACCACGGAAAAAAAAATGCCTCGTTCATGTCGTCCCTTCATAGGGGTAATGCTGTACGCCAATATGGTGCCCCCACAATAAAATGGGCAGTAAAATTGTGGCGCAGTATAGGCGAATGTTTGATGACAAGTGCCTCCACATTGGAAAAAAAATAAAAAATATTCCATTGAGTTTGTATGTGTCAGTGTGTGCACACACACTTTTTATTCTATTTTATCAGATTAAACATTTATATAAAAAAAACATTTATGAGACTATGTAGTCTGAAATGCTTGATTTTATGATAATATATTATAGCACTGGTCAAAAACGATTAATCATAGTAAAGATGTCTCTCAATCGGGACTTTCCTACTTCAGAGTATAGCCACAACACAGACATACCCAAAACAAAGGAACTCGACTTAGAAAACTACTACTCACTGACAAACTGCAGCAACCATAAATAAATTTTTTATGCTTTTTTTAATGCAAAAGAAATCTACTCATTTACTTTTAAAGAGAATTCTGTAAAAAATGCTTCTATAATATTTGATTCTTAAATCAGAGGTTAATAAAGAATACATATACTCTAAAATTACTAAGAGTACTGGAATGTTATCATAACACACATAACTCCATGAGGGGTTCCAACCTTTTTTGGTACAGATGTGTTAGACGCACATAGCTGCTAAGTTTGGCGATTTTGTTATTTTGTGACAATCCAGTTTGAAAGGCTAGTTGTGTGCATTTGTTTACGTGATATAATATGGCGGCCACGTTGTTGCGAAATATTAATGACGTATTTTAGATAGTATTAGATGTCGATTTTTAAGAGATAGGCATACTGTTGGGGTTGTTAGGGATATAAAGTGGGAGGCAAAATGAGGTTTTTTGCGGTTTATTTGAAATTAACTGTTAATTTAAAGGGTTAATTTAGATGTGGTTTAATGGACTTACATGTTGGTTATGTTATGCGTTTCTACGTTTGAGTTTTCGAAAACGTTGTGGTTGATTTAAAATGCAAGGGGTATAGATGTAGTACACGCAACAAACGCCAAAGGGCGATTTTTCGCCAAATCTGTTGGTTGTTTAGCAGTTTTTTTAGGGAAGCCAGTTTTTACTTTGTTGCCAATTTGTGTTTTTGTTGCTTTTAGGATTTTGTTGTTGCCAGATTTGGTGTTGTCTTCTATTTTGCATTATTTATAGGCACCGTGAATGGTTTTTTTACGTTCTTTAGTGTAGTAATATTATGTTGTGGCAACAGTTTTTGAATTTTGCGTTCTAAGTTAGAATTTTAGCTAGTAAGCAGCATGGATACAAATTAATCTGATTGTATATTCCAATTTATTTTTGTTCTTTTATTCATTATGCATGCAGTATTTAGTGTAATTGAGAAATACCAGGGGATCTTAGTGTCTAAAATAGAGGCAAATAGATCCTTTTTTTATATTCTATTGTCAACACGTATTATTTCAATTGAATTTATGTTTAATGAAGAAATATATATTTAACCAAGGTGTATTTTATGTTTATTTAAATGAGTTATTAGTTGCATTATAGTGACTTCTTTTAGCGAGGGGGTTGGGGGGTCGGCATCCCCCCCACCTAACAAATTTCTCATTGTTTTTAAGCTTTTATTTTTTGTATTTATGTGTATTTAAGATCCCATGTGCGCCTGCGAGTTTAATAAAGCCAGCAGAAAGTTTGTTTTCCAATTTATTACATTTACTACATCTGTTTCATATTTTGTTTACATTTCGCACTTTAAGCCTAACATGTCTGCGGAAACCCCCTTGGCGCCAAAACTTTTGGTGTAAACTTGTCGCCAAGGGAGGTGCATCTGACACATCTGTTCTCAAAACTTCATACAAATCACAATTTCAGGATTTTCCTATCTATTATTAAAATATTTTAATAAAATATCATAAATAAACTGGATAAACTTGAATGCTTAGTGGAAAGTATATAGCAAATGATCTCTAATTAGAGCACTAATATTTAGTTTAAAACTGGTATAAGCTATGGCTTTGTTTGAATTCAATTTACATGTTAAATAATTTTAATTTCCATAGTAAGAAACAATATCAGCAAAGAGGCATACCCACCTATCCCCAAGAATAAATTAAAATCTAAACTCGCACATAAAACTTCAAACCTTAACAAATAATGAAATAATTAAATAGTGCTATGAATGATTGTGTGGCACTTGTAAAATTGTTGCATCCGTCCTAGATGTAATGAGTTTATTACCACTGAGGATGCCTAATCAATGCCTGACAATGCATACTGACAACTTATGCTGCATCCGATTCAAAAAGGAGATGGATACATTTTTTAAAAAGTTTATTTTTGACACACACCAGACATCACCTGACCCAGAATGGAGATGAATATTATTTTGCAAAAGTTAATTTTTGATACTCACTAGAGCTTTGGGGGTTCCACTATGATCATCTTTAGCTACAACTTAAAGCTGATTCTGAGAATCTACAAACTCAATGGTTCTAGCAATGAACGCCCCATGTCCTAACAACTGATTATCATACAGCAATTGTAGCATTCAAAATTGGACTTTATAAAATGTAGAACTATTATTTGTTACCCTTTAAATATTTATAATCTTGAACTAACTTTAAGCTTTGAAGAATGAGAGAAATTTATTTTGTTATGTTCATTAGAATTGATTTTGAATGATCAACATCATCAGTAGTACACTAAAACAAATTCAGTTGGTTTCTTTTTTGGTACATTATAGTCAATTTGTCATATACAAGGACTAGTGAATCAAGACCTACCAAATGCCTACAAACAACGACCATTACAGGACATGATCCCACAGACTCTGGTATCAAATGTCTACAGCCTAGCTATTTAGCTGGCTATTTTCATTTAATAATTTTTTTTTTTTTAAATCACAAGTAAGTGAAGAAGATAACTGACATATGAGACATTCACAAGGCAAATCAATTAACTCCACTTAATTTTTTTTTTTTTTATTTAGTGTCAAAGCACTTGATTGACTCCTAACTTTTTATATTCATAATAAATTGCCCTAATAATAAGGATTAACACCATTAAATGACATTTTTTTTGGCCACCAAATTATAAATATTTTATTTCGGAAGCCAATCAAATTAACTCCATACTCTAATGTAATTGTTGTGATAATGCAATTTAAATGCAGAAGAAAGTACTTAATAATAATGGTAAATTGTTTAGAATTGTTTCATCTAAAAAAAAAGGAAAATAAATTAGTCGGTTACAGTCTAACTGCCATAGAAGTAAGTACTTGTGAATTATTAAACAACTATTATAATTTTTTTTCTGTAATAAAATAATTTGAAGACTTAATTGGATGTTATTACCTTTTCTCACTTGCTAAATTGATTAACTCCCTTAGTCCCACAAAAATTGTAATAATAATAACGATTACTCCAAGAATATTCTATTCATTTTATATATCATCATTAGACAAAAGCTACATCTGCAATAATGCATTCTATGATGTTTATTTAAATCTATATTTTAAAAGGAATTTTAAAAAACAATATATATTTTTTATCACTTTTTGTTTTATAGAGTTAATCGATTTGGCAAGTGAGCAGCTCATATGGACAACTGAATATGAAACCAATAATTAGTTTCATTTTTCAGCCGTAATGTAACTTTTTAAGAATACAAAAGCATCAATATGTCTGGTTAAAATTTTTGAGTAAAATTTTATAATGTATAGCTTTTCTCTCCAAGTAACAAAGCACTTTATTAGCTTTATAATGACATTCAATTACATCTTTTTTTTTCTTTTTTTTGCATAATTTCATTCTAGAATACACATCTATATTTAAGAATAACATACTCTAGTTATTATTATATTAAATTATTTACTGCCTGTTCTTGCAGATATTCCCCTACTTATTCATCCCTTTATTTTTTTAAAGAAATAGTTATCTAGTAATGGAGAATTAATTGTAGGCTCAGTTTTCAGAAGCCATAACTAAAATCCAAACTCATTATTACTGTCATATAAAGAATAAAAATTAATCGATTTTAATACATGAAATATTAAAATACATCTTAAGATGTGTTAGAAAAAAATTCTTCTAATTTTCAATCCTGTACATTCTCTAACTGATATATATATATATATATATATATATATATATATATATATATATATATATATATAAAGTCCTTTATACTCAAGTTCAAAAAATGAGTCAAATGAGTAATAAGTTTACTTACTATCAGAGCGTTACACAATCAGAGCGTATACTACAAAGCGTTAAGCGTAACAGGAGCATTTTATTCTCACAAAGAGTATTACAGCTCTGTAATGTATGATCAAGATGATGAAAAAAAAGATAAATTGTACCTACCATGGAAGACTTTCCATAGGTAAGTAGTACTATTTATGAAACATGCTAAGACTTAGACGCTAAATTTCATCTTAATATACAGAGGACCCTCAGCTATACCCTGGAGTCAGGGCCAGAGGAAATAAAGCATAACTGTCAATAAGTGATAAACACAATTACAGGTAAACCCAAAAGGGAAAAAAAAAAACTATCTTAAAAATCTATCTAAAAGCATAAGGAAATAAATTGAGAGTTACTTACCTTTAATGAAGTGTATTCCGTTTAAATTGACTTTCTAGCTATATTACATAAATTTATTTTTCCATTTAAAATCATGGTGAATAGTTTCAAACTTTATTTAAAAGATATCTACATTTATTTATTGTCTAATATTAACATTTACCTCGTTTCTAAGTAAAAGACAACTAGACGATTTCCAATGTAAACATTACACTAATATATATACCACAGACAACAAAATCTCACTTTTACATTCATGTTGCACCCTTATCAACCCAAGAAATGACAGTGATAATTAATTATACATGGATCTATGAATATATATCTATATACTCACAAATAAGGATATACAAATTCAATATGAAAATTTTTCAGGGGACCTAAAGAGTTAGTACTTTCTATTTTTGATGAAAGCTCTGAAATTAAAACTTCACTCCCAAAGAAGAGTTCATATATTTGTGTTTTACTTGATAGGCTTGAGTAAAGTAAAAAATCAAAAATTTTGTAATATTGATTCATAAATAAGATAAACAGAATTAATAATAAATAAAGGAAAATATAAAAGTTCTCATGTACTTTTTATTTTCTCAAATTATTAAAAAAAGACCCATTATTTAGAGACTAGGACACTAAATATTTTGCAGGAGTCCCAAGAACATGTAACATGCTTTGACCTATATCCCCCAGTATGTAAAACAATACTAGTCTTCTAAAGGTGATACGCAAATTTGAAAAAAAAAATGCAAATTTATAGTAATTGATTTTTATATAATTAAGTATCTTACCACACTTTACTGAGCATGAATATGCAGTATAAAATTAATTTTAAATAAATAAATAAATTTTAAAATGTTTTTATTCCTTATTTGCCTGTAATATGATATAGCAATGCTTTCACAGTTATTTACTGGTTTTCTCCACTACCGTTGAATTATTTTATTGCATTATTATTTAATGACATATACATTTAAAATTATAAAAATTTTGATTAATTAGAGATGATCTAGCTGAAGATTTTTTATGACTATAAGAAATAATCCAGATGCTGATACAAAATGTTATCCATTACATACTTAAGTTTAATCATGTGGTTGATATAACATTTATTTTTAATTTATATGAAAAATATAATCTGTCTTGTCTGATATGAATCTTAACATAAAAGTCAATGTATTAAACTACACATGTGACACTTACTATATCTTTTAGGCCCATCTTCTAAACAAAAAGTCAAAGTTAATGTAGCATCATCTTCAAAGAACTCTGTAGCAAAAGCATCCCACCAAAGACTATCACTTTCCTACAACAAACAGAAGTATACTCATTAAAAAAAGATTTTAATCTTAGACACAATTTAGATTATAGATATCTACAATGATTTATCTTTCAATAATATAAAGTATTTAATAAGTGGTGCACGGCCTTCATGTTACTTAAAATCATAAATAAAAAGCAGTTAAAGACCCTAATATTTTTATTAAGTAACAACTTTAATATAAGAGATTTTTAACCTCTCGCACTGACTCATAAAAAGACTGGAGAATTTTCCTCTTAAGATCAAACTAGCAAATGCATATTTTGGAATTATGCTTTACACAAAACAAAGTAGATTTTCAAGACATCTTTAAGATCATTGTATATTTTTAAAAATTACATTTTTTTTTTTTGGTTATCTTTAGACTTTTCTTATTTTATAGCACTAGACATCAATGATTTATGGTCTTGAATAAAATTAACTGCTAATGTATTCAAAATTAATGATAATACAAAAAACACAACCTTTTTTGAAACTTCTACCTAAATATATAAAAAAAAAGACAATAAAAAAATTAAATGCAAATATATGAACAGAAAACTATGGAGAGGATAATTCCTCAAAGCTTAGCATAGGGATTAAAGATTTGTAAGGTCAACTGGTGTACTAAACACAAATTATTTAACTATGTTAAAATAAAACTTAACATCTTCATCTTAAAATACATAATGACCCTGAGAAAGAAGAATAGAAATGCTTGACTTTCTGTGGAAAATCCTGTCCCACTACCTACCAAGTTTTGCTTAATTCGAACAAATGCAAAGAATCACTTAGGATCAAAAGAAATCAGTTAGATGTGTCTGTAAAGCAAGCAGAGTGCTGAAAATTCACTCAAATTTTTTAAATACATTTGCAAATTTAGATTTGTAATCAGATATTTTTCATCAGAATTTTTAAAGAAAAAAATTCCTTATATAAATTTAAATCTTAAAAATATATACCTCATTCTTTTGCCTTTATAAAATTACGAAACAAAATAAAAACATAAAAACCAGGCCAATTCTAATTACTATAACTACTCAATTGAGAGAGCAAAAAACAAGTAGCTAAGACACGAAAACTGTCAATTTACCATAAGTAGAAAAGTTTTATTATTTATTCTGTATACTACCATAATTATTGAGATCCGAAATTCGTAGAATGAAAATTATAAAACAGAAAATAAAACACAAGGGAAAACCATTTTCAGTTTTAATCAGAAGTAGAAAACTGATGTATTGGCAAAAACAAAACAAACACTTATGAATAAACATAAAGCAGTGTAAACAGAGCACTACAGAAAAGATATAAAATTGTAATCTCTCTAAAAGATTTAATAAAACTATATATATGAGAAGATAGTTATAAACTTATGATTAGAAAATATGATCAGGAAATAAATCAGAAAAATATGAAGGAAATTAATAAAGTAAAAAAAATTAATACAAATTACTGTAGATATGCACTACTACGGTTTTATTAACATACTATATAGTAAAATACAGATTACCATGTACTACAAGCAAATAATACCAGTTATTAAATTGGCACAAATTAGCCACTAAATTTATATCATTGATACTATAAGAATATCTCCATATAATTTATTCATATATATGTCAAAAATCATCCGAGTTTATTAAAAGTTTGAAATTCCGAATCTTTCGACACCATGCATATGAAGATAACACAAAATTTAGTATAATATAAATAAATATAGTTTCTATATAAAGTTAAATATGTATAGTAAATCATATGCACAAAGATTTTTAATATTCATTTAAAGTAACATAAAGAAACTCAAAAAGTTTTGTAAATATTGTATGTATTCAAAGATGCAATCAACAACATGAAATACTAGAAAATAAATTTTACATTATGACTAGATGTCAGTATGGCAAAATACATGTATAAATTGTTTTGACTTGACTGGAAAAGGGTAATTACAATCACTGAAAAAAAATATGCATCAAATGTTGCAAGGAAAATTTCTCTGATTTAACAGTTTTGCTAAAGATACATTGAAATATCAATAAAGTGGTCATGTGATAAGATAAACAAAGTATGGGAAAAATTTAGTACAACTTGTCAAATAATTAGTTTGACTAATTACAACAGTGAATATTTATTAGATGTGTGTTATAGCAATGAATTCACAAATTGGCAAAATGCCTAGTCATGAAAAAGTATTTTACCTTGATTTTCCGGTTCTAAGGAAATGAGCAAATCCACAGGCAGGATGCATTTTAAGACAGGCAAGAATAACACATGCAACAAGCCACATAATTAAGACATATGCTGTATAAATAAAAAAGTTAACTTACGTCAGTTCTCTGCTGTAAACGCTTGTTCATCTCATAAATTCTATAATCAGGCTGTCCAAAGTAAGGGGTTTGTCTCCTGAAATAGGACGAGAAAGGAGAGGAATAGAATGGGTCCATAGCAGGGCCACCAGGAATTGGTTGGCTGAACATTTGCTTCATTTGACAAGATTCACGCGCATAACGAAAATGAATACAAATATAGACTCAAAGAGAGTCTATAGCAGTCAGTGTTCACCACATGACAGAATCAACAAATGCATGAATGCATGATCTTTTGCAACATATATTGATTCGTGTGACATGAAATTAATGTAGCGATTGGGATTATGATTTACAAATCCGCTCTGCATGATTCGGAAGTATTGGTTTTTAGGTATGTAATATACCTTTTCAGATCAGAGAAACTATAGTTTTATACGTTACAAACATCAAACAGATCAAGCTTACTACGAAACATAAATATGTCACGCGGAATTTAAAAGTACGTTTGAGGGACGCTTATTTAGCAGTCAGCTTACTGCATGTTTATGTGTCCCAGAATAAGTAATGTAGCAAATAATTCATGTCACTGGATATGATTGCACACATACATCGAACTTAAATAATATTTAAAACATCAACAATTTCACATTTCGTAAATTCAGCCATCTGTCTTCTTGCACACGAAGATAACACCACAAAATCGATCGCTCCACCATCTTCAGCAGTACGAGCGCGCCACCTACTAGTATTGACCGTGAAAGTAACAATTTATCCACGTAACCGTAAAGAAATGTAACGTGTTGATGCAATGTTTTACTAATATATTTTTCTTCACGGAAGTTTAAAAAAGTAATAACATACGCTCGAAAATTTCTCGAAAAAAAGCCTAAAATAATATGTGATTTTTTGAAATTCACATATAACTCATGTCAAATAAATTCACATACGGATCTGAAACTGACATACAACTTCTACTTTAACTTTTTTTAAAAGATAACCGTTGAGTAACATGACAATCCTGATTTTCTGCATTCAAATGTATGCCTTAGAAACAAAATGATCGGTACCTTTACTGCATTCGCTCTTTTTTTATGAGAAATATTCTAAGGCTTGTTATATTTTTGTCACTTCTGATTAACATATCTTTGCTTGGACTGAGTTCGATAAAAGACTGGATTCAAGCTCTGAGGGTAAAAGGGTAAAACAAATAATGGTTTATTTAGACTCGTCGATGATATGGAAAGGAAATAATAAAAATCCTTGAATGGACGTACATAAAATTTTAAAATTTGAAATCAATACTTCCGTAATATCACCAGTTGTTTCTTAACTATGAACAGCGAAAAAACGCTACAAAGAAATTTTTACTGTTATTTGTCCTTTATTTTTCAAGTCCATATTTATATTCCAATGGATTTCAAAATTGATAAGTACACATACTGAAATATTCAGTTTCATTTTTTCCCGAATTTTATTTGTAATTGGTTACTTTTCTCCAATTTCTATTGCTATGAGTAGTTTATGAGTAACTCTCTGATTCAGTGAATCACGTTTCAGATTTTCTCGTAGACAATTCGTGTATAATTTATATGTTTAAATAAATAAAATAGTCATATGTTAAGACAGAGCTTCGGTGCCAATTAGAAGCTACTGTATTGATAAAAAATAAAATAAAAAATAAAGTAATTTTTGACGGAAATATTCCAGAGTTACAGTGGAGCATTACTCTCACTATGAATTGTAAATTTTTTCCTCAGTTATCATTGGAAAGAGTCAGTGAGTTTATATATATATATAATTAAAAGCAGAGAGTATTTGAATTTGTGGCTTCCATTATCAGCGGAATCCCATTCAGTTCTTCTCATCTATAGAATTATGTTTAAAAATATGGGGAAATTTGCTCTTAGTTCTATCTGCCAGACTATACACTTCTTTTAAAAAATTCAAATAGAAATATAAATCTCCGAAAAAAAATTGCTATTGATTTTTTTATAGATTATTAATGTATGCTTAAAACAAATTATGATGATGACAAATAGAGAATGGGTAAATTTACATGTGATGAAAAAATTGGAAGAAATTTATTTTATACATAATCTTGGTTTTGGGTATCTATACCTATGTGGGTTGTTGTTTCATAGCGATATGCTAAAGTATGCATCTGTAATTCAATGTAACTGTTTAATTACAATCAAATATAAATCAAACAGCCCAACTTACTTGGTAATTCTTGAGGTTAGAATCTTTCTCTTTCAAAGATGTATCAGAAGTAATTTTAATTTAGGTGTACGTTGAAAAGTAACGTTAATTTTTGCACAGAAAGTAAAACGAGATTCACTTATTGACTGACATTTCGCATAAGTTATGTAGCCAAAGAACTCTTTTTTTTGTTTATAGGGGAAAGGCACCCTCTTTACGAAAACATAATTACGAAAACAAACATAAGAGTTATCTTTTGTCAAGACATTGTAAATACAGACCGAAATTTCTGGGAGAGTCCAAGGCCGCTTGTTTCCCCTCTGTCAATAATTCAGTCCGTCAGTTACAAACAATATCAAGTTCATTATTTGCTCTTATCAGTGAATAAAGACAGATGATTGGTTTTTCGACGTATCGTCGAATGAAAGTGAATGTTTTTAACTAAAAGAATACGGATTAGATCATAGGTTCCCAAAGTGGTCCAGGTGGACCCCCAGGGGTCCATAGGAGACAACACGGGGGTCCACGTAGACGTGAAAAGAAAACAGGGGTTCACAAGTTGTAAGTGGGGGGTCTACAAAAAATTTTCTGGTTTTCATAATAAAGAACAAAAATTTTGGCTTGGATTTACCTATCAACGTAAGATAGGTGCTCAAAAATATTCGAGACCCAGTTCAAACACAGAATTGAATAGAACAATAGATAATAGTACAAGTGTACACCACATGTCGAGACTTGCAAAGTGCCGCCCGTGCACCCGCTCGTTAACTTGCAGTTACAAGGGGACAGCCTTAATTTAATAAAAACAAAGGGTGTAATTTCGGCTTTTCTTGGTAAATTGAAATTAATGAAGCAAAATATTAGTCGGCGCGAATTCTCCCAGTTTCCGCACTTGTCACAGATAGAATGTCTTGATGAGGATATTCAGACATACGCTCAACATTTAAATACTCTGCATGATGACTTCAATAGATTTGAAGATATTCTGACGATGGAAATACCACCATGGATCATAACCCCATTTGATGAAACGGAAGAGTCGAATGTAGTATTACAAGAGGAGCTACTTGAACTCAGCACCAACGAGGAACTGAAGGTGAAATTTAAAAAAGGCTATCAAACATTTTGGCTGCAGGCAGAAATCCCCGAAAAATATCCTGGGCTGTGGGAAATTGCGAGAAAATTTTTGATAGCGTTTCCCTCGTCATATCTTGTCGAAAGAAGTTTTAGTGCCGTTACCAACCTGTTAACAAAAAAAAAAGGAGCAGATTGAACATCACAGAACGGGGAGATTTGAGATTACTTCTTACAAAACTGAAGCCAAATATTGATAATTTGCTGTCAATTCATCCAGTACATCCGTCTCATTAAAAGTATGACTATTTTTTATTGTTGATTTACATTTCAGAGTTCATTGTTGATTTTTTGTCAATTGTTGATTGTTTGTAATAATAAATGTTTATAATTTTGTATAACCACAAGTATTATTTTAATAAATAGGACACAAGAAAATGTGCAACTATTTTTTTCTTCTTAACACCCCCAATTTAGGGTGATATTTTTTAGGAGTTTTGGGAATACAGTAGAAATGTAGCAGCAGGGGGTCTACCGAAAATAGTAAAACTTTGAAAGTGGTCCACGAGAAAAAAAAGTTTGGGAACCTCTGGATTAGATAGAGTCAGCAATTTAGACCTTTTGAGCAGTGATCTGTAAAGCAGAAAAGATGACGATCAAAACTTTATTTCAAAAATTACATAAAGGTCAGTATCTAAGAAATGGATAATAACGCTTCCCATTCTAATTGCTTAGGCTCTGTTTGTTGTTGTTGTTGTTGCCTGTTTTCCCTTCATGTGACTAAATATTATCATGCTCAGTGATTATGCCTTTCCATTTCATAAACCAGTTTGATCTTCACATGGGCATCTCAGTCGTTCTAGATATAATTAATCCTATGAAATAATTTCGATTTATAGTCTGAAACTCCAGGTATTTTCATAGGTGGATTTACGAAACACACCGTCAAGAGCTGAAGCCAGATTTGGAGAAAACATTCTTAGCTGGTTTCTAGGTCTTACGCGAGGCTCCTGCACGAAGGGTAGCCCAGGGCCCTATAGCTCACGGGCTCGGAATATCTTTCTTCATTTACCCCACTCTTCTCGGGCCTGATTTGGCAAGCATGTCATGAAATAATGTTAGAGATTAAAATATCTTATTGTGGCGGAATTTGACGGTCTGACAAGTCTCCAAAACTCAGTGGGCGCGGGGTAATCATAAGATTATTGTTGTAAAGCTGTATTCATGGCGACTTATTAGAAATGTATAAAAGCTACCGTTTATTCCCAGTAATTACGACTCGCGTCGCCCAATGACTACATGGTTAAGGTATCAGCCTGCTACGCCAGGAGATCGGGTTCCATTCCCGAATAAGACTTGGTTGTAATCTGGGGAACTCGTCAGTCTTCCGCCTGCAATAGGAGCCCCGTGTAAAAAGGAGAGTTGCAATCCCCTGTCGATCACCGGTGTCATTAATTGTAAATAAAAAATTCTTTTGTATTTGTGTCTTTCTTTGCCTTCTGTTCATGTGTACACCGGACAGGGGTCTGAGTAGTCAGCCCCAGGAACCTTAGAAACAACAACAACAACAATTATGATTCGCAGATAGTCATAAAATAACATCATATTGTCATAGAAATAATCGTATTCCCATGACTCTAAATTTTTGCAAGACATACGTTATTATGACGTCTGTATTAATTCTGTTGAGCGGAAACTTGTTTCCTTGATTAGGGAAGCTATCTTCGTGCGAATATCACGTTATTTAAAACGTGCTTCAGCTTATACTTAAATTTTGATGATAGTTTCCCATCCTACATTTTGTCTGTTTCTTTCTTACTTTTCTTTTCCCTTTTAAACTTATCCATGATTAGAAATTGAATACAATTTAGCACTTGGAAAGAAGATTCTCTAAATATACTAGTAAAATCAAAATGTTTTCACTGTCTACTATTGAAACCAGGATATAATTAGACAGCAACTTCACACATATATCATCATATTTGATGACTTCAAGAAAAATATAAAATGAAGAACCTTGAAAAGCTTACTGCACAACAGATAATTTCAAAATAGTCTTATTCCTGAGCCGAGCGATTTCAAATACTCTTAGCAAGGGTACGGAACCTTTTACCTAGTGAGATTCCCCTATATTTTGAGGGTATGTTTCAGGTCATGACTTTTGGGTCCTTCAGCAAGTTATTTTAAAGATTATAAATCTGCAATGTTACAGAGGCGTAACTGGAGGTCTATAGATCTGGACAAGGTTTCAGCTCTATGTTTTATTGACAAAAGCTTTAATGACGTAGCGATGTTGAAAAACTTTATTTTATATCTTCTGGCTGGAGCCTCTTATAAGAGGCTCCAGCCAAAAGTCATTTATTAATATTAAATCTGCTGGTTATAACAAGCAGATTTAATATTAATTTTGAACGGGTTTTCATGAATACAAAATAAATACCAATCAGGACTGAAATTCTAAAAAAGCGTTTGCTATGTGTAGTTCACTGATATTTCAATAACAAAATCGTCATCAAGTAACGTTCTTTAACAAGTAATTGCTTCAACAACACACAGTGAAAATCATGTTTACAAATCCAGCCTCAGATTTTTTAACGTACATTTATCTTTATGCAGATTACAATCTTTCAGTATCGTTTCCAAAAGCATGACGTGCTTCTCTTGAGAAAAGCCATCATAGCTGGCGCACTTTTTGAAAACAAATATTTTTCAAGCGATTGCCACATTCAAATTTGATCATCTGTTCCAGTTCATATATTAAAATTTTGAAAATTTTATAACGTTGCATCCCACTTCTACAGTATACTGAGAAAGGGTAAAAACTTAAGGGTAATCAGAGGGAATTATTTTTTACACTTGGGGATCCAATGCAGGGTGAAGAATCTCATGGATTAGAGACATTACTTCAAAATTCTTTTCAATGGCCTACACACTTTCTTAATTATTTAGAGTAGTTCAAATAAAAAAGTGTTACACCAAAGTTCATTTTAATATTATATGCAAGTCAGAAATGAGTTAGGTATATATTTATTTACATAATGTACCGGGTGGCCAGAATTAAAACACCCCTACTCTGACCTCCCTGTATAGCGAACTACTCAGTGTAAAGGCTTCAAATTTTGTACACATACTATTCAAGACATAGGGAAACGGATTACATTGGGACAATAATTCAAGAAAGCACCGATAGATGGCGCTGTACAACTGGACTGAAATGCTGAAAAAACACATTTTATTAGAACGTACCAAACATTCATGTGACAAGGACCTTATCGACGCAATGGAGGGAATGCTGCCCAGTATGGTTCTCTTCTTGAAGATGTAAAATATGCAGTCTGTGGACAGCTTGTTCAACTGCGGATCGTAACCGCTCAACTAAAATGCTTCTTACATGCAAAGTGATAACGTCTTTCAAGTCTGCCAAGGTTACGAGACGTCCTCGATAAACAAGAGTTTTTGAGTGTCCCCACAGCCAAAAATATCACAGTTTAAGTTCCGGAGAACGAGATGGCCAAGTTGTCGGAAACGCACGACTGATTATTCTGTCATTAGTGAAACGTTACCGAAGAAACTGCTGTACGCAGTGTGTGGAGATGCTCCATTTTGCACAAAAGTATTTGAATCAAGACATTGCCGCTGTTGCAAATGGGGTACAACAAAAGTCGCTCCACAGAATCTGCCATCGCCATGATGCCCCACTTCAATTGTAGCAAGAAATGTCAATGCAAAGGTCACTCGTTTCTCCCTGTCGATGGCCAGCAACTGTTATGGCTGATTTTGTACGGGAAACAACGCATCATTTTTTCCAGTACGTTCCACACTGTGCTATTGGGAACATCCAAGTGTCGTGACACTGCACGTGTACTAATACAGCCTACAACATTATCCATTGATTGTTCAACAATAGCGGTGGCGACATTTCCAACGACATCTGAACGAACAGGAGTGGATCGGGACCGCGAATTGCTCACGAAGTCGGTTACAGTTTTACCTATTCTAGGCTACGCTGCTATCGCCATCTACATTAGAGAATAATTAACAATTGCTTAGCACGAAAGATATGAATATGAATAAACGGGAAAAAATTACTAACTTTTTCAATACTATTTTTCATTTAATTGTGTAAATGCTAAGTATTCAACACATACTGACGCAGAAAAAAGTTACTTCTTTCAATAAATTTAGAAAATACAAAAATTGACATTAACTTTAAACAACTGGTGCTAGTTAATGATTTTTAATTTGCATTTTTTAATGTATAATATATAGAACTTTAATTGGATTCTGGCCCAAAATTCCAGAAAATATATATTTTTAAGTTATCAAATTATGTACAAACTGAGGTAAATAAATTTATAATTTTATTTCATAATAACTATATAAATTATATGATTATAACTTATGATTTTTTAGGCACACTGCCTTAGGTACAAGTAACTGTACAAATTTGTTGAATAATATAAAAGTTTTTCTCTTTTTTTGTCATGTACCAGACATCTTGAAATGAAAATTCTGATTTTTTTTTATAAGCTATATAAGAAAAAAAAGTTCGTATTTTTTCTAAAAAACACTGTTGTTGGATCTGTTTGAACTATGTAAGTAAAACTAGTAAACAATATGAATTATAAATTTTGTGAACAATAAATATAATTGCTTAACAGTAATACGGCGAAGCTATTAAGTAGCTTTCATTGTTGGAATGGCCTTTATCAGAAAATCATAACGAAGGATTTATATTTGTTGTAACAGTTGTAGCTGAGGTGGCAAATGCAATAAAATTTTAAAATGTATCAGGATGAACTCAAAAGTATGTGGTAAATATAAATTAAAATTTTGGAGGAATTTCTGTACTTAAAGATGGGTACCAAGTCCTGTTATTATCTTTTTTTTTCTAGATCCACCTTAGAAAGACACTTTTTAATATACCCATGCAGCAACAAGAAATCAGATTAAATGAGAAAGTCTTAGAAAGGTTATTTAATACGATTTATACTTTTATAAAAAGAGAAGGGAGTCAGCACATCAGATAGATGTTAAAAATTAAATACTTCATTTAAAAAGTTTTAAAGCCTTAGGCAAAGTTTTCTTTACATAGATTTTCATTTAATTTTTAAAATTAAATACTTCGTTTAAAAAGTTTTAAAGACTTAGGCAAAGTTTTCTTTACATAGATTTTCATTCAATTTTTAAATTCAAAGTCAGTTAGATAGAAACAGAAAAAGTAATTAAAGAAATCAAAATTACTATGGAGACAAAATTTTTAATTTTTTTTTATTATTCAAACAGATATTTATTTGTTATATGAGTGGTCAAAATTTGTATTGATACATATAACTTCACTCTTTGAGAGCAAACCCTCTTTAATACTTTCTGATTCGTTAACTGTAGGATTTTTGAGTCTGGAACTACTGCACTTCTTCCTTTTAGTAGAAAAATATCCTTTTTGTTTCATTATTTTCTTTTTGATATTAACGTATGAATTTCCATTTACTTTTCTCTCCTTTACTTTTTTAATACTTTTATTACAAACATCCAGAATGTTGTTCAGGTTGTAATGAACTAAATCACTCTGTTGTGGAGTAAATGTTACATTCATCGAGTTACTTGTACTGAATAGAAAAAGAATTTTCGATTCAGTACAAGTTAATTGAAGTACATTAACTCAATACATCATTAATTAAATACAAATCAGTAGTTTTTAATCACTACAATGAAATCCCTTACCGCTAAAATTATTAAATTATTTCAAAATCTCTACTTTTTGTAGATCATTATGGGTATGAACAGATTTTAAATGTCTTTTCAAATTGAAATGACGCGAAAAGATTTTATTACAATATGTACAATTGAAATTATTTTGATCATCCATTTTATAATGTACTACGCATGAAACACGTGGTCCAAAAGTTTACAAAACAACGTAAAATTATTCTATGCAATAGATGGCGCTACAGTACTCATGAGACAGCAGACAACGGATCTGTGATGAGCAATTCGCGGTCCCGATCCACTCCTGAACGAACCTGTTTGCGCCCTCAACCCGGTTGAAATCCAAGATGTCCAGTTTTCTTGAATCGAGAGATCATTCTAATGAGACCTTGTGGAAGAAATGGTTCTTTGCGTAAATTCTTAAGTCGGCGAAACTCTCGAAGTGCAGCTGCAGCATTTCCTTTGTTTTCATAAAAGAACACAACAAGCAAAGCGCTTTCTAATAGCGTGATAAAAATGACATTTCCCAGTTTTATCCTCTTTTATACCCAGAACATAGCTGCAAACCATGGGTTTATGCAAATTTTTGTGCTTACAGTGCGAAATTGCAGTTACAATGACAGTTTAAGCTTCTTCTTATTTTCTCTTTTTTTTTTCATGAGGGTTATAGAAATTAAAAAAGAAAAATTTCATTTTGCATATTTTTATTATTGTTATTGCCCTTTTTTCATATTTTCTGTTCTACATCTGGGAGCATCCAGATTCGTCCAGGACAGGCCATGGTTTGGCTCTAGGTCCATTTCCCCAGATTCCATTCAGTACTCTTTGGAAGTTCCAACTTGTAGGCTTTGAGATCTTCAACAAATCACTTTTAACCTGACCACTCATGATTATCACCTGTCATGAAATGGGTGGATTTCTCGGGAGGTAAAAAGGGGGAAACAGTCCCGTTTCTATATGGACTACCAGCGAAAATGTATGACTAGAAAATACAAAAATTTGCATAAATAATGCCTAAACGTTCATAGTGACAAAATTAAAAAACAGCGTTAGGTATGTGGATGTAAAATCTCAGAAACCTTTGTTGATTGTTCTTTAATTGTAAAACATGAATAGATTTAAGAACGATCCCACAAAAACTTTATTTATAAAGTTTTACGTATAGAGCTTTATTATTTTGGTTTTAGGTAATAGATGTCATCCACAGAAACCCATAACTTTGATTCCAATAAATTTTTCTGTGCTTGGATTCCATAAACTGTGTGAATGGTTATTTTCGAAATTCTCTGATCTCGACTAGCACAATATTATAACTCTCAAACTAGTACACCGGCTTAATTCGTTTAAAATCCATAAAGTACAGAGATAGATAGAGTAGAAAAATAACGAATCAAACTGATAAGCGGAAGTACAGCTGATTGAAACAAGCTTATTTATATATTTCTAAATACGAGTAAATATACATATTTGACGGTTTTTTATATATATAAACCTTTCATGACTAATTGTAAGAAAAGTAGAGATAGTGTTTGTATATGGCCCAACTTGAATTGGATATACCGAATGGGAGATTTTTTTAATGTTTGGTTACTCGCATGGACACTATGAGGCAAGCTAGATAAACAGTATATGTTGAACACGATCATATTGCATAATTTTGATTCAAGACACATGCTCAAAAATTCCTCGTATAAATACTATACAAGAAATCAAATCTATCGAATGGGGATTATACGTACTTGTATAGGCTACGGAGTTTTCAAATTTACGGGTCAATAATGGTAAGGGATAAAACTTCTCCGTTCATCTAATTTAGGATATAATTATAAGTTTCCATAAAGTATATTAAACTTTTATCCCGTCATAGCAAATTTTAATGCAGACCAAAAATAAAACTGGTAAACGTTATTGGATAACAATATTTTCATTGAGATTTATGGGCGGGATTAGTATTTCCATGATTGGTAGGTCACTGAGTGTTTCATGCTGACATTTGGACAAATCTACATGAGATTTCGAGACCCTACAATTATATCATTTTAACTCCCAAATGTCTTGCTACACGATCAGAAATGTCTTGTAAATACGAGGAATTCATACTTTAAGGTAGGTTTCGTTTTCCTCGAACTTTTTCAAACATTCTGAAACACGTGTCTACGCAAAACTTCCAAATAAGATATTCTTTGTTTCCTGTTTTAGATATCCTTTACCAAAATTAATAAAATCGAAAAATCCTAAATCTGTACTTCAAATATTGTTATTATTTTAATGTTAAGAATTTTATATTTCTGCACGCATAAGTCTGTGCATGCATTTTAGATTGTGTACATTATGTTCGTAATTATTTTTATATTTATGGCAATCTTATTTTCCTACTCTGTTGCGTAAGATGAATACAAATCTGTGTAATACATAGTTCTCTGTTAAAACTGGAATACTTTTAATATTTGTCCCTTCTAACCAGCATTAACAAGAAAAAATTTGATTTAATTTGATTGCAGGATTCAAAACAATTGCCGATTGCTGATGTTACAGCAAATGTTTGAAGGAGGGAGGAACGTCTCATGACAGTCTTATGTATGTCTATGATATCTCTTGACGAATCCTCATTCTACGAAGTTAAAAGACTTATTGTTTATAACTTCCTTCTTTAAATTTTGCAACAAAGAAGAGTTTAAATAAGACTTCACAAACTTTTTTACCATAAAATAGAATATATTTTTTACATGGACGAAAGACAAACAGAATCCTATCTGAATAATTTTTAGAACCCACATAGATATTTAATAATTACGTGTTATATAATTTTAACAATATTGATTTCAATAAGAGGCTTAAAAATTTATATTCCTCCCTGCTATAGAACTCAAGTTTCTTCAATTAGTGTTAAAGATGAAGAAAAAGAATTTTCAACTTATGTTGATAAAACCCAGATATTCGTTTTGAACAGATGTTACTTTTTGTCATCCTATCCTCTTTTGTGTAACTTATCGATAAACATTTTAGTAGACATTTAACACTCCTCAAAAGTTTTTAATTTAAATATTTATTAACAAGAAAAACATTAATAAATGGTTTAAATACAGCAGTTGAAGATTTTAAAAGTAATCAGAACTTGGAACAAATAAAATAACTTCTAACGTAATCTGTTAAGCGACTACCTACCCCCTGTTTCTTTATATCTATATCCATACGACCTACCTATTTAACTAGGTATATTAATAAGACATATCTTGTAAGAGACATTTTCCCTCAATTGAAATTCCTCGTTTATTATTGCAATAAAATACAGACGTAAATAGATTGTTGAATTAACAAAACTTAGTAATGAGAGTTCTCTGCAACTTTGGACGTTAAGTTTCTCTCTTATAATAAACAACTAAATATATTAAATGGTTCATTAAGTCATTTAGACATTTCTCTCAGAATTCCAAACTATGAAACTAATTAAATTCCTCCATCCGCCCTCTTTAAATACATGTACCAAGAACGAAACAGTATTGCTTAAATTGCAACTAGTTACAAACATTTGTCTGAAAGTTGAAAGAGATTATCTCTGAAAGTTAGGTTTTCTCCATTCATGTTCACTAAATGATTCTCAAGTATCTTCAGTTTTCGAACATTTCGTTTTGAAAGGATCTTGCCCTGAATATTGCAAATATTTTAGTCATGAGGTGTTTTGTTCACCTTTAGCTTTTAATGGAAGTCTTCAGTGATACGATGAAAAATTTCATTAGTTTCTAGCCGAAGAGAAGTGTTGCCAGATTACAATTGCGGGTTTCGGTAAATAAATGAATGCATGTTCATATACACAAACACATTTACGAACAGATATATTTTAGAACAAAGGTATACATACTGAAAGAGTATGTATTTGAAGTTTTTGTATTTAAATACGAGGATTGGGTGTCAAACAGAGGCAAGATAATGTTAAGGAAGAAAATATTTATAGACATACCAACAGAAGGTTTGCATGTTTTCATTAAAGTCACCTCAAATATTTATAACATTTCACCACTTATATGAAAGGCGTGAATACTATTCACTGAGCCATTTTTGTAGTTTTTTGCATATGTGCGCCCTTATGTTTGGAGAATGTCGTACATTGGGTGAAAATGCTTTCTCATGAATAGTTATTTCAATTTTTAAAGTCACTTCTAGAGAATGTGGCGGATGATTGTGTACCTCCCGCTACAACCTGATTACAAATTTTTAACGGAGCAACAGTATAATATCAAGCGTTTTGTTAGACAAGGATAATGCCCTTGGAAACGAGACCTCTCTTCCCACCTAATATGACTTAGATAAGGAATAAAGTGCGTGGTCATGTTTTTTCTATCCGTTTTTCCAAGCTCTTTATAACATTCTGCAGCTTCTTATACCGAAAGTCCATGCTGTTGGCATATGTAGATTCACTCGCGTAATACAATATGCTTGATCTGGTGGAAGATAATGAGTAATATAAAATCTTTGCATGAAATTCCTTTTCCTTAGTTCATGCACTGTTTCTGTTGTCAAATAAGTCGGCAATTTGAAGTTCATATATTTTCCCGAACCCTTGCCTCTTCTACATGATTTCAATTTCTTCTATAAAATGTATAATATCAGACTAAGTCACAAAGCTTCAACTGAAATAAGTATTATTGGATACATTCTTTATTGCTGACTAACAAATCAAAGTTTTGTTATTAGCGTCATTTCATTTCTTAAAGCTTCAGCGAATTGAACGTACAGGGAAACACAAAGTTACATAAATCTGTGGAAAAAGTTTGACAGCTGATACGCAAACGTTTGGCCTACCCCTGAAGTTAACCGCAGTCTGTGAATGGATGAAGGAATTCAACAAACTTTATTCATTAAAACGTTTAAAGGATAATATTGAATTTAAATTATTTTCAAATGATAATTCAATGTTAAATTTCAAATTGAAATAGTTCACTTTTTAAGAAAAAAAAAGTTATAGAAATGGATAGACTGTTTTCTGCTACACAGACTCGAAACTTGGTATTTTTCTTTTCAGCTCTTAAATGCAAGCCAACAATCAGTGAGGGGTTGCTCATCCACAAGGCACTTCCAAATGCATGCCAGTCTTGTGTTCACGAAGTAGACATGCATGAATACCTTTTTAATAAAATAGTTCAAATTCTGAAACAATAGTTTCGTTAAAAATTTTTGCCATTGTTGCATGGGAAGGTGCAATTGTTGGTTGGTGGAACTGAGAGCCGATACTCTTTTTCCGTAACAACTCTTCAGAGGAATTTTGCCTCATACAGCGAGGCACAGTAGGTTATTTAACCCTTGAATGTGCTAAGGGTTGAATGCGAGAGAAGCGAAGGTCTAGAGCAAGCGTCTCAAACTCAAAAGCTGACATGGGCCAAATAAACAAGGTTTAAGTTTATGTGGGCCTAAAAAAAAAACAGGAAAACTTAAAAATCAAATTTCGTAGTAACGTAGTTTTATTTTGAAAAGTATAGTGTAAAAATAATAAACAACAATAATATTAATGACACTTTTTGTTCTTGAACATTAACTTACCAGGCACTGAATAATTGCACCAATTAATAAGCGTTCTCCGGAAGCGAAATATAACCTGTCTATCACCCACCAAACAAATCACTTCGTTCAAGACTTCTTACTGACCACACTACTGGTCTGGCATGTGGTAGTCGTCTGCTAAAATACTCAATGCTATTTGGGGGGGGGGGGGATGGTAAGCCTAAGCGTAAGGTGCATAAGGTGGCATGATATTTACATACCGTTATATTAGCTGGGCTTGGGCGGCCCAAATAAACGCTGAGGACCGCGAGTTTGACATGCCTGATTTAAAGTCATCTCTGGTGTCACTTTTAGCTAATGGGATGCCGAAAAAAAAATGATAAACTCGTACAACGGTTTTGCTGACGCCATCGCTTTCTCAATTAATTTGAAACCGGCGGACCCGTGTTCGTTTTCGGGATGCATTTGGCAGAGCATACTCTTCTGGGATTCAAAATACTTTAGGAATGACTTTCATGAAGTCATTCCTAATGAACTTCATGAATATGGTGCGTGGTGAACCCCGTATCGCCTCGCTCTCTTCGGGATTTTAAAAAAACTCGCAAATTCGAGAATCCTTGCCGCTCTCTGATACCCGATGCGTGAGGAGCACGTGAGATAGTCCCGAAACTTCCGTGAGTCTTTGATCGGTAGCGGGAAAATCGGTAATTTCGATAATTGACCGCTTTCACGATTAATTCGGAATCGGCGCCAACGGTGTATTTTTCGGCTTTCTGGGAAGAGGTCTTTTGGAAAAATAAACCTTTGGCATGAATTAGAGGCGTTTCTAGTGCTACTTCTTACCAATAAGGTGCCTCCCCCAAGAAAAACAAACAAATAACCCGATAAACTGGTACGGCAGTTTGGTTCATCGCTTTCTCGAGTAATCTGAAAAGCTGCGCTCACGTGTTCGTTTTTCGGATGCATGTGTCAGAGCATAGTTCTCTAGGACTAAAAAAAACTTTAGGAAGGACTTTCAAGAAGTTTTCGGCAGTATGACGTCATACGGCGAGATCTCTGGGTGATACATCGTATCACCCCGTTCGCCTAGGGATTTTAAAAAACTCGAAAATTTGAGTATCCTCGCGGCTCTGCGACACCCGACAAGCGATGGGCACGTGAGGTCGTTTCGAATGCTCCCTATGTGTTCGATCGGCAGCGGAAAAATCGGTAGTTTCAATTATCTGACGACCCTGCTTTCCCGGTTATTTCGGAATCTGTGATTTTTCGGGTTTCTTTGCAGAGGTCTTTGGGAGTAATAGGTCTTTAAATTAAAACAACGTGTCAAACTCGAAGGCTAACATGGGCCAAATGAACAAGGTTTAAGTTTATGTGGGCCGCAAAAATAAGAAAATTTCAAAATCAATTTCCATAGAAACGTAGGTTTATATCGAAAAGTATAGTATAAAAAAATCAAGAACAACAAGAATATTAATGTTTTCTTCCTGACACTTTTTGTTCTTGAAAATTAACTTATCAGAATCTGAATAATTTCACAAATTAATAAGCGTTCTCCGAAAGCGAAATATAACCTGTTTTACACCCACCAAACAAATTACTTCGTACAAAACTACTTACTGAACAGACTACTGGACTGTCATATGGTAGTCAGCTGCTAAATTATTCACTGCTAGTGGGGGCAAATGGTGCACCTGTGCGAAAGGCGCGTAAGGTGATACGATATTTACATACCGTTATATTGTCTTGGCCACACAAACAATCGTTGGGGGCCGCGAGTTTGACATGCCTGGTCTAGAGTGTCTTACAGCGAAATGCTCTCACGTGTTTGCGTTGGCATGTTACGTAAATGAGTCTCGTGATCTATGTGCTTTTACCCTGATCGACGAGAGTGTTTTGTACATTTGAAACTCGGTATGCATTTGATGCTGGCGAAACGTCTCGCGAAGTTAGGAAGGGTATTTCCTTGCTAAGATAGCATTGGGAGCTACAACTAGATTTCGAGTTTGGGTATGCGGAGTAGAGGGCTGATACTTAACCGAGTTGGCCAGGAAAGATCATCTGGCGATGATAGTTTATTTAGCCTAAAATGGATGCAAAACGATCATTGCAATGTAAAATGTCGTTTCCTAGTTTTGTTCTGTGACCATATCTGATTTTTTCTCCTTCCAACACAACATAATCCATCAATGCCTAAACTAACACCTTCAAGATGCATTGATAGCCTATAGCCATTTTTTAACAACCACTGAATTATTTATTGGTGTATACATTGACAGTCAAATTCTTCGCTATTTCAGCCTGCAATTTACAAAGCAATTTACTTTAATTTAATTATTTTCTTCTATTGATTCATAGATTGTGCAAAATACAACATCTCTGGAGTCAAATAGAGAAACAGTCCGAACATGACTTCCTTTTCACTCGAAATTTCTAGATTTTCAAAATAAATCTAGGCATTATCCGCTAATGAAAATTTGATTAAAAAAACCCGTTCCGTATTAGGACTATGCTGCAGTATTTACTCCTAAGTAAACTGTTTAAAACATGGCATGGAACCCTATGACCCAGTTGTCCCTAGAGATGCGACATCGATGTCGATGTTTTCAAAACATCGATGTTCTAAACATCGATTTCTTGAAGCCGATGTTTTTTTAACATCGATGTTTTGTGCTCGATGTTTTACGTTGTCTCGATGTTTTTTATGAAAAAGTACCATAATGAAAAAATTTACCACGTAGCATAATTTTCACACTCAGTAAATGTAAGTTTGAATTCTGAAAAGGACGAATACGAAAGGGAGAACGATTCCTTAGCAAACAGACAAATGGCAATCAACAACCAATGAACCGATCAGAGCGCTTGGAATGTTCCTGACACTTCAGAACCTTCCATGGGGTTTTATTTTATAAATAGTATATACACGAGAGCAGCCATTTAAGTTTTTGTTTTGTTCTGGTTTTATATTAGTTGGCGTTAATATTATTAGTAAGATGCCTCCCAAAAGTACCATTTGGAAATATTTTTGCGAAACCTCTGACAAATTGGCGAAGTGCAATATTTTCCTTAAGTCCCTCAAAATTTCTGGCAGTACCACGAATTTATCTGGACATTTGAAGGCAAAACATGGCTATATTTACAACGAGAATTTTGAGTCATCAATGTAGCCCAAGGCAAAAGCAACCAAGTTTTTGTCATTTGTCTCAGCCCAATCAGAGAGTAAAATTAAATCTCCCCCCCCCCCCCCCCCCCACGACTAACCGAAGTAACATTAATGTTAGAGGTTACTAAACCAGTTTTAAAAAATGGATGTTCTGAGACATCGATGTTTAAAAACATCGATGGTTTTTGAGCAATGTTTTATCAGCATCGATGTTTTAATATTGAATATAGATGTTTCAAAACATCGATGTTTTGTTATCGATGTCGCATTCCTAGTTGTCCCTTAACGATCATGAAGACATTTAGTCCGATCTGACAGGGGTTTGTACCCCAGGATAAAAGATTTAAATGTAGAAAAAGGAAACACAGTTTTAATTTGTTTTTAGCGGCAATAATGTGTTTAAAGTGTTTCAAGGCATCTAACTCGACGTTCGTACAGTTATGATTTCAAAATATTTGGAAATGTTTTGTAAACATGAGAAGTTTATGAGAATCAGATGACGTTTTCCTAAAACACTGTGATTGAAAATTTAAACAAATGATTGAAACAAATGATTGAAACAAATGAACAAATGATTGAAAATTTCTGAGGTACAGTCGAACCCCGTTATAGCGAACCCGGTATATAACGAACTCACGGATATAACAAACGAAAATTTAGGTCCCGCCATTTTCCTATTGTACGTAATTTAATTAGTATTCTGTCAGATTAATGTAATCGATTTTAGTCGATTTAATTCATTAATGATAATTTTTTAATAGATTTTATCATTTTTAATACATCACTATTGAATACACATTGCAACTAATTGAGTTATACATTTTGTGAACTCTACCATTTTTTTTTAACTGTTTGGATATAGCGAACCTCCGGATAAAGCGAACAAAACCTTTGGTCCCTTGAAGTTTGTTATAACGGGGTTCGACTGTATGTCTTCGTGGGAAACTTTGCCATTACGACCGAAATTTAGATAACTTTGGCAAAAAGGAAGAAAATCAATGAACTCATTCAGACTTTACTTCAATTTATGTTATTTTCTTCCCCTGATTTTATTCTTCCCTCAGATATAATAGTTCACGTAAAGATTTGGGATCGTTTAGATCAGGGGTTCCCACCTTTTTTTCCTACATCGACCCCTTTTAAAAGAATGATTTTCTTCATCTACCCCTCACATTTTCCTCTATAATACGTATACAACATAATTATAATACAGGTAGCCCTCCTACAGCACGGCATCTTACAACACGGTTTCGTTCTATCACGATAGGATAAATTGCGGGAACCCTCGTATAACACTGCAACCTGTAACACGGTGTCGCTCTAACACGATTAAAAAAATTGCGAAAACCTTTGTACAACACTGTACTTCTACAGCACTAGATAACATGATATTTGTTTAACACATTTAAAAACTAAATTACCTTAAAATAATGACGGGAAGGATTAAGGAACTATAGCGGCTTTACATGAAAATGTATAAACAAGTTAGACGTTGCAAAATATCTAAATGAAGAAAAAGGTTCTGAAAGTGAAGCTGATATCGTTCAACAGAAAAAACGTTCTCGTTTGATTCTACTGAGCAGTGATGAGGATTAAATTTATTAAATTAAGGTCGCATTAAATGAAAATAATATTTTTTGTTTCTTTTCGTTTTGTGTTATACATACATTTATATTTTTAATAAAAATTAAGTTGCTTATATGGAATTAAAAAAAAATTGTTTGTTTTTAATAAGTTTTCGGAACGTAAACCTTCCTTCTGTACTGGCTCTGGGTCTCATATAACACGGTTTCACACAACACGGCATTTTCTAGGAACCTATCTACCGGGTTACAGGAGGGTTACCTGTACTAATAATTGCCCATAAGACACTTAAAGATAACAATTTGACTAAGCATATGAAAAAAAATAGAAAAAGTGGTTCATTAGGTTTATGTTTTGTTATTTTTCCACTATTTTAATTTTTCATTTTATAAATATAAACAAACTTTCAGAAACACGGATTGTCATTGCACAAAAGTTCGATTTCAATAAATGTGGTGGTTGTGCTTGATACCTTGATACACTTTTTTCTAATGTTTGGCCTGGAATTTCTTATCATCGTATAGTCACAATAACTAACTTAACGAATATAAATATATATTTTACTAAACAATTTTACTCACTTATATGTTATTACTAGCTGAAAACCCGTACTTCGCTACGGAGTACATTAAATTAAATACAAAGGTCAAAGTATGCAATTAATGATATATATATATATATATATATATATATATATATATATATATATATATATATATATATATTTATAATAAGTATGATGATCAATGTATACAGTTGATGTAAAGAAGACCAAAAAAATACATTTATAAAAAATCGAAAGAGATATTTTTATAGACAAAATAATGTAGAAGAGAATATTCAAATTGAATGTAATAGGAAATATTAAAGAATATAGTACAGTTAATACAGTACAGTTTGAGGAACATAATATCTTTTACTGTTTTTTAATATTTTTTTGGATAATGTCCAATCGTCTGCCGCATTAGCAAGAAATTTTTTTTTGTCTATTTAGTTGCTATGCACGTGACGATAAATTTATTTAAAGTACCAGAAAAAGAAATCACGTGATCAGCATTTAATAAATTAAATTCTAAATATTAATATTTAAAAATTCACCAAAAATCAGAAAATGGAGGTAAAGACTAAAAAAAGATCTCAATTTAAAGGATTTTTTACGATCTTTCTCGTGATATAAATTTTATAACCCCCAAATTATTATTTTAAATGCAAACTTAAAAAAAGTTACTAAAACAGCTTAAACATTTAATTTAAAAAAATCTAAGAAGAATTTTTCAAAAATTTTTCTTAGTGCACCCCTACACCATAAGATGAATCGCCATGCAAAATTTCAGTCTTTTAGGTCCAGCGGTTTGGTCTGTGCGTTGTATGTCAGTGAGTCAGTCAGTTACGGAACTGTTTTATACATATAATAATATAATTTCATTCGACACATATACAAAAGCGTCATGACATTCGACTTTATATGGGTGGATCACTCCGCGCTATGCAAATCTGTATTTATACATATTAAAACGGATATTATCATCTAATAATTACATTCCTAAAAATTAATTTAAATTTTAAAACAGAAAAACTTATCATAGAACCTCAATAGACCCCTGGAATGCTATAGACCCTTTTTAAACTTCCATCGACTCCCGAGAGGTCTATCTCTGGACTCCGTTGGGAATCCTTTGTTTAGATCATGTCTAGGGATACATAATTTTAATATTTACGAATTAGTTGCGAATAAATGCGAAATTTGCCGATATGAGCTACTAAATGCGAAAATTATTTTTTTACTACTTTTCGGCGAAAACTCGGTTAAAAAGGGCTTTTTAAGCAAAATTAGGTAATAATAGTAATAATTTACTAACATAATTGCTTATCTAAGACCATCCACGGTCTTTAATTGCTAGATCTCACTCTCAAAATTTGCTTGTTACTTTTTGTTTAAGGCTTAAGGAAGAGAATATGGAGACTACAACAATGTTAGCTTTTAATTAAGAATTTTGCTACTTACCTAATCAAGTAAGTAAAATTTTGATTTTTTAAAATAAATGTGAATTTTTTTAATTTATATATATATATATATATATATATATATATATATATATATTTGCGAAAAAATCCGAAATTTTATACATTGTAATTTTTTTTCGAAATTTCAATATTTTTTATACGAAATTTACGGACCCCTAATCATGTCTGTAAAAACACTCACATTTGTTTACTTATCATAATACTACACTCGTTAATATTATGTTTACTTCCAGGCCCGACGAGATTGGGGGGGGGGGGGGTAGGTTTCTTAGGGCCTTGGGCTGTAGGTGCTCGGGCTAACCCAATACGGAATAAGAGCTAGAGGCCCAGTATAAATTTTCCGAGCGGTCGTCAGTTATCGATCCCCTTTTACTGTCATTTTCGTTTGTTTAGGATTATATATATATATATATATATATATATATCTACATATAACTCTAACATCAAAACTTGTGTCACGTTTGTAATTACGCGTATATGTATTTATTCAGTATAAAACTTCTTTCATAATCTGCTCTGTTTTAATAACTGTCAAAATTCATTTTTTAATTGTGAAGCTTCACACTTTTTTTTGAGAGAACATGCAAATCACTGAATTTGATTAAAGTTAAAGCTAACCTTTTATTTAAATTAATACCAAGATGTTTAACAAGAATTTTTATAAAACATAACTCAACATTTGCAACATAAATATTAAAGCTGACGAGAAATGTTTTTGATTCCATTTGAACTCACAAGGACTTATTATGTGGAATTTACATTTATAGAGACCTTATTCGTTTCCATTAGCATCTTATTTTGGATGTTGGACCGTATCCACAGTTTTTAGACTTGTCATTAAAAAAATACCGAAACTTTTAAAACCTCTTTGCAAACAAATGGAATCGCTGGCACGAAGCGTTATCATGTGGTGACACCTGGCGGACATCTGTCCAAACACAAGTCCGCTTTAATGGTTTTTGATGAAATGATTGTATTTACATCAGAATAAGAAACTTCTTAAGAGATGAGTGTCAAATATTCTTATTGCAAGCTTAGATAATAAGAAAATATTCCGTAAGGGATACACACAAGAAGTCAGAGATGAAAGCTGATATTAAAAATATTTTACACTGGAGGATTGGATAGAAAAATAGTCGAAAAAGAGTTCCATTAATATGTATGACTGTTTTTTATTTGAAATAGTTACATCATAAAATTAAAGTTATAACGAGCATTATTGAACCACAACGAGCATTATTGAACTACGAGTTTTTCACGTTATGACATGCAACATTTTAATCTATTTCAGCTGAATCACAAAACTTCTGATAAATAGGAAAAATAATTTAAAAAGTTAAAGATATTGTTAAATATTTAAAAAATTATAGAGATAGAAAGGAGGTGTGTGTGGGATGCCCCAACATGACCCCAGTTTGATCTATTTTAGGGCAGTGGAGCAACAACTTCCTCTAATGGAAGCCTCATTTCTAAAGGGGGAGAATCACTGGGAAGCAGTTTTTTCTATTGGGTTTAAACGCTTTGAGGGAGGGAACTCCAACAGCCCCTGCCCATATGTTTTGGAGGAATTTCCAGAAAAATTCTTCAAAGGGAAAAATGTCGCACGCGTGTCTTTTTGCTAAGAATTCGCGGAAATACTGTAAAATAGGAAAGTATAGAAAAATGATTTTAAAGAAAACAGGAACACTTGTCTTTTTTGACATTATTGATTAACTTTTCTAACTGAAGAAGAAAGTTAAAGAAAATCAAATGATGATTTCCTCATTCACTCTTCCATTGTATGTCAGAAAAAACTCCATATTCATCCATGGTCTGTCAGTATCAGCACCAGAAAATGATGGACGGAACAGGAGTGGGCTTTGAAGTTTCAACAGGTTCAAAACGAGATAGATCGAAGTACTTTGGAGAGTAGAGTCAATATTTTGAGGGAATAACATTAAATTGTGGTTTGGATTTATTATTCAAACCACTTTTTTTATGGAATTCGGTATTAGACAAGTGCGAAAAATGTTGCATGTGCATGTTGCATGTTGTCAGTGTGGGCAGGTCTGGGCTCGCCTTTTACTCAACCACATTCAAATTTAGAGCCATTGTCAGGTCACATTAAATTAGAATAGGATTCCATACATACAATATGTTATAAAAGTATTCATGCACTACTGTAAATTTGCATGATTCCAAACAACCAATGGCTATGTGAGGGCTAAATGGCTAGGGCGCTGGCTTTCGGTTCTGATCCTGTGGGTTCGAGTCTCACTGTTGGCATGGATGCTTCTAGCCGTTCGGAATCGGCTTTAAACTGTAGGTCCCAGTCGAATTAGCCCTTGTGTAGCAAAAAGTTGACCGTAGCGCCTCAAACCAAGCCAATCTACCAATGCGGGGGAAATGTCTCTCGCAACACAAGTACGTACACACACACACACACACACACACACATATATATATATATATATATATATATGTGTGTGTGTGAACAATTTCTTCATTTAAGATAACAACTATGTGCTTCAACCACTTTTAATTTAGAATTCTAATTTTTATAAAATATTTCAGTTTTTATTTTTTACACGAATATCAGAGTATCAAAATTTATTCATTTATCATTGTAAGTAGTTTGAGCTCTTTTAGGAAAACTAAGCCAAAGTGAATGTATGTGAAATGACGTTTCTATATATTAATTCAAAGTTTATCTAAAAGCTGGAGGTTTTATAAGTAAAACAGTTCCAGAATAACGCCAATATTCGTTCAGAAAAATTGTGCTTCAAGTACACTAGTTCCTAGAAATCACTTAATTACAAATGAAGTTAGCAATGTGATGGTGTAATAATTATTTACTAGGACTGATTAGCTAGGAAGGTGGATAATTCTTTAGGTTTTCTACGTAACTTCAATTTACAGTACGCTTATTTACAATCAGCCGGAACAGAATTGAAAAGCTGTGAATATGAAGGATCAGTTTAGATCCCTGTTTAGAGATTTCATGTGACTATTGATGTAAACATTTAATAAACTTGCCAGGCGAATGATTGCACTTTAAAGTAATAGAACTAGAAGAAATAGGAAACATCGTGAAACAAAATAATCGAACATGTTTTAATTCAAATGACTGAAACAGAAAGTGATATATTGCATATATAATAGTGCACTTTGTTTCCCCTCCCCCCTGAACTGCTTTAAGTGTTTTCCATCATGCGAACTGGAGGTGAATATCAAGTACTTAAAATTTCTACCTCTCACTGAAAGATGTTTTGGCTGTTTTGTAGGTGAGTAAGAGCTGATCGCTTGTGATGCATTATTGATAAGACAGGCAGGAGGGCTGCAGAAAATCGAGATATTTGAAACAAGCGAGGAGAAAATTTTCTCTCTTCCATTTTCGTTTGAGGTAAAGGAGAAAAATATAAGCATGAAAGACTCCGCAAAATCGTGAGATTCTGGGAGAAACCAGTATATTACTAGAAGTTTAGTGTGGCTCCTCTTTGCTTTAATCACAAAACATATAAACAGCCGTATTTTAGATTTCGGATGGAACATAATCTTATGTTTGCTTCAGAACTGGATTCTGCCATTTGTAACGCTTTCACAGGATAATACATTTCCCAAGTACACTGGCACTTTCGATGATTAAACAGAATTGGGGGGTGGGGGGTGTAACAGGGAAATAAAATAATTTGAGGATTTTAAGTTTTCGGGGTACCTAGTTTGCTATTGCATTAGAAACAGCAAACTTATTCGTAATGGAATAACTATTGCAGAGGAAAGAAATATGGTAAAATAGTAACTATTCAGGAAAAAAAATTATACATGACTTCTGTTTTAAAATAAAATATACCGTTTTAAATGTATATGTTTAGAAAATATTCATGTTTCATACATACCTATGTATTAAAAATCAAATAATTTATTTCTTATAGCACAAATTAATATGTTATTTCAACTTAATACCATTTACAGGCTGATAGATTTTTGGGAAAGTGTTTTAGCAAACATTGTTGTTAATCCTGATCAGAACTTATGAGGTTTTTAACCCCTTATAACCTACTTCCTTTTTTACTGTTGTCCAGTTTTTGATTTTGTTTATCAGACGGAACGATTGAAAAATCTTTTGCAAGTCTGTATACCTTGGACGCCTGAAGAAGAAACACTTTGTGTTAATTATGAATCTGTTAGTGCATATTATTTTGGTCAGCTTGCGATTCAATAAAGGGGGTTAGAGAGTAGGAAGCGAATCTTTCACCGCTGGTCGACGAAGCATCGGAACGTGCTAAAATAGTGAGACAATTTGGGTAAGCGTTTCAGGTTGGGATTTAACAGGAAGACTAAAGTTAGCTGTGTTGCTGCAAGAATACGAGCTGCATAACAAAGTTACGCATATTTCACATGTAACGGGGCCATCTGCAGAGGGGGCAGGCTCTCATAGGGTCGAGCGTTCACAAGGATTTTTTTTCCCATGGTAACTCCCCACAAAATTCTGGTCTATACGTATATGGTACAGTTAATATAGTCTAAGATTTGAGAGAGATAAAAAAAAACCCAGCAAACAGAGGTAGTAAGCATCTACATTGTTTAAAGACTCGAGTATATTTCTGCTGAATAAAGCATGGAATTGCGTGCTTTAGATCTCATGAAAATTATGCCATCCCCGGAGCTACCTGTAGCTGTGCCCTTATGACCTTGCACATGCATAGTGTGGAAGTCTGCTCTAAAACCCACAGTTAAAAATCATTTCTGGTTCCCGTTTGAAGGTGGGCTAAGGCTACAACCTCTCCTTGAGAGGGAGGCCTTATAGTTGCAAATGTAATTTTCATTTGTACTATCAAATTGAGTCTTAATAAATTGTTCTGTTTTCAGTTCAGTCTTTGTTCGATTGTTATAAAGAGTTCCATGGAATTTTTCCCTCAATAGTTAAATAAATTGACTTTACAAGCATCTAAAGACAAAAGTTGAGATCAAATATTTCGATTCGCATACCATAGCTGTACTAAATTAGCCAGGGTGCTTATAAAACGCTTCTAAACGCAAGTGCACATTGCAAAGACGATATACCTACCCACCACAATAATCACTAGTCTTTCTAGAGGTAATATCAGTAGAATTCGCATTTCCTTACATACCATAATTCTTTGGAAAACGGCCTTTAGTAACCACAACGCATCCCTATTCCGCATAGACACAGTGATAGTTTCTCAATCGATATCACACTATAAACTATCAGCCGAGACTGCAGAAGTCTTAGTGTTTCTTTCAGTCTCATGAGATCAGATGTTTTGATCCTTAGCTTATTTCTCTGCAGAATGCTACAGGGATATCAAGAGTTTAAAAGTTCTTAAAGAACATCTTATTACCATTTGAAGAAATTCAAACTATAACACGCTAAAGGGCATGAATCGAAAATAATGTGTTGAGTATCATGAATGGCGATATACGTTACAAATATATTAATTTTTAAATATTAAAATTCTTTGTATTCAGACTGCAGACAAAGTAATTTACTGGGAATTATCAAAATAAGAAGGAATATGTTTAATTTTTTAAAGTGAGTATTGCATTCTAATTTTAGTTCTAGAGCATACGGAGAAGAGACGGGTGGATAGCAGAAATAAGCCATAAAACAAGTCTATTGTGACAAAAATGTTAAAATATTAGTTTTTTGTTAAACTTTTCATTTCGAAATTTCTCATTATGATCGCACCTATTGATTTCAGGGATCACACAACAATAGGTGTGCGTGCACAGATACGCACACCTATATACATATGTGTTAGATTAAATATTAACCATAAATTATTTTTGTTTATTCGGTTTATCTTCATTATGACCCATGTCATTTCTAACATGAATAATACATCTTTCCCTTTTAGCATTCGTGTGAACATGCGAGTCAAAACATCGCCCAAGCATCGGAATGGCAACCGAATCTAGAATGTGCGCTAAAAGATTATAATTTTCTTGCTTTAGTTTTTCTGAGCTTATCTGCCACATAAAATCATAAGTTGGCTATGAAACATGTAGAATTCTTACTCTTCCTCAAACTTGTTTGACGAAAGCGAAAGAGAAGTCTGAGCATATTATAGGGTCATTTTTTAAGTAAGAACCGTTTTGTAATGGAGTAAGAGAAACTTTAGTTATGAACGTAAATTGTATCACAAACTAAAATATGAACATTTTTTCACTTTTTAACATAGTCACCATTAACATTTAAACATTTTTCAAATCGTGTCACCAGCTTTTGGATCCCATCATCAAAGAACTCTCCGCCTGACCGTTAAACCAGTTAGTAACAGTTTCTTTCAACATGTTATCATTTTCCAAGCGCTTTCCACCAAGAAGTTCCTTAAGTTTTGGAAACAGATGAGAGTCTGATGGTGTGATCCTAAGTCAGAACTGTATAGTGCCATCTACAGATGTAGCCATCTACAGATGATCCTAAGTCAGGGCTGTATGGTGGATGATCCAGTAATTCCCAATGAAAATTGTCCAGTTGCGTCTTTGTTCTTGCCGTGAGGCCGAGCTTTGCAGTGAAGCAGAACGACGCCGCTAGAGAGCAGTACTCACCGTCGATTTTGACAATTTTCATTGGGAATTACTGGATCATCCGCCATTCAGCCCTGACTTAGCACCATCAGACTCTCATCTGTTTCCAAAACTTAAGAAATTTCTTGGTGGAAAGCGCTTGGAAAATGATGGCATGTTGAAAGAAACTGTTACTAACTGGTTTAACGGTCAGGCGGAGAGTTCTTTGATGATGGGATCCAAATGCTGGTGACACGACTTGACAAATGTTTAAATGTTAACGATGGCTATGTTGAAAAGTGGAAAAATCTTCATATTTTAGTTTGTGGCACAATTTACGTTCATAACTAAAGTTTCTCTTACTCCATTACAAAACGGTTCTTACTTAAAAATGACCCTCATATTAAAGTTATCTTGCTTTAAAGAAAATATGATCATGCAGAATCCCTAAAAATGCTCATTTGAAAGTTTATGATTCTACAAAAGCTCTTTACCAATTCTAAGCCGGTCAAACTATAACTGAGCTTGGGAGAGTAATAGGTGTTCCCAAACAAAGGAATTGACCTTTGTGAAAAATGGACAGAGTACAGTATTACAGTCCTGAATAGGCGGCAGACAGTTGTAGAGGGGCCTTAACTGTAAAAGAGTCCCAATATTAATCCATCTTGGCAGAGAGGGATGGAATTGTTGTATCAACAAAGATAGTAGTAAAACTATCACGCATTACTGGCCACCCCATTTTATCCCGAACTACGAGTATATGAACTTCGACTACATTAGGGTAGAGCTAAACACTTGAAAACTCATCCCCATGTATTTCTTTTATCACCACTCCTCGTATCCGATTTCTGTGGTGCAGTCAGCTGGTATGGCGAGAGCTTGGTCACCAAGTCCGAAAACCCCAGGAAATGAACATTTATGGGGATTCCTAGAGTACTGGCAGGTATCATGCCCCCGGGAAGGGATTTGTTATGAGAAAACTGCTTTGTAGGTAGAGTTTGAAGATCCACGCTCACTTTGTCCGGGGTACAAGAATCAGGCCATCATGTTCATGGATGATAATGACCATCCATTCTCGACAAAGGGAGTAAAGACATAAACAGTATGGTATTGTCCTGCCTTGATTTTCGGTCATGAATATCCTTAAAATACCTGGGACTTACCCAAAAGTTCTATAAGGCGAATGAAAAATCCAGTGGGAAACTCTTAAAACATCCTTTAAAGAGAAAATCTTCTCCTCACTGTTGAATAGCCTCGTTTGCAAAAAAAGAACAAAACAAACGACACATCGCTGTTTGAGGTGGTCTTTCCCTTAACCAGTTTAGTTAATTTTGTCGTAATTCGTGGAAGAGGATGATTTTACTCTTACACTGAAGAGCCAAAAAAAAAAAAAAACTGGTACAGGCGTGCGTACGCAAATAACGGAGATATGCAAACAATCAGCGTAACGCGATGCGGTCCGCAGCGCCTATATAAGACAACAGGTGTCTGGAGAAGCTGTCAGACCGGTTCCTCCTGCTACAATGGCAAGTTATCACGATTTATGTGACTTTGAACGTGGTGTTATAGTCGGCGCATGAGAGATGGGACATAGAATCTCCGAGGCAGCGATGCAATTTGGATTTTCACGCACAACCATTTCATGAGTGCACCGTGAATATCAGGTATCCGGTAAAACATGATATCTCTGACAGCGGTGCGGCCGGAATAAAGACCTTGAAAGAACTGGACAGTCGACGACTGACGAAAATCCTTAAACGAGATAGACTACAACACTTCATCAAATTACTACGGATTTCAATGCTGGGGAATCAACAAGTGTCAGTGGTCGAACTGTTCAACGGACCGTCATTTTTATGGGCTTTCGGGGCTTCAACCCATTCACGTACCGTTGTTGACTGCATGGCACAAATCTTTACGACTTGCCTGGGCCCGCAGACACATCCATTGGACTGTTCATGACTGGAAACCCGTTGCCTGGTCTGACGAGTCTCTTTTCCAATTGTATCGGGCGGATGGACGTGTATGGTATGGAGACAATCCATGCCAAACACGTCCGTGTTACGTGTTACGACAATCCGTGCTATTCACGTCCGTCTCCATACCATACACCTCCGTGTATGGTATGGAGACAATCCTCATGAATCCATGGATCGTACATGTGAACCGGGGACTGTTCAAACTGGTGGAGTCTCTGTGATGGTATGGGGTGTGTGCAGTTGGATGATATGGGATCCTGATACGTCTAGAGACGACTCTGACAAGTGACAGGTACATAAGCATCCTGTCCGACCATCTACACCCATTCATGTCCATTGTGAATTCCGACGGACTGGGACAATTCCAGAAAGACAATGTGACAACCCACACGTCGAGAGTCGTTACTGAGTGGCTCCAGGATCCCTCTTCTGACTTTAGACACTTCCATTGGTCACCTAAATCCCCAGACATGAACATTATTGAGCATATCTGGAATGCCTTGCAACGTGCTGTTCTGAAGAGATCTCCCCTCCCCCCTCACACTTCTATGGATTTGTGGATTGCCCTGCAGGATTCATGGTGTGAATTGCCTCCAGGATACCTTCAGACATTAATCGAGTCCATGACAAGTCGTATTCCGGCACTTCTGCGTGCTCGCGGGGGCCCTACACGATATTAGGCAGGTGTACCAGTTTTTTGGCTCTTCACTGTATTGTATATTAATGATCTAAAGCTTTTGCTTTTTAAAATTATCATCCTCTTATTTTCTATGACTTCATGTTGTCTCCTACCGTAAAAAAGTTTCTTTTCTTGGAATTTTCCGTCAAGCTTATTGCCCATTGCACTGGCATGCACTTCCGTTTTTATCATTACCTCATCATCCTCATTTGTAAAGAAGAAACCTGTGACAGGAAATTGAGAGGTCTTGTAAACAATTCTGTTGTAACTTAATCTAAAAGTTCTCCAGAATTTCCTTTTGCTTAAGAATGCAACATGATGACGTCACATGCCCGCGTTTAAATTAAAACTCTGAGTGGCGTGAAGGAATACATAATTAGGTGAAATGATGTCATCCCGTGATCGGCCTCAGAAGAGAGCTAAAGGAAGCGATATTCTATAAGCGTGGGCGACTGCAGAAAAAAAAAATCTGCAGAGGTGTATGTTTGATGTTGAAACTGAAGTTCCTTTTTGTACGTTAAGTAGTGTATTTTTGTGATGTTTGCTTTATTTAATGTCACTAATAAAAGGCGTTTTTATTTTGATGCTGGTCCACACACCGACAGATCCTGGTTAACCGAAGTATAGAAAATGAAGCCCAGATACATAGAAAATGAATCCCCAGGAAACCCTACGAACGCTTCTATTTTTAGAGGATTGGAAGCTTGAACCCAAACTCCTCGAATTGAGTCATTCAGTCATGTGTCAAACACTAAAATATAGGAACAAAAGTTTTCCAAATGCTTCTGTAATATAACAGTAATTTCGAATGAAAACATGTTTATAAATGTTTATGTTGAAGTATGTATATATATATTTCTTTTAGTTTTAAAGTCGTTAATGTGATCTTAAAAGAGAAATTTCGATATGAACTGTCAAGATATTTTATTTTTATACTATTAAAGAATTAATAATCTTTGTTTGGTGTCAATTTCTATGTGCGCGCATTTTACATTACTTTCGAGTAATGCCATTAACAAAAATGCTCCATGTCTTTTGTCCTTTTCCACTCTACCAAATGAAGAAAATAAAAGAGAATGATTTAGGAGAATGGAGTGCATTGAACTAGGAATTTGTGGGGTATATCGATTAATTTTTCAGTCTGGTAGAAGCAAGCTTTAAAATGGTGTACATAAAGATGTAGTATCGCAGGGCTTTTTTCCAAGCCTAATGTTTAAAGATATGTGCAAATCTTGAAGAGTCAAATTGTTTAACACACGCATCAGAGCCCATCAATTCGTAAATCGATTGCATCGGCTTACGAATATTTCCTTAGGGGATTTATCCATTTAACCAAAATAATCACTATATTAATTTATTTTCTAAAAAAATACTTTCTTCAAGATAGTTTAGGTTGCAATAAAATGATAACTTCGTTTTCAAAAACCAAAAACAAGCAAATAAATGAGTATGAGATAGATAAACATAAAATGGATAATTTTTTATTCTGATTGTTGTCGTAATGGATTGTATTGTAATAAATATGTATTACAATACTTAAAAAAAGAAATATAAATGTTTGACCGAAAGCATTAATAAAATATTATATAGTAGTAAGATGCAAGATAAACTGAAATAGATAACTCGAGCAATAACTAATCCAAAAGTAGTAAATAATATTTTTCTTGACTTTTAAAAATAATACGTTTAATACGTGCTTTCAAATCAGTAAATCATTATAAAAGAAATACACACATATTTAACATATTATATTGTTTGATTAGGGGAGGGTTATGTTTTACGGAGTGAATTGCATATCTGAATTTCAGAACGGGATTCGATCGATTTCATATTATATAACAGTGGTAGCCA
The DNA here is from genome assembly GCA_907164885.2 of Dolomedes plantarius. Taxonomy (NCBI): domain Eukaryota; kingdom Metazoa; phylum Arthropoda; class Arachnida; order Araneae; family Dolomedidae; genus Dolomedes; species Dolomedes plantarius. The sequence continues at coordinate 10,091,057 of OU015501.1, forward strand.
AGATAAACACTGTTAAGAGCCATTTCGGAATGTCTACATACTCAGAAACAGGAAAAGCTTGTATTCTATAAGAAAAAAATTTAACAGCTATTCAAGAGCATTCTCCATTTGATAGAATTAATTAAAATATTTCTAAACTGAGTAATTTAAAAATAATTTTTCTTTTAATTGTTTTCTAAATTATTCAGATCTGGCATACATTCAGTTTGTAGCAATTCGGTTAGATGCTGATTTTCAGCAATGAGTGTCGTATGTTTTTTTATCAACCTCATAGAACTCAAGGATTCACAGCTCCTCTAAGTTGTATCAAAAAGGGGGTTATTCGACAGGTTTTTAATTTGGGTATTTTGACTCTGGCATAAGTTTGTAAGAAAGCGACAATGAACCGCTTGCAGCAAGCAAAGAGCAGTTTGGTAACCCCTGTTATAGAAGTTAGTGAATATTTTTGAACTGATCTTGACATTCATCTATATATATAAAACAGTTCCGTAACTGACTCATTCATTCACTGACTGACTGACTGACATACAACGCACAGACCAAACCACTGGACCTAAAGGGCTGAAATTTTGCATGGCGATTCTTCTTATAGTGTAGGGGTGCACTAAGAAAGATTTTTCAAAAATTCTTCTTAGATTTTTTTAAATTAAATTTTTAAGCTGTTTTTTAAACTTTTTTTACGTTTGCATTTAAAATAATACATTGAGGGTTATAAAATTTATATCACGAGAAAGATCATAAAAATTCCTTTAAAATGACATCTTTTTCGAATCTTTACCTCCATTTTCTCATTTTTGGTAAATTTTTAAAGATTCATTTTTAGAATTTAATTTATTAAATGCCGATCACGTGATTTCTTTTTCTGGTACTTTAAATAAAATTATCGTCACGTGCGTAACAACTAAATAGACAAAAAAATATTTTTTTCTTGCTAATGCGGCAGACGATTGGACATTATTTTGTCTTTAAAATTATCCCTTACGATTTATTTATAAATATATATTTTTTTCTACATCAATTGTATACATTGATCGTCATATTTACTATAAATATACAGTGGACGCTCGTTAATTCGAACTCGGTTAATTCGAACTTTCGGTTAATTCGAACTAATCAAAAGGCCCCCAAAAACTTGTATTGGAGTTAATGTTAAAAATATCTCATTAATTCGAACTAAATTTTTATCACTTCGGTTAATTCGAACTAAAAATTTGACAAAAAAAATTCATTTTCCTCGTTTAATGGAGAAAATACACACTGTATTTATTATTTTGTGTGTCAAAATTTCTTTTCAGTGTAAAGAGACACATGCCTGTATTCCTAGAGTATTGCATGTCCGCTAAACGTTAGTAGTTATTTTCCTTCTTATTAGTGCTAAACGGAAAAAGCAATTTCCCTTTATTTGGATCGATTTTCTTAGAATTTCAGAAAAACTAGTCTTTACTACAGATTCTAGGGAGCTGCGTCAGTTATAACTGCAGTGCAGACAAGTTAATGTGGTCTAGTTTTTCTTCCTCATTGTGTGGTGTGAACGTGTAAAAATTCAGGATGTCTACACGTGGAAAGTACAAAACCCTAACTTTCTCGATTTAAGTCAAGGCACAATATTTCTTATCAAACTGTATGTGGCCAAAGCTCTGATGTAAACGAAGACGTATGCACTAATTTCGGTAGGAAACTACCAGGGCTTTTCTCTACTTACCTGCCGAAAGATATTTTTAATGCGGCCATAATGGACTCTATTAAAACTCTGAAAGCATTTATTCAGATGGAACCTTCCTCTGAAAATGAATTGAAATGTTTACTTCAAATCGAGAAGCTGGCTGAACAATGTAGGCATCATAAACAGAACCAAACATCCATTTTACAGTTTTTCCCCAAAATGTAATTTATATTTTTAATAAAAGTTTACTTTATACTGCATATCTTCTGCTTCATTTTATGATTAAGGTAAGTCTGTATTGCTTTTTAATATGTTTAACTTTAGATAACATAGTATAATATATTTTCTGGGGTTATACATACTAGGATATTTTCTTCTTCAGTGATACACATTTAAAGTTATATATTTTCTCTTAACATCGGATAATTCGAACTTAGGATAATTCGAACTTTTTTCTGAGAACCTTTGAGTTCGAATTAACGAGCGTCCACTGTATATATATATATTTTTTTTTTGGCATCAATTGCATACACTGACCGTTGTATTTAATTTGAATGTACTCCGTAGCGAAGCGCGGGTTTTCAGCTAGTCTCTATATATAAAACAGTTCCGTAACTGACTCATTTACTGACTGACTGACTGACATACAACGCACAGACCAAACCGCTGGACCTAAAGGGCTGAAATTTTGCATGGCGATTCTTCTTATAGTGTAGGGGTGCACTAAGAAAGATTTTTGAAAAATTCTTCTTAGATTTTTTAAAATTAAATTTTTAAGCTGTTTTTGTAACTTTTTTTAAGTTTGCATTTAAAATAATAATTTGAGGGTTATAAAATTTATATCACGAGAAAGATCATAAAAATTCCTTCAAAATGAGATCTTTTTCGAATCTTTACCTCCTTTTTCTGGTTTTTGGTGAATTTTTAAAGATTAATTTTTTAGAATTTAATTTATTAAATGCTGATCACGTGATTTCTTTTTCTGGTACTTTAAATAAATTTATCGTCACGTGCATAAAAACTAAATAGACAAAAAAATATTTTTTTCTTGCTAATGCGGCAGACGATTGGACATTATTTTGTATATAAAAATATCCCTTACGATTTTTTTTATAAATATGTTTTTTTTTTGGCATCAATTGTATACATTGATCGTCGTATTTATTATAAATATATATATATATTTGTATTTTTTGGCATTAATTGCATACATTGACCGTGTATTTAATTTGAATGTACTCCGTAGCGAAGTGCGGGTTTTCAGCTAGTATTCATATATTATAGAACTAGCTGACCCGTGCTTCGCTGCGAAGTACTACATTCAAATTAAATACAACGGTCAATGTATGCAATTAATGCCAAAAAAATATATATTTATTAAAAAATCGTAACGGATATTTTTATAGACAAAATAATGTAAAACAAAATATTCAAATTTAATACAACGGTCAATGTATGCCATTAATTCGTATGTTTAATATCTATGAAACATACTAATTTGAATTAAATTCTTAAAAAACTTCCATCATAATTAGTCTAGGGTTTAAATTTTATCTTTTACCGCATTTTGATATTTTTTTTGTCAATTTATTTCATTCTTATGCACGTTACGCAAAATTACTCTAAATTATCACAAAAGAAAAGAAACCACGTGATCAGCATTTAGTAAATTAAATTCTAAAAATTAATCTATAAAAATTCATCAAAAAACAGAAAATGGAGGTAAAGATTCGAAAAAGATTTCATTTCAAAGGAATTTTTATGATCTTTCTCGTGATATGAACTTTATAACCCTCAAATTATTATTTTAAATGCAAACTTAAAAAAGTTACAAAAACAGCTTAAAAATTTAATTTAAAAAAATCTAAGAAGAATTTTTCAAAAATCTTTCTTAGTACACCCCTACACCATAAGAAGAATCACCATGCAAAATTTCAGCCCTTTAGGTCCAGCGGTTTGGTCTGTGCGTTATCTGTCAGTCAGTGAGTTACGGAACTGTTTTATATACAGTAACCACCGCTTATAGTGATCACTGGTTATAAGAATCAACCGTTTATAAGAATCAATATCGCGAAAACAAAAACAAATGTGTCTTTTCCATGTTAAAATTTTCGCTTTAAAGAATCAATCCACCGGTTTTAAGAATCAGTTTACAGTGTTCGCTTTCCTTTCATTTTTCCATAAAAGCTACTTAAACCTTCAAAAGGCACGAAGTTCTTTCTTTTTTATTTAAGAAAGTTTCATAAGATGGGATGGAATATAGTCGTAAAATTCACCCCCTTTCTTTATTAGACATAACATAATAGTTTCCCCTTAAACTCTTTACCACAACACTGTCCTATTAGCTTGACCCGTGGGCATCTTTACGCGTCCGAGTCCGATTTAACTTTTCTCCACTGACAAACAAAAATAGGGACTCTTTTCCTACCTCCCATATCCTGGTTGCGGCTTCCTGGACCCTAAAACACATAAATCTTCGGCGAAGTGTCCACTATCATTCAGTCAAATATGACATTAGTAGATTCAGCACGTTATCAAACCGAGAAACGTAAGCTAGAAGGTGAATCTTCGTCTGAGACTATAAGTATTGAAAGAGGTATAAACAGCCTCCTGAAAACTTCATTACGTCAAACTACCGTAGAAAACTTTTTCTTGCTCCCTTCCTGTAGTTGAAATGTTAAAACTGTTAAACAGGTATGTTGTAACTTGTAACAAATATTGCATTTTTTTCTTCTTTTACTATAATCATATGTATCTACTTATAGGTCTAAAAATTAAGTTTTATTTTTAAAACTATAAAAAATAATTTTAATAAAAGATAGTTAATGTAAATTAAAGAGTATTTTATGGTAAACTAGCTGAAAACCCGCACTTCGCTACGGAGTAAATTCAAAGTAAAAACATCGGTCAATGTATGCAATTAATGCCAATATATATATAATAAATACGACGATCAATGTATATAATTGATGTAAAATATATATATATTTATAAAAAAATCGTAAGGGATATTTTTATAGACAAAATAATGTAGAAGAAGATATTCAAATTAAATCTAATATAAAGAATACTAAAGAATATAGTACAGTTAATATAGTACAGTTTCTAGAACATTTCTTTTACTGTATTTTAATATTTTTTTGGATAATGTCCAATCGTCTGCCGCATTAGCAAGAAAAAAAAATTATTTTTTGTCTATTTAGTTTTTATGCACGTGACGATAAATTTATTTAAAGTACCAGAAAAAGAAGTCACGTGATCAGCATTTAATAAATTAAATTCTAAAAATTAATCTTTAAAAATTCACCAAAAATCAGGAAATGAAGGTAAAGATTCGAAAAAGATTTCATTTTAAAGGAATTTTTATGATCTTTCTCGTGATATAAATTTTATAACTCTCAAATTATTATTTTAAATGCAAACTTAAAAAAAGTAAAAAAAAACAGCTTAAAAATTTAATTTAAAAAAATCTAAGAAGAATTTTTCAAAAATCTCTCTTAGTGCACCCCTACACTATAAGAAGAATCGCCATGCAAAATTTCAGCCCTTTAGGTCCAGCGGTTTGGTCTGTGCGTTGTATGTCAGTCAGTCAGTGAATGAATGAATGAATGAATGAATGAATGAGTCAGTTACGGAACTGTTTTATATATATAGATTATCTAATATATGTATATATAGGTGTGTGTGCGTTCCTGTCCAAAAACCTAAATTTCGGCTATAAGAATCAACCGCTTATAAGAATCAAAAACAGTAATAACAAACGTGATTCTTATAAGCGGAAATCACTGTATATAGACAAGGGTACCTTATTACATACTATTGCGCAGTACAGAGCGTACTGCCTAAGTATCAAACACTGAAATAGTGGTTAGAGCCGTTCAAATATTCCGTAAGTACATTTTTAGTCATCTTAGACCCCCTCCCTCCACTTTTAAGTAAAGAGGAGCAGATGTCTAAACCCTTTGCTAATTCCTTGTCGCTATTTCGTTGGCGGAACGATTGTTTTCGATCATTCAACTCATTGTAGATTCTCAAGTAAAGGTGCATAGACATAAAATCATTAACAATCCATACAGAACAACTAATTAAATGCTGGGTGGTAGGGGAGTCAAGAACATATCTTGCGTGTATGTCTTATGTCTGATTACCCCCCCTTCCCCCTTGTCAGCAAAATAAGCAAACTTGGACCCGCTCCTCCCTCGAATGCTTACTTAATATTTGGCATCTATCAAAATCGGAAAAGGCCCTTCGAGATATATGGTGGCTAGGTCAAAGTGGGACCAAATCTATAGAAACTGCTCCCGCTCTGACGACGTGTATGGCTTTTCTCCTGGACACAAACTCAGCGTATTCGTATGTCGTGATTGATATTTAAAATAATGCAAATTTACCCGAGGGCTAATGATTGGAAAAAAGGTCTTTGATAATGGCCGAGTAGAAACGAGCAAAATAAGAAAAGTAGAATAACATGAGTATAAGTGCGTAAATACGCATTAAAAGTTCTCAAGTGAAGATTTTATATATATATATATATATATATATATATATATATATAACAGTTCCGTAACTGACTGGCTGACTGACATATAACGCACAGACCAAACCGCGGTACCTAAAGAGCTGAAATTTTGCATGGCGATTCTTCTTACAGTGTAGGGGTACACTAAGAACGATTTTTGAAAAATTCTTCTTAGATTTTTTAAAATTAAATTTTTAAGCTGTTTTTATAACATTCTTTAAAATTTGCATTTAAAATAATAATCTGAGGGTTATGAAATTTATATCACGAGAAAGATCATAAAAATTCCTTTAAAATGAATATTTCAAAAATCCTTCTTAGGGCACCCCTACACTATAAGAAAAATCGCCATGCAAAATTGCAGCCCTTTAGGTCCAGCGGTTTGGTCTGTGTGTCATCTGTCAGTCAGTCAGTCAGTTACGGAACGGTTTTATATATATAGATAAATAAATAAATAAATAAATATATATATTATATATATATATATTATATATATATATATATAAAACAGTTCCGTAACTGACTGACTCAATGACATAAAACGCACAGACCAAACCGTTGGACCTAAAGTTGAGGGTTATAAAATTTACATCAGGAGAAAGATCATAAAAATTCCTTTAAAATGAAATTTTTTTCTAATCTTTACCTTCATTTTCTGATTTTTGGTGAATTTTTAAAGATTAATTTTTAGAATTTAATTTATTACATGCTGATCACGTGATTTCTTTTTCTCGTACTTTAAATAAATTTATCTTCACGTGCATAACAATTAAATAGACAAAAAAATATTTTTTTTCTTGCTAATGTGGCAGACGATTGGACATAACCCAAAAAATATTAAATACAATAATAGATATTATGTTCCTCAAACTGTACTATATTAACTGTACTATATTCTTTTGTATGTCCTATTACTTTAATTTGAATATTTTCTTCTTCATTATCTTATCTATAAAAATATCCAGTACGATTTTTTTATAAATATATATATATATTTTTTTTTTACATCAGTTGTGTACATTGATCATATATATATATATATATATATATATATATATATATATATATATATATATATATATATATATATATATATATATATAACAGTTCCGTATCTGACTGACTCACTGACATACAACGCACAGACCAAAGCGCTGGACATAAAGGGCGGAAATTTTGCATGGCGATTCTTCTTATGGTGTAGGGGTGCACTAAGAAAGATTTTTGAAAAATTCTTCTTAGATTTTTTTAAATAAAATTTTTAAGCCGTTTTTGTAACTTTTTTTAAATTTGCATTAAAAATAATAATTTGAGGGTTGTAAAATTTATATCACGAAAAAGATCATAAAAATTCCTTTAAAATGAAATCTTTTTCAAATCTTTACCTACATTTTCTGTGTTTTGGTGAATTTTTAAAGATTAATTTTTAGAATTTAATTTATTAAATGCTGATCACGTGATTTCTTTTTCTGGTACTTTAAATAAATTTATGCGCACGTGCATAACAACTAAATAGAGATAAAAATTTTCTTTCTCTCTAATGCAGCAGACGATTGGATATTATCCCAAAAAAAAATAAATATCCCTTACGATTTTTTTATAAATATATATATATATATATATATATATATATATATATATATATATATATATATATATATATATATATGTATATATATGCACTGAAGTGCCACTGAATTACGGATACCTACCCAGTAACGAGTTGGGCCTCCTCTGGCCTTGATAACGGCTGCCACACGACGAGGCATAGATTCAACAAGTTTCTGGAAACGTTCCACGAGAATGGCTTGCCAAATATTGGCTAAAGCTGTCCATAATTCAGTAAGGTTCTTTGGTGCTGTGTGATGGCCTTTCACGCCTTGTTCCAAAACATCCCAAAGATGCTCAATAGGATTTAAGTCTGGGCTTCTAGGTGGCCAATTCATGACAGAGAAGTCAGAGGAATGCTCATCCAACCAGCCAGTAGCCAACCGGGACTTGTGAGAGGTATAGTTGTCTTGCTGGAAAACTCCATTACTGTGCGGATAACAGAACAGCATAAACGGATGGAGGTGATCACCCAGCAACACTACGTACCGAATTGCATTGAGGGAGGTTGGTACAAGCACGAAAGATCCCAAACTGTGCCACGAAAAAACACCCCAGACCCTGATTGAGCTACCATGCCCTTGTACAGTTCCAGCCAGGCATGCAGGATCCATGGCTTCATGAGCCTGACGCCATATTCTCAGCCTCCCGTCGGCGTTAAGTAGTCGGAATCGAGACTCATCACTCCATGCTACTCATTTCCAGTCCTCTTCACTCCAGTCTCTGTGCTCTCTTGCCCAGGCAAGACGTGCAGCCCGATGGCGAGTATAGAGCAATGGTACTCCCGTAGGTCGACGGCTCTCGAAACCCATACGGTGAAGCGAGCGTTGCACAGTCCGTTTACTGACTGTACGACTGGCATCGTCATTAAACTGGGTGGTAATTTGAGCTAATGTTTGGCTTCGCTGGCTACGTACAATACGCCTGAGCCGTCTCTCACCACGCACTGTCAAGGCTAATTGTCCTTTTCAGTTTACCCGATCGCTAGTTTTTTTTCCACCATCCATGTATTCTTGGTATACTCTTGACACTGTCGACCTTGAAAATCCTAGCTGTCTGACGATTTCGGAAATTGAATGGCCCATGCGTCGCGTACCTACGATTTGTCCGCGATCGAAGGAGTCTAAATCAGGCAGTTTACCCATACTGGCAATTCCAACAACTAATTCAGAACAACCACAGTACGCGCTATATATGCAGTTACCACAGCGCCCTCACTTGCGCATACATGATGCGCAGCGCTACACAATTTGCATAGGCTTTGCTATCCCTAATTCAGTGGCACTTCAGTGTATATACATACTATATATATATATATATATATATAGGCATTAATTGCATACATTGACCCTTTGTATTTAATTTGAATGTACTCCGTAGCGAAATGCGGGTTTTAAGCTAGTCTATCCTGTATATATAAAAAAGTTCCGTAAGTGACTGACTTACTGACTGACATAGAACGCACAGACCAAACCGCTGGAACTAGATGGCTGAAATTTTGCATGGCAATTCTTCTTATAGTGTAAGGGTGCACTAAGAAAGATTTTTGAAAAATTCTTCTTAGATTTTTTAAAATTAAATTTTTAAGCTGTTTTAGTACTTTTTTTTAAGTTTGCATTTAAAATAATAATTTGAGGGTTATGAAATTTATATCAGGAGAAAGATGATAAAAATTCCTTTAAAATGAAATATTTTTCGAATCTTTACCTCCATTTTCTGATTTTTGGCGTATTTTTAAGGATTAAATTTTAGAATTTAATTTATTAAAGGCTGATCACGTGATTTCTTTTTCTGGTACATTAAATAAATTTATCGTCACGTCCATAATGATGAAATAGACAAAAAATATTTTTTCCCTCTCTAATGCGGCAGACGATTGGACGTTATTGAAAAAATATTAAAATGCAGTAAAAGATATGTTCCTCAAACTGTACTATATTAACTGTACTATATTCTTTAGTATGTCCTATTAGATTTAATTTGAATATTTTCTTCTACATAATTTTGTCTATAAAAATATCTCTTACGATTTTTTTATAAATATATATATATATATATATATATTTACATCAATTGTATACATTGATCGCGTATTTATTATACATATATATATATATTTATTATTTTTTTTGCTTTAATTGCATACATTGACCGTTGTATTTAATTTGAATGTACTCCGTAGCGAAGTGCGGGTTTTCAGCTAGTATATATATATATATATATATATATATATATATATATATATATATATATATATATATATATACACACACACACACACAGTAAAACTTCTCTATGGTGGCCTGTAGAGGTTCCGTAAAAGTTTTGCAGGTAGCAGGATAAAGAAATCTCCCCATGTACACTCTATAACAAAAAAATTGACACACTAAGAAGGATTTTTCCGACTGTAATGAAGTTTCGTGTGAAATATATTTCAACTAAATATGAAACTGATTAAATTTGGGTGTCCAACGAATGAATAGCGTGAGTGCCAGCGACTCAGAACTGCGCACCCAGCAGGTGTATATATGGAGAAATTGTCGATCTGATGTTAAAAATTTCTCTTGCCTGTCGACTGAGGATATGTTAAGTCGATTGTAACAATGCCTCTCCGAAGGATTCGGGTTCATAATTCAGAGTTTTAAAGAGGTTGTTTCATCGGATTGAAAGAAGCTGGTTGGGCAAATCGAAGAATCGCTCGATATCTGGATCGAAGAATGTAGCAATTGGACAATGTTGGCAAGAGTGGGTCAACAACGGCAGATTTAAGCATCAGGACGGCAGCGGTCGACCTAGAACCACAACAGAACGGAAAGACAGAGCAATTGTCAGATTGGCTGTCACAGTAACGGATTCATCGTTATCAACCATAGTTGGACACTTGTGTGACGTGTAACCTGCACACAAGTGTCCAACATGACCATTGACAGACGTCTGAGAGAGCGAAATCTACGCTCACGCCGACCGTTACGTCACATACCCCTGACGCCTGTACGCCGTCAAGTCCGATTACAGTGGTGCTTAACTCGATCAAATTGGAACTGCCCTGACTGGGGACGTATTGTCTTTATTGACGAGGTCCGTTTCCAACTGTGACCTGACGACATCCGAAGACGTGTCTGGAGACATCCAGGGCAGCGTGGGGATCCTGACCTTACTATCGCACGTCACACAGACCCACAGCAGGGCGTTATGGTCTGGGGTGTCATTTCCTTTGATAGCCGGACAGCATTGGTGGTCATTAGTGGCACACTTACAACACAGCGGTCCGTAGACGACATTCTTTGACCCGTTTTGTTGCCATTCCTCTTGTGCCACCCTGGAGAGGTTCCCTTTTTAACAAGATAAAGCCCGACCGCATACTGCATGTGTTGCTATGAATTGTCTTCAAGCTTGCCGAACACTTCCTTGGCCAACTAGGTCGCCTGATCTCTTCACTATAGATTTGAGATTGCAACTATCCCGAAATGTTGCCGATTTAGCCTGCCAGTTGGAGAAAATTTGGGAAAAATCCCAACGGACATCATCCACGAACTTTATCAGTCTGTGCCCTGCCGGGTGACAGCTTGCATGCTGGCCAGAGGTAGACCAACACAGGATTGACTTCCTCACTTTGTAACGATCAAACTCTGGAATAAATCATTCAGTTGTTCTGAAATTTTAACCGTTTCTTTTTCTGTGCATGTTCTTCGCATCCACGAGTTTTTGTCGCAATCGGACAGCTCCTTCTTGATGAGTTGATTTTTTTGTTACAGACTGCGCGCGCGCACACACACGCACACACACACAAACAAACACACACACACACACACACACACACACACACATATATATACATACACGTATATAAATAAAAAAAAGCAGATATTACAAAAAAACAAATTTCAGATAAGATCTAAAAATGAGTTTTGATAAGTTTTGGCAATTTTGTTATCATACTACTAACGGGCACCATAGTACTCGGAAAAAGGGAAGTTTAGTCTGAGGTTTCTAAGATTAATTTGCATCTTTGTAACTGAGAGATAAATATAAGACATTTTGTAAATGAACTTTTTTTTTATGAGTGTGTCACTGCGAAGCTACAGCACTGATAAGCAACTTTTATATTCCCTGTAAGTACAGTCGGCCATCCTCATTCGTGATGGTTAGAGGTGAAGGATTCACCCATTCGAATACGTCCAAGTATCCCCAGTCGAAACATGTTTACCATAACCCTATTGACCATGTTACCATTGTTGACAATGTTTAGCGCTCACAAAGAAAGTAAAACAATATAGAACAATATAGATTTTCTTTTAGAAAGTTCTCTAACTTTAAAATTACAGAATAAACTAAATAAACTGTTCGTATACCGAAGCATACGAACACACATGGAGAAAGAGACAGGTGGCGATAGACTACGGTGCATGACGTAGGACATATTCAGTAATTATACAACCGTAAAAATTTTCAAGTTCACACTAATGTAATATAGTGAAACACGATACACTGTTTTATTGATTTAAACGATTTTAGAGTATTTATCGGTAACATAACTCCAAAAAGACTCCCATTTTATTTGTTTAGGGAATTTGATGATAATCACATCCACGAAAGTCGAGGTTTTACGGTACTCTGGTATTCTCTATATAGACACACACGCCTTATTCCAAAGTATCCTGCTCGAGAAACTGTACTGACGAAACAATTCCAATGGTATTGATGCTTTAAGCGAATATCGTCTCCCAAATAAAGGTGGAAAAATTCCTTCAAATCCGTGTGCTTGGAAATAAAAGATGTTGAAATGCTTGATTAAACTACATGGATGGGCTTGGTACTTGCAAAGGTCTCAAACCTGTCAGTTCACTACAAGCGATTGAAGTTGCTTCATCAGTCTACACAATTGTTTGGAAAAATTCTAAGGATGATTCTCTCCAGAAAACCCGGACATAGGAGTCTCAAGACCTTAATACTTCATCAACATTCATTTCTCGAGTGAAATTAAACACTGCGTGACCGCGGAGGATTTTGCGAGGAGACGTGACTAACTTTTCTTCGAAGGGAACTTTGAACAACCACAATTAGCGACAATCTGATGTAGTGCTTATGCAGTCCATTGAATTGCTTTTGTAATATTTTCAATTTATTGTCCATTGATGTTTCATTAATCCTTGGACCATACTTTCTAGACATTGGCATATCGAGTCCTGTTACCTGCTCAGTGACTGCCACGAATTATCATTATATGATGAAAATATTTGCTGTGTTTCAGCTACAACGCCACTTATTCGCAGAATTAAACCGTTAGCAGGTCCTCACCACACATAGGTTAATCCCTCTAGGAATTATTTTCATAGAAAATAGGTATGAGTCATTTCTATACTTTATAGAGCGTGATTCCCACTCTTTCACACCGAGCTGCAAAGATTTTTCAAACAAAAAGTTAATCTGATAATGTGGTATCCTCGAAAGCCCTCACCGAGCCCTGGGATAGATAATTACCCTACTACTGACTTTTACGTCAAGCTCATGGGTCCCAGAAAATTATATTCCCTCCCCACTCATCTGTCGTGCAAAGTATGCTGATTGTAAACGGGAAACTGAATAATATAGATCAAGTTTGCATAAGAGATGAGAAAAATTTTATAATTAATGTGCCATGCACTTTTTTCTTTCTTACTAAAGAAGAAAAATTACTACATCACAGTACGGTGAAAGAGAATTTTTCTCAGATATTGCTTTTACAATGCCTTAAATACAGACATTCTAATGAAGATTATGATATTAATACATACATAAACTATTGACTTTATAATAATACTGCCAAAAAGCTTGGGGAATTGGGCGTAACCCCGAGAACTTCAAACAAGTTTTTCTGTTAAGTGGAATGACTGCGAATGACGTGTAGTGGGTTATTAAAATTCAGGACTAAATTGTCATTAAGAAATGACTTGATAACGTAAAAACAATTAATCTGAGGATTAGAGTGGCTAAAATTTATTGCTTTTCTCTATTTTCCGAGGTTTTAATTAAAACGGAAACCATACAAATCAAAATTATTTTTAATTACTATTTAGGCAAGCATGCAAACTTTAAATCAATTACATCCTTTCCTTTCCTCTGTTTGTTCAAAGATCAAGAACTCCAAATAAGTAGAGAATGCGCATACATTAAGTTAAACAAGATCTCATTAAAACCCAAATTATTGGTAGTCGCTACTTGGGGCCTAGTCTCTCGCTACGCAAACATATCCTGAATCAAATCCAACATATTATCGATCGACTGGGAACATTTTTCACTTCTAGACTACAGAGTTGTTTAGTGCCTTCCCCCCCTCCCGAATTAAAGTGTGCTCTTCCGTTTCCATGGTGATATCGAGCGATTCTTCACCTGAAGGTCTGTTATTTTCGCACTGAGTGCATGCTTTAGTTGTGTTCAAATTTTGGCATATTCCAAAGCCAATTCACTTGGTATGAGACATTCTTTGATACGCATATCAATTAATTCAACTCCGACTTCAAAGATTTTCACTGATGGACAGTACGATAGAAACATTCATCGCGTTGTCATTGCTGCCAAATGACCTCCCTTAAAAAACACCATTATCAAAAAAAAATTTAAATTTGCTTTCTATAACTTTTAATTATCAACAGCCTACCATAAAGAGGCGAAAAGTTGAAAATAATTAAAGGGAAAAAATTCGAAGTCGACTGCTCGCGCGATCTAAAAATAAATAATTTACCCCACTTTTTATAAACTCTTTAAAGATCTTTCTTACCACGTGTCACTTTTTGCCCGAGGTGGAGTAATTACCCTTAATTAACACATTAGCCGTGTTAATAGGGTAATTAAAAACAACAGTTACTTTGAGCGTGCTGCCATCTACCGATACACGGATAAACTACACAATGTTGATGTTCCTTTAATAGCTCCGGAATGGATTTGATATATAGAGTTTGTTTACAGGGAACTTTATTAATTAGACATCGGAAGAGTTTGTTTGACTTTTAAGAAAGGTATCAGTGGATAATAATGATTAATTATTATTATTTTTTTAATTTGGGAGAGTTCGTTTTTATTCTGCATTTTATTACACGATTTTTCCTTCTTTTTTTTCGGAGCAATGTTTTATTTATGAAAATAAAATTTGGACTTTTAATGCTTAATGACCTTTAATCAGATGGATCTTAGAATATTTATATGAAATTTTTATATTTTAAAACAATATGAAAAGCAAGTAAAAAATTACTGAATTTTAATTTTTCTCCCATGAGCTTTATTGATTTTCGAGAGTTGAATGAGAGTGGAGAATGTGGTTTTACACGAAGAGACAACATTTTTTTTATCTTGCTAGGTTTCTTTTGATGCATTCATGAAAGATAAATTTTTTACTCAAATGCCACTTTTTCTCGATTTTCTTTTATTACTTTGTATGGCACATTTTAAAAAATATTAATGGAAAGATGCAGCTTTCCTTAAATTCGAGTTCTTTTAAAACATTTTCATATCTATTTACGATTCATAACTCATTACCCTTTTTCCTTTTGTTTTTGTGTAGGCATTTGTGCACTATCTATTTCATTTAACTTTTAAGCATTTACTCATAATAATGAGCTTCTTACTGATGAATACTTTATATTTTTTATTAGTATGATAATACTTAATGAAGATGTGTACTATTAGTAAATCAAAAATAAATTATAAAAATAGGCAAATTTTTTTCTCATGTAACTAAGTAAAATTTGCATTTATGATGTCTTCAAGCACAACTTGATGCATATTTTTCTTCTGCACAGAGTGTATTAATGTGTGTGGTTGTAGGAGCAGCTCAAGTCTAAATACACTTCCTAAAAGTTGCGGAGTATCAGCAAAATGACCTTTTATCTGGGCACTCGAATTTATGTATATGCTATAGTTTCCGTCAGAGTTTTCCCTTTGTACTTCTTATTACTTTTAGTATAATCACATCTCTCTTTCGCCGGTAGTTTGCTAATTTACACAAAACTCTTTCTTTTCCCGCCTAATATCTCCACGTGGTGTCTAGGACTGGCACTTTGTTAACTATAATGTCGTCCATTTTTATTTGATACCATCAAAAACTCTCTGAGTAGTTCTTTAATTCCAAGCTTGTACCTCCCATACTCCTCAAAGAATATTGCACCCCGAAAATATCAGACTATTGCAGGCTTCGCGAATGGGAAGAAAAGCGATCATTTGCCTTGTCAAAAGTTCAAATAAAAGACTTAAAAATTGAGTCCTTAAGATAGACTTCCGATATGCTTTAGTCAGTTACAATTTATTGTAGGAATAACAAACAATTTCAATTTCATAATTTATTTAAAATTCTCATAATTAATTTAAAAGAGTTGTTTATCTTAAATAAATGTGACATATAAGTACAGTGGCTCCCAAAAGTGTTCGTACACTTACGATTTTCAATGAAATAGGGGTCTATCCATTAATTAAAATGAATATTTCAGAATGGGTATTTAATAATAAGATCTATAATCTATTAACAAAAGTACATGAAATATTTTGAAAACACAGTAAAACTTTATTTTTAAGAAACCAGTCATCAAAAAGTAACAAAAACTTTATCTCACAAAAGTCATCGTACACTGAAATATTTTCGGATAAATTCATAATTAAAATTATCGTCTAGCGCTTTATTTTTATTTTTGAATTGTGGTGGCTTTTAAAATATCGTTTGGCTTTAATTTTTGCTTGCCTACTCCGTAATATTCTATTTATTATTTAAAAATGGCTCGTATTCGTAAAGAAACAACAAACAGCATTCGAAAATTGATTATTTTTCATCATAGTAGTGGTAAATCAGTTCGGAATATTGCTAAATTACTTAATTTATCCCATTCTACTATGCAGTATGTGATAAAACGCTTTAAAGAAGAAAATCGGACCGAAAACAAGGTAATAAAAGGTCGTCCGGCAAAGTTAACAAAACGTGATCAGAGATTTATAATTAGAAAATTTGTGAAAAATCCACCTTTGAGTGCTGTAAAAGTTTCTGCAGAATTTAATGAAACATTTTAGACTTCAATTTCACCTGAAACTGTTCGACGAGTTCTCAGAGCAGCTGGATTACATGGGCGTTCTGCCCGTAGAAATTTTTTTGTGAGTGAGAAAAAACAGAAAGCTTAGGATTTCCTTCGCACTATCAATAATAAATAAGCCCCAAACGTATTGTAATAATGTCTTATTTGCCGATGAAAGAAAGTTTAACATTTTTGGTTCCAATGGGTGCATAATTGTATGGAGAAGAAAAAATGAGGAACTTAATCCCAAGAACTTAGTAGGAACAGTTAAGCATGGCAGTGGAGGTGTCCTTGTGTGGGGGTGCATGTCAGCATCAGGACTAGGTAATTTGATATTTATTGATGGCATAATGAATCCTGCTGCTTATATAAATATTTTAAGAGACAATTTAAAATTATCAGCCCCAAATTCTGGTAATGGAAACAACTTTGTGTTTTTTTATCAAGATACCGATCCTAATCACACGGCTCTCAACGTTCGCCTCTGGTGTCTCTATAATTGTACACAAGTTTTGAAAACACCACCTCAATCGTCAGATTTAAACCCAATAGAACATATCTGGAGAGAACTGGAGGTTCGAGTGCGAAAACACGACATTCACACGAAAAGCGAACTAAAAACAATTATGATGGAAGAATGGATGAACATTGATACAGAAATTACAAAAGAACTAATGCCGTCTATTCCCAGACGTTTAAAAGCTGTTGTGGATGCTAAAGGATATCCTACTAAATATTAATTTAACGAAAAATTAGAATATTAACGAATATGTAGAGATTTTTACAAGTGTACGATGACTTTTGTGAGATAAAGTTTTTGTTACTTTTTGATTATTAGTTTCTTAAAAATAAAGTTTTACTATGTTATTGAAATATTTCATGTAGTTTTGTTAAGAACAGATTATAGATCTTATTATTAAATACCCATTCTGAAATATTCATTTCAATTAATGGATAGACCCCTATTTCATTGAAAATCGTAAGAGTACGAACACTTTTGGGAGCCCCTGTATATGAGACTGTCCATGTCACCAGAGCATCAGTTGATAGATAAAACAATCGGCAATAGACGAAATACAAGTATTTAGGATGTCCATCACAAAGAAAAACTCGCTCACACTTGTTAGTAGGAGACTTACATTAGAGAAAAATCCTATACGACGTAACCCCTTGCTTTCACATGGAGCTGAAACAATTTCAGTAAAATGAGATTTTAGGTTAACATGGTGTTTTCAAATGAATTTGAAGTATAATATAGTGATGGTGCTATCTAGTATCTAATGCCGACATGTTAATAGTGCAGTTACTTTTTAGAAGGTAAAATGACAGGCTGTTCATGCTTTTTCTCTCTGTTTCCACCGTCTTGTTAACATGCAATATCCTGCATCTATGGGTTCGTGAGCGTTAAGAATGAAATGAATGCGTGAATTTCAAATCTCACCAATGGATCAATTTTGTCTGCTTTCCAAGTTAGATCATCATCAGAGGCTTATACTCATTTACACACATATTATCTCTCTCTGTATGTATATATATATATATATATATATATATATATACACACACACATATTGCACAAATTAATCAAACACATAGGTCGAAAGTGGAAAAGTGTATTTACGTAAAGAAATAAATATAATAGTTAGATCACTTATGTCTGAAATGGCTTCTCAACTCTTTTGAGCATAATTTTGACCAATTTCTGGTATGTGTTTGCTAGGATTTGTCTCCATTCCTCGATTAAAGCCGAAAATAAGAGAGATCTTAGTGGAAGGTAATCTCAACAGGTGATGAATTCAGCGCTCTATCTCGCCCCATAAGTGTTCGAAAGAACTGAGATCTATACTATGAGATGGCGAATCTAATTTTCTACATTTTGTTATTCAAACTAGGCGTCAACAGAGTTTGAAGGGTAGCAAGACACCAGGCCATGCTGAAAGAAACAAGAGTCCTCTCCAAGGTCAACATTGTAGGAGCACAATCATCTCAAATGTGCATGTTGCAATCGGAGTACATAGCTGAATGCAAACAAGGAAGGGACCCGAAACAGGCTCAGACCATCACACAACCCTTTCGAACTCAACAGTTGGGACAATGCCGTCGGAAAGAAAACGCTTACCTGGAAAACGCAAAACCCAGACACGATCATGCGAATGGGAAAGTTTGAAGATTCACCAGTCCTTATAACCTTTATCTTTTCTTTAATTGTCCATAAACGACTTGCCTCAAATCACCAGTCTCTTTCTGGCACTTGGCCGAGTACTGCGGAGCAACCGATCTGCCATGGTATTGAATTTTATACCGACGAATCTTACGGGTAGTGATCAGTTACCGCGACGGCTTGGGACACTTTTGAAGCCAGCGCTGATGCAGAAATTCTCTAAACAACTCTTGTCTCATATTCCTGTGTTTCACTCCAGTAGTGCCACCAACCTTTCGTATTCAATTGAAATCTGCCAAAATTGACGTTGGGATGCCCAGAAGGATAATTAAGGGACCATTGCACGTAAAGAATGCTTAAGTAGCATCCTATGATAATACCGCTTTGGAAAAATGTAAGTTCGGCGTTGTAATACACCGCAGCTGATTCCAAGGAAGCTCAAAGTTTTATTGGAGAGGCCATGTTCATATATATTACCTAATGCACACTTTATATCTTCATTTACACACTCGGGTTTGGGGTCCGATACTTTTAGCAATATAGTTTATATTTTATATATATTGTCACGTAGATGTTAAGTGATTGGAATAACGACTCGTAGAAAATGAGAACAGGAGTTTTATTAGCAATCAACTCTCAGCACAGACTGCCTCCACCTGGCGGGATACAGACTTATATACCCTGCATAAAGGGTCCTAGAAAGGGGGTAAACCGGAAGGAAATATTATGCAAATGTTAGGGGCTCTTGCCTAGAGAAGTTAAGACGGTTCCAGAAACTTCTTGAACCGAAAACAATGGTTACAGAAATTTAAAACAAGGGAAAGGTGGTAATGAAAGACGGTGCATTTCGGCCACGGGTGTTTCAATGAGAATGGTTATATATATATATATATATATATATATATATATATATGTAATGCCTTAATTATGGGGGGGCAACCGTGGGAACCTTAAAGGGGGGGTTTTGGCTTAGGAAAAATAGGAATTAACAATTTAAGACTGTGAAATCACAAGATATCGGGATAAAAGCATCGCGGAGAAAACATATTACAGGGTGGACTTGATTCACGTAAATTGAAGAACCAGAAAGGGAATCTATAAATAGTAACAAAATTAGCCACGCCTCAGCCGCATCTCGGGTGGCGACGTAATATGACCATGGGAGATTCGTAGTAAATTAGAAGCTATCAGAACAAGGACTTGAAATTCAGAGATAAGGGAGAATTAGGTCAGGTTGGACGTTTCGCGCTTGCCGCGCACGTATTTTTCAGAAAGAGAGGGGAGCAACTTTACGTAATTGGAGCTGGGAATGTTTGAAATTTGATTAATAAGGATTTTTAAGGGAAATATGGATTAGTATTTTGTTGTTGAGCCTCGTTGACTGCATCATGGAAAAATTCTACTTAAGTCCTGGCCACCGGTTCACCACGACCTGACTGCAGCATTGCGGAGTAACATCGAGTTTTAGTTTCGGACTACAAGTTTAAGATGTATGTGATAAACTCAAGTACGACATATATATATATATATATATACAGTCGAACCTCCATATATCGAAGTAGCAAAATGCCGGAAAAGAATTCAATATATAGAAATTTCGATATATAGAATAGATCTTAATTTTATCATAATTCTCCTAAAACATTAAAATTAAAGCTAATTTTCGTATACGAAACTCCATTTCTAATTTATATGCAAATCGCATTAAATGAAAGTTAATAACTAAAAAATTAATTAATATGAAATATTTATTGAGTACCATATATCTTTAAAAAAACAATCCAGACAGTGGTTACAGCGATCACAATTACATTCTTTTTAAAAAAAGCTACGAACATCTTGCTGAATAGCCAGTTTTGCGGAAAGTTCATCGAAGAAATGCTCGCATTTATTCAGTCCATTAAAAATTTCATCAGGGACATTTTCCGCGAATTGAAGTCCCCGACGTATTGTTTCAAATGCCAAAAATTAAGAGATTTTATTCTAAAGTGGAATAAAATCTCCCAATATCTCGTGAAAAAAAATTTCGATATATAGAGATTTTTTCGATATATAGAAACAGTTTTTCTATGTAATGAACATGGAGATTTGCTAAGAGTTCGATATATAGAAAATTTCGATATAGGGAAGTTCGATATATGGAGGTTCGACTGTATATATATATATTATATATATATATATATATATATATATATATATATATATATATATATATATATATGACGATAATCACATGCATTCAATGAATTTGACGAAATGGGAACACATATAGAAGGCAGTCACTGTTGAAGATGTAGTCGTGAGCACTTGATGAGAGAAGTACACTTTAGAGCAGAATACTGGGGAAATAAACACCCGGACTTACTGTACTTATACACATTAGAGAAGAGACACACAAATGGCAACCATTAGATTTATTTATTCCAGTAACAAAACGACGTCACCATGGAGGACATTTCAGCAAACATCAAAGTACATGTAACTTGACCAAAGGACGCAAACACACTAGCCACCGGATCCCGCCGGGGCAGCGGAATATGGAAACTGTATTACATCTTTTTTGATGGACACCACATAATGGAACAGAAGCGGAATATATCTTCAAGAAACGTGCGAAGACCACAAAAAAACGAAACAACAGAAGGACGACACCGAGAGAAAGACAGAAAGTGGGCGGAAACATCGTTGTTCGATCTTATATGTCCAGGGTTCATGACCGTACCACTAGGTGGCTAAAATTCTTTTAATTAGCTGACCCCGATCATGTGGTATATGAGTCGAAAGTCGTGTGATCTTTCGAAGGGGGATCGAGATCATGGGATTCTGACTCATGTCTAAAAATAACTTTACCGCGCGTGCATTGAAGAGAATAGAATATTCGGTTATTTCGATTTCGGTTTTGAAATAGTGCTGTGCTTTATTGAGGTTGAAACAAGGATAATTTAGAATACATGTCAAAATAGGACAATTAATAATAGTGGGGCGTTATTGTTACATACTACTTACACACACACACACACATATATATATATATAACAAGATGATTTCGCAATAGCTATATGCTACTGTAAAATTAAAATTACTGCATAAAATATAATGTACCCAGGGAATGTTATATTTTATTTAATAAGCTTAGGGTAGAAAGAAATTGAAAAACTTTTGATGGAACTAAGATAGAAGGTAAAAATCAGAAGTGGTCCCTGACACCATCTCTTACTCAAGAAAGCCAACCACACTAGTAGATTTGAGGGTAATTTTCATCTTAATTCAATTTTTTCGGGTCCATCTTAATTACTCTTTTAGGTTTTCCGTTATTTTTTTCACACACTTGCATTGTTTGGGGCTTCCTTTAAAGCCTACCTATGGCCATATAAACTATGGACTACAAAGTATCCGTGCAGCTATGTATCGCGCCCATTTAGAGATCCTAGAAAAAAGTATCTGCTCGTAATTCCTAATTTTGCTATTACGATAGCCCCCACTCTACTGTGGAGTCTATCAAGGAAATTTTGAATCTTCTCTGAGAAACTTGACTTCCTACCAGCAGTGGCGCACCCAGGATTTTTTCTGGGGGGGGGGGGGCGAGATGAACGGATAAAAATATTTATAATGCAAAATCAATATTCATAATGCAATTTTTATTCCTTTGGGGGGGCAGGACCCCATGCCCCCCCCCCCTTGGGTGCACCACTGCCTACCAGAAGAACAGTGGCAAGTTCATTGTCAGATGTTGAGATATGTGGAATAACTATATGTCACCGATCCAATCGACCGAAGGTATTTGGTCAGATCAAGGTTTACAGAAGGTGAAAGCATACTGAGCGTTCATATCATGAAACCAGGCGCTGCACAGCATACGGTTTATAGTGGAGTTAAGTTATGCTGGAAAATGAATGAGCGAACACCGAACTGTTTCCATTAAACTAGGAAAATTGGATTGTTTGGAATATCCGTGTATGTCTCAGTATTAAGGTAATCAAGGGCTGAACGAGATCTATGAAAACATTCCTTTACTAATTGGACAACCCCAGACTTGTCAGTTGAATTTGGTAAGCAGCGTTCACCTAGTGTTCTATAAATCCACTCTTTGCTTAGTTTCTGGATGCCACAGCAAATAAGTGAATTTGTACGTACTGCATCTCATCATGATTTCAGAGAGGAATAAAATAACACAGACGTTGTTGTAAACCTTATAAGAAATTAATATTAGTAATATGACAAGGCGAGGATCGGGCTAATTTCAAAGGTTTGAATCGATTCGTTGCAAAGGTAGAACCCAATTGCATCAAAGTCACTATTCTCTCCTCAGCGTGCTACCATCACTATTATATAAGATCTATGATAACGTATGTGCTCTTTTATTCTTCTCTGCGAAGCAAATACAGGAATTCTCTAATTTTCTAGGGTTTGCAGAAACAATTGAATATCTAGAGCACCTTTTAACATAATTCTGACCACTTGCGCAAATGTCTCATTTTGATAAGAAACACGCATATGAACTTCTTGAATAATAATGTATATACCACATTAAAAAATTACAAATTTTATCGCATCTTTCGCTTGCATACACACAGTCAAAGGAAAAGTGCTTGTAGCGAGATTAATATGTCTAGTAAGTGTTATGGTTATAATATACATACTCTTATACGCGTAACACTCATTTAAAAAGCTTTCCATACTTTATTGATTCTCAAGTACTTATGTACGATTAATTTTTAATAGATTTGAAAATAGCGTTTTACTTGTAAAATATTTGAAGAAAAAAATGAATGTAATATGAATGGGAAAACTAAGAGAGAGAAGTAATTTTTCATTTTATTGAGCTCAAAACTGATCAGAGTTTGAATTACTAAGTAAACGGGTAATGATAAACTATGATGATACTGTAATTCCAATTACTGAGGGTCGAATAACACGAGACACATTAAATAACATAGAAAGTGTCCGAAAATTATAGATCTTAGAATATTCATTTTCAAAACAGAGAATTCAGTTGATACAAAAACTGAAATTAGTAGTGGTATTCCATAAGCTGGGAGTTCATTTAATTAAATAAAGTTTGAGGAGAAAAAAAATGGTATGATAATGAGAAAAGCGTAAGGATGTCTTAAAATCTTTCTAATGAGAAAGGAAATTAGAATGAGCTAAAATAATTAGAGCCAAAAGAAAATGAAATTAAATGTATTCATTTTTTTGTTAGGTTAATGAACATACCTTTTTGTTCTTTTTATGAAGTTTGGAAATTTTATTTTTAATGGAAAGATCTCTGAGATTAATTTTTTTATACATCATAGACCATGTATAAATGCGAATCTCTTCTTATGAATTCAACCGTAATATTTAGTTATTCGAGTTTTCATGAAGTAATCAATGGGAATTTCTTAACATTTAAAGAACTTTTGAGGAAATTTAGATAGTTCTATAAATCACAATAGCTTATTTTCCGAGCAAATTCCTATTAATAGAATCATTCAGTTTCTATACCTTTACAATTGTATACTAATAGACAAGCCGTTTCCTATGGCGTAAAATCTTTTGAAATGTTTCAAAATAAACTCGTAGATTCATGAAATTTTGTGATAAATTATTTTTGTTGAAGGAATTAATTTAAGAATAATTACAATTTTATAGTGTATAGCAAGAGACCGATGTCACTGCATATGCAACTTCACCTTTCTGAACGATTACAACAATTCATGGATCAAAATAGAACTTTGTTTCTTACAACTACTGAATGCATCATGCTTTTCCTTTTCGTTTTCATAGTTTTCTTTTAATAAAGTACATTGGGGATGTAATAAGTATTTTCGCAAAGTTATTTCAGCAATGAATTTATCAGTTTGTCACAGTATTTATGTTACAATCCTTACGTATAAGAAATTCCTTTTTAGAGAACATTTTTAAGCTGTGACTAAGTGAAATCGCATATGCCAAGTTACATTTCTTTGTAATTTATGGTTGAGAGAAACATGCAACAATAGACTTTTTTCAGTTGATTAAGTGAAAAAAATACATAATTAAAACTAGAGTATATAATGGATACGATTACATTAAAAATGTAACACGACCAATTAATATTGTAGTAAGACACTGGTAGAGATGTCTCCAGTTGTTTTGTAACTTTGACGTCTAATGCTACAAATTAACATGACAGTTTGCGAAAAATGACGCAACAAGAATAGTTTTTTTCTCTTGTCAGTTTAGTGACGAATGAATGGGAAATAT
Source organism: Dolomedes plantarius (assembly GCA_907164885.2). Taxonomy (NCBI): domain Eukaryota; kingdom Metazoa; phylum Arthropoda; class Arachnida; order Araneae; family Dolomedidae; genus Dolomedes; species Dolomedes plantarius. The sequence continues at coordinate 10,116,265 of OU015501.1, forward strand.
AAACAAAAATAGCTTTCAAGGGAAAATATGTCATTTTTAAAGACTTTCTTGAAAAGTACATGCTTTTTTGAAAGGATTCGAGAAAAAATGAATGGACGTCATTTGTTTCGTAATTATTATCCCATATTAAATGGGCCAGATAGTCATCATGAAATCCTATTTTATACTATAAGACAGAAAAAGATGAGGAAGGGACGAAATGAAAAGGGGAAACAGTTTATTTCGAATTTCGAGCAACAAGAAATATTACTTTCACTTTCAGCTGTTTTTCCTATACACTTTCATGTACATTATTTAAGATTTCTTCATAATGCCTCCAACAATGACACGAATAAACTTTCACGTTTGGATGCAAGATGTCCTGTTATAAAATTCAAAACATATGAATAACAGCCTGCAACTGCAGATAAAAGAAATAAAAATCGGTAAAGAAAATACCGAATTTTTGAACCGTTCTGAATTTTTAAACAAGCCTAATGATTCAGCAAATCTTTTAAGAAGAGAAGCTTCCAGAGCTTTTCAGAAGGGTCTCACAGTGATTTAATATTTTATTACAACTATTACGTTTCTCAGAAAGGTTGTGTATAGGTAAGAATATGTTGCCTTCATAACCAATATAAGAGTATTTTAAAATTAATGGAGTGTAATTAGAACTTGGAAGTGAAACACCGAACGCTAATAATAATTTAAAGATTCATTCTTTTCTAACGTTTTAATAAATGAAAGCGCAGTTCTTAACTTGACACTTGATGTTAAATATATTCAAAAGATTTTATTTATATTTAATATTGATAGCACATTTTGATGTATTTTTTATTTTAGATTTCATTTAAAATACTGAAATAAGAAATTCGGTTATTATAATTTTGTCAAAAAGCAGAATTTTTAGATCATCATTTCACTTCAAACTATTTAAAAAGAATTATTGATTATTAGCAAGTGAGATTAAAGCATTTATGTAGTCAAAATATCCCTTTAGCATTCAAATTAATATTCTTAAAAAAAGGAAAAAAATAGAGTAGACACCAAGCTACTCCGAAAAATAGATACATAAATAAAATGAAATAAAATGAAAAATTTGCAATAAAGTTTTCATTCTGATTTTTGGTGACGTTAAAATATCTTCTGCAAATGAATGACTGTTTGCAATTCAAATGCTCAAAATTGGCTATTTCGGGGATCAACAATTGCATTGAAATTCACGTAGAAACACCTCTGTTATTTATCATACGCAGTTTGTGAAATGTTATTCATTGAATGTCTACGGTTTAACTTTATTATGAATGTGTAAGATTTAAGTTGACTTGCATAGTTTAAAATACATAGATTGACTTTTGGCAAAATGTATGTATTCATTTTAAACAGGAAGTTAAGATTATTCCCATTATTATGTTATTTGAATGTAGTTATTGATGGATAACAGTGGTTGTTTTTTTTTGTTCTCTAGGTATAAATAATTTTGATGTGAATACTGTTAATAAGATACATATTTTTATGACAGAAATACATGAAAACTTGCATCCACAAGGGCACACACACATATATCGAAAAAATGTATAAATCATTATGCCCTTTAACAGCTCGAATTTTTTTTGGCATGTTCTACCTGTACAAATAATTGTTAAAAAAGTGCACGCATCTATGGATTGTTTATCAAATACTTTTTCTGTAGAGACAAATTTTAAAATAACTATTCTATAGCGCTATACATATCACAAAAAAAGGATATGTATTCAAACTTTTTTCATTAGCAGAATTGAAAGATTATGATAAAAATAATGGATTGATATCGGTGCAGTATAAACTTTCAATACAAGGAAAAAACGAGCCTGATAGTATTAAAGAGTTCTTAGGATTAAAGGAAATTGGATGCCAACCTATACCGACAAATATCGTTCTTTAATACTTGGGTAAAGATTTGACACGAAAAGCCTTCCCATCTCACGTTATAAATCAATAGCAAATCAATTTGGATTGGAAAACAAGTCCCCCAGTTGCAATTGAAAGCTGCTTTTTAAATTGAGTGCGTTCAATTTATTGATCATTTCCCCGCCGAGGTTTGGATAACATATTTAAACAAATAATCTTCTCATCTCCATTTGAATCCCACATTTCATTCTTAACTGTTCAAACAACGACTTTTTAATCGTCTGATGGCTTTAAAATAATCCGCCATAATTGGCTCTTATGTTGCTAACGATTTCCTCTAGGCTTATCAGTGATGTTGTGGTACGATTTATCAAAAATTTTCTCATAATCACTCCTCACAAGCTGAAAATTTTCGACGGATTTCCAGTTCAGCCCAATTTTAATTTTTTATTGCGGCAAATATCATTTATTTTTAATGACGAACATTTTCATTCGATTTCTTTTTTCCAGCCTCCAATCTTCATCGAATTTTTATCTCCGTGGATTTGCTTTCTTCCCCAAGTTCACAACCATTTACTGTAATGGTGATATAATGTCATTTGAAAATCACCAGCCACCTAATTACCCCACCTCATGGTGGAGGAGAATAATCACCAATTGATTGGTTATCAGAACTGCCGCTGCTAAATTTAAATTTGATGTGTCGGTAGTGGGGGATATTTCTGCTGTACGAGGCACTTACAACGCTGCTCGATAAGAACATCTATCGTGAAATGAATCACACCTTCTGTATTTGGAAATTTCATTTTTGCTACTTCCAAATTAAAGTTTTGAATTTGATTTTAGTATTTCTTAATTTGAAGAAAAATGTCTTTTTTCGAGATAAAATATCTGGAGAGTGTTTCAGGGGACGGCAACATATTGCACAAATGTTTCTTTCCACATGTTTTTTAATGAAGAATAGCACAGGCAGAAAAAGTTAATTTACCTTTTCCTATTTCTGTTGTATATAATAAAAATCAAGATAGAGGGTACAGGGCAGAAAATTGAGTTTTAGGGCCTCAGGGTAGCCTTCAAAAACTCACTGGGGCCAGGTGTAAGACTTAGTCCCAAAGCAATTCCCATTTCTTTCTTATTTTCGGAGGCCCGGAACTATGCAGTCAGGTTGTTTAAAAAGCCTTAATGAGGAAATGTTACTTTAAAAAAAAAAATTCAATATAAAAAAGTTGTTTAACTGTTCAGAGATTTCCCTAAGTATCATATGAATAGTTTTGTGTTTATTGATCCTACTGAACAATCAAATGAAAGTTTAGGGTATGGGGAAATAAATTTTATAAACTTCCTCTATCATTAAAAGTTTTCGGGGCCGCCTAAACAAATGAAAAATGTCTCGACATAAAAATTGCTTGGATTGAAGCTTTTATAATATATTATTTTTATTCGTTACATGAAAATATTATGCTTCAAGAATCAGGAGAATTTATGAATGTTTAGGCGAATGATGTTTTGCTGTACACTCCTGAAACTAATTTACATTCAAATTGATTTCAAGGAATTTTTACCCACTTTACAAGTCCCCGGAGCTAGAGAATGTTTGGTTACTATCGACGAAAAATTAACAAAAAACTTACTATCAACATTTATAAATATATATTTTACCGAGAGTCAGCTCTTTTAATATTTTCCTTTGGGGTCTTAAAAAGCAATTAAAATTTTTTGACTTGTCTCTCTAACACCCAAAAAATTAGATTCTTTCCAGAAATTTTTTCCCTCAAAAGACTTATACAATATTCTAAAATAAATACTGAAAACAAAGACTTGTACTTTAGTCACGAAGACTTGTACTTTAGTCACGAATAAAAATGAATTACAAAGTGTACCTTTAAAACATCTTGTTATATAAGATTTTGATGGTTTACAAGACCACTTTGAATTATGCTTTCCCTCCTAACGTATTAATTAACACACATACATAATTGGGAGTTGAGTGTAATAGGTTTGATAGGGAAATCTAGTTAGCGAACCTTTCCCAAAAAATGATTACGAAAACGGATGCCGAAGATTTCATTTGCTCACAGATGATAGTTTACCTTTTTGCATTATTCTTTAGATTTCACATCGAGGGATCCTTAAATTGAATCTATGGTATCTTATGTGCCATAATAGTTATTACCTTTACCTTTTTACACGAACGTTGATTTTTACTTTAAAGTATTTATCCACGGTAGTTAGCACGGTAGTTTCTATTTTATATAACATTTATATATCTCTACAGAGTATGTAATAGGGCAATGTTTTACTTAGTGTGGGATAAGTTAAAAGCAAAGTAACATGAACTAAGGTAAAGGAGATTTTCTTACAGGGCCAGTAATTTGTAGGTGAATTCAAGGAAACCATTTGGAGCAATCAAAGTTTACTAGTTAAATTTAGGTTTTTGGCCTATTTTTAACACATCGATAAATATGTATCTCCTCACGTCCATGCAACCTGTTTGGCCCTTGAGAAAACCCCCAAAACCAAGCAACAAACCCTTTTATCCATTTCTTAATATATCTACTCGATTAAGAATCCTTTTCAAATTGATCAAGAGAAAAAATTCTTTCGTGAAAATACATCATGTAACATCTCGCAAAATGGCTCGATGAAAAACATTTCAGCAAAAATACAGTCAGGAGCATTGTACTTATAAACTATTCCTTGTCTGAATTCAGTTCTTAGGATACTGAAAGCCAATGATAGTTCACAATTATACATTAAATAAACATTTTTACCTTTAATGATAGTGTCTATTCCCACGAGACTGCAGGTTTTCTTCCAAAGTATGATACTTTATATTCTGTTTGGTGTAATTTCTTTATGGAGCTAGCTATGAAACTGAACACTAGCTATTTAACATCACTCACTGCGATTGCTAGTTGAGATCCATTGATAATAAGCGTATTAGAACTGAAAATCCTTTTACATTTTTCTAATGTTTTTAAGTTTATTGACTTCCATAACTCATTCGATTGCGAAGGTATAAGAAGATACCAGGCCCATTCTCAGACGTTTTGCATTCTAAATCGAGTTTGACACTTTCAGTTTTTATGTGCATTAAATCCCATTCCATTTCAGCTCTTCCCCGATCTCCTGTTTAAAAAACAGCTGTAGTGATATCACTATAAGTACATGCTCTGTTATTGGAGATGAAATTAATTATTTGATAGCATCATCTAATAGTGGAAGTTATTATTACAAGACTCTAGTCATATTCAAGATATGAAAACATTTGTGAAATGCAACTTTTCTCTGATGAGACTTTACAATTGTATAGAACTGGAAAAATATATGGTCTTGAATTCATTACAAGTATTTACAAAGAAATGAGGCTTTCATTCGGATCAAAATCCCATACATGATATCCGCAAAAAATAGGTGTTTCGAACATATCTAGTTGTACCCACAATTTGTCTGACACTGCTAAGAAAAAAGAGAAACATTTAAAGTAAACTGAAATGACATTTAAAAATGTAAGGAAGGCAGAGACGATGTGTCTATCGTTTCAAATTCGAATCGCTTGAATAAGATTTTATTGATCACTTCGGTATTCAATTAAATGCTTTCAATTGGACGAATAAATTTATGAATCTTTACTATCATCTTACTTCAAAAACATTTTGTACAGGTGATTGATATATCTCACGCGCTTTAAATTTTATTTCAACATTTTACACATTGTCCAATTTTAATGTCATTGATTATCATCACTAGTATAAAATAGTGATGTCACTATTTTTTTATGCATATAGGCCTAAATAAAATATGGTAAGAATCCGGTCTCTATGTTAAAAGGTACAGTAGTATTATTAAATTTTATTTGTAAGCCTTTATATAAGTTTTGGTAAATGTCTACAAGGGGCCATTTGAATTGGGGCTTTAAAATGTTAGCCGTTAATGGAGAGCATGTTACTTAAAATGTTGGATAGATGGTGGTGTTGTCTAATTCAGTGAAAGTTCTTTGATTGGGAACGAACTAAGAATGCCTTTGGGGCTCATTGCGAAACCTGTATCGTTTCAACAGTACTCGAAAACTTTTGGGAATTTAAAGATGCAAAAAAATAGATTTGAGTTCGAATTTGGAAAAATAGACTTTACCTATTTAACTATTTTCCCAGAATACTTTCGTACTTAAGTAGGCAAGGTGAAGAAACTAGTCAAATGTCATTACCAGAGCACATTAACTAGTTTTATATTGACGGAGCAGCATAAGAGAAGGTATATAATTTTATCCGGTTTACTATTTATTACATTATAATTTTTACAATTTATTCTGAAGCATTTAAAATTGAGTTATTATGAAAGTTGAAAATAAAAATGAAATGAGTTTTAAACTGAGGTAACCAATAATGCCATCTTACAGTTTCATATAACACTTTAAAGTAAACAGATCCAGTGTGTACAATCTCTATCTTTGAAATCTCTGTATTTATTCAATAAAAACAATTTAAAAAATACAAAGAAATTTTTTTATAAATGCATGTCATACAGAATTGAATGTTTTTGTTAGGATCGACAATCCTAATTTCCGTAACAAAAAGTAATATTTAGAGTATCATTATAAACTAAGAGTTTATTTTAGTGGCATAGGTGCATAAGCTTTTCTCTTAAAAAATATATATCTACAAAATATGTGCTAAAAACAAAGGATATTACTATTTTACTATTCCATAAATGTATTACAACATTTTTGATAAAATTGATAATAAATAAAGCTGTATCAAGTTATAATACTAAAACAGCTTTATTTATGACCAATTTATGATTGGATATTTTTTTCATTTTTAACAGTTTTCATATTAACAACGTAGTTCATGCGAAAATGTTTAGTAACTATTTGCAACCACGTGAAGGTTTATTATAAAAGAGTGATGCTTATTCCTAATGATAGATATTATCTTCGAAACGTTTAAAACATTGCTATAATAATGAAACAAGTAATTAATCGGAGAACAACGAGAATGAGCCATTTTTTTCTGAGAACTGAATCCAATCAAACTGTGGAACTTTTCTTTCCAGATAAGCAACGTAATTTTATTTTCATTCGTAATACTCTATGGCCTGAGTGATGCTGTGACTGATTAATGACAGTGATTGATGGACGCTTTGATTTCACTTTCTTAACGGCTCTTCTTTTGAAAAGAAAAATACTTTTGCTAAAAAAGTTGACGGCCAAACTTCCAGCATCTGCGTTTATTAGGGGACTCACCTGTATATTACATTAGATTTTGATGTATGCAAGTTTTTTTTTTTTTGCTTCCTTGCGCAAATGCCGCAGCGGAAGGATAGGATTCGATAGTTAAAAAAACATTAAGCTTGCTCATTAGTTGAAACATATGTGAATATAAATGAACATACGCTCACATACCCACATGAACCTTTATTCACATTTATACATGTATGTATATATATATATATATTTAGAGAGATATATATATAATAAGAGTTTAAAAAGGAAAAATGAAATAGAGGAAAGGGAACATGAGAAATGAGTGGTCTTAATTTGAGTGCATGCACTAAGAATTGAAACCTATTAGATTAAATTATGATGAATTATTTGCTATTAGGCCAAAAATTGTAGAAACACACGCGGAAAAGTAAATGAAACATATCTCTTACAGCGTCACGCCTAGTAGCAAATGATTCCTCATAATATGTACCGTTTATTTGATTTGCTTGTGGAGTAGCTATACCACGAGCGCCAGCGTGAAGGAATCATTGTGTGAAGGAATCATTTTTTTTTTCATCAAAAGTGCTGAGTGTAATAGATAATATTGTATTAAAACACACACACACACACTTACATGCAGAAGGTCTCTTTACCTCCTGATGACCCATCTTGATCATATTTTTAATTTATATGTGTAAGGGTTCCCACCAGATTTTGGACTTGGACTGAATCAAAAGTTAATGCGGTACAGTAACTAATCAAAAGTAGACGTGGTTCTCTTGATTTTATATTTGTTCCTGTTCCCTCGTGGCTGCCCAACATGTTTATGGGAAGATACATGATTGAAAAACATTAATTTATAGGATAGGGGTGATATTAAAAAAATGACATTAGATTAATGACAGCAATGAATCTGGCAAAAAATTTTGCTTTCTGACTGTATACATATATTAATAGCAGAAATAACGCAGCCGTTATGAAATAATAAGTAGCACATTATTTTAGGGATTGATTTTTAAAATAATTTCTTGTCAGTTTTTTTAACCAATTTTTAGTTTCTAATTTATTAAGTCAAAATCAGAACAATCCGTGATAATAAATGGGGTGTTTTTAAGCAGAAAAATTTATGTAATCATTATTAATAAATGAAGTTGTTAAGAAGTGTGTTAATGAATTCCTTTCTATACAATAAAGGTTTTAAACTGAAATGTTAATGTTTTTTCTTTGATCTCACTTTATTCAGTATTGTTTTTTGCTCCGACTTTTATAAAATTTTATTGAACAATCTGTCTCTTAAAGCAAAAGAGACTGCTCTAAAGAATTTGAAGTCTAGCAAAATATAATATATTCCGAAATGCCATTGTTTCAAGTCTTTGTCGGGACTTTTTACTATAGGAGGATTACTATTGCTAGTTTAACACGTATTTGCTATTGTCAATAATACTACAATTATTGTTATTATTATTATCGTCATTATCATAACAATAACTATTATTATTCATTCATTAAAAGGCAATGAGCAATAAAACTAGTTATCTTCAGAAAAATTGTGACTGAAAGATATCTCATCCTTTCTTTGAGAAAATTATTCTCATTCAGAGAGAATTATTCTCTTTAGCTTTCTAACTTGTATCAAGTTAATGTATCATTTTTGCATCTGTGTGCAATGTATAAACATTATTCCTTTTAAAATAATCATGCTTTATGCCTGACTGTGAATAAAACGAAGACATTACTTTTTTCATATTTAATAGAATATTCAATAAAAAGGGAACATATTTGCTTAAATGTTGAGACTTTTAATTCATATGTATGTGTTCACTGTATCACAATGAAATAATTTATTCACGCAGGTATTCCTTTAATGTTTCACACTCGTATCTGTTTCAAAGTATATGTTAAGCAGATTACCTTTAGAAATAAACCCTTTTGAATAAACGAAAATCATTTGGCGACATATTGAGCTCAAAACAGAGGAAAAGAAAAAAAAAATTCGCGGGAAGGATTTTTCTTTGAAAGAGATGTTTCCTAAATCAAGTTTGGGGAAGTTGATTCCTAGCCATACCAGTATAAGATGTCTCATTTTATCGAAAGATTGTACACAAAATATTACATAAAAGAGCTTATAAAGAGAACACATTATAAAATGGATGACATTTCTGAAGCACCAAACATGAATAAGATTGCATTTGTTGGATTCTTGAAAAATAGATCACAGTTCATCAGTGTTGAGAATATTAAACTAATATTTAAAACCTTGCTTATTTATTACGTTATCTCAATTCTTTGTTTCTTATAAATATTCTTTAAAGTCAATTTTAACTTAGGGAAAGTGACCGAAATTAGATTAATTTAATTTCCGAATTAGTTATTAGAGGATAATTGTGTGGCAATTAGGCATATTTCAAACATAGACCAAAGAGAAATTCAGTCTCCTATTTAAAAAACAAAACAAAAAAAACTAACCAATAATGAAATACTTTACAATGCCAATTTTTGGCATATGACTTCAAAGTGAAGCAACATTTTTCCTAACACGTTCATTAACTTCCTTCTGAAGAAAAGTTTCTTATATTATTGAAACTCTCCACTATTTCAGCAATTTAATGCAATATGTTGAACTATACGGGAATATAAAAAAAGTCTCCATTTTTTTTCAAGTTCATGTATTTTAGATATGTAAAATTTAATTACGTATGAACCTTAATTAATTCAATCTATGTATTTCATAAAACGTAAGAACTATTATTATTTAAAGAAAATTAGTAATTATTTTGAGGCAAATGACTAGACAAATAACCGCATACTTTTTCAAAGATTTCAACTGAAATATACAAAATAGCTTTTTTTGTAAGCAGTACTTTGTAAGAGTATTAATTGAAATTAAAACCAGAGAAAATTGAATGCAATGTTATGTTTCCTTGGTCATTCATTAAGTAACTATTGATCAAAGCCATTTATTTCTGTTATTACAGAGGGTTTATTTTCTATTCATTAGAAGGCTCATTAAAACTTGAAAAAATAATTACTCACAGATGATTTAATTGTCTTTGAATTGACACAAGAATATTCAAGCTTAAGAAAAATATAGAAATTTTTCATTAGAAACGGCTTTTATTTACCATGATCTATGATTAGAAAAATATGAGAAGATTCGGAGAATCTTTTAAGTTTTTATATTGAAACTGAATTTAAAAGGAGTTAATTAACCTACAGCTTGAAAAATAAAGATATTATTTCCATGTTTTAGAATTTACATATTAATTTAATTGTTAGGTTACTGTAAAGGATATATTTTGACAAGAAAACATTAATTACGAGCATAAAATTAAGAGACCAGTTGCTATGATTACATACAATGAGCGAATAGTTGCTAATGACTATACATAACTATGTGAAATGCTTAATATATATTTAAAATTTTGAAAAGAAAGTGGGTAAAGGTATTTAATAATATGTCATATGATAAGAGTATATACGTTTGTTTACCCTCCCTAAACATCTCAAAATATTTTGTTTCGTGAAACAACACATATTAATCATTTAACATTCAGCAGATGAATCATAGACCTTGTGGTACAATAACTCTACAAAGCAGAATAGAAGCTGCTAATGCAACTAGAGGTTAAAAAATGTCAAAAAATGAACTTACATTGAATTGAAATAAGTATCCTATTATATTGTTCCAAATAACAATACAAGAACGGCAAAATATGTGTATCTCCCTGAAAAATGATCAAACAGCTTAGATTTAATTGTGGAATTCAAACTCTTAATAAATGTCCAATTCAAATTGTTTAATAAATGTCCCAGAGTCTGAAGGCATAAAATTATGTTTTAATAAAAGGAAGAAATAATACCTTCCTTGTAAATTGTCATTTTCCCCCTTTGCTAGTTATGAGAATATAAAATGTACAGTGTAAAGATATCAGTAAGGCGCATCGAAATTTTAAGTCGTTTTTCTTTTGAATAAAAAATTATTTATTTGAAATTAATTAACGTAGATGTTTCAAGAGAATGGATAGCAAAAAACTGAACGAGTGTTTTGAAAGGCAGAAAATATATATTTTTTGTTTTTATTATTGGTGAAAACACACATATATGCCTTAAAGAAAGTCTTTTGGTTTTCATTATAAACATCTCTCTTACACCATTAACAAAAACATCTTTTAGTTTTACAAAACAAAATTGAGTTTTACAGCACCAAAGAAACGAAAGAGAAACGACTTGAATAGGCATTTTCCAAAAATGGACCTCCAAAGTAAAATCCAAACTTTCTTTGATAAGACTGACTGAGTAAATTAAATTTGAGATTGTACACCTATGATTAATGATAATCATGTGGCTTATACCCCAGTATTTATGTGTATATGTATTTCACTTTTCCTGTCCTACGACGAGGATATTAGCGATAAATAAGTTATGTTAGGTGTTAATTAAGAATATTAGATGATAAATATTACAAATGAATTGACAGCAATCGTGTCACTCGAGAATTACGAGTACTAGTCGGAAATGAAAATAATTTTCTAAAACATAATCTTCTCTGCAACATTGTAACAGTTGTGGAAGAGAAAAAGAAACTGTGAGAATCAAGTTAATTTTCCCATGCACTTCATAGCTAGAATTCAGTTTCGCCAAATAAAATTTGAGTTCTAACCTTTGCTATCCTTAATACTATCAAAAAACTTTTATCTAAATTTCATTCTTACCCAAATAAAGATAAAAGTTTCTGTTCGAAGCTTGATAGCTTTTTAACATATTTTATAAATTAAATCAAAATTATAATAAAGTCTATATTATCTAAAAAACTCAGAGTTATAATGATAATTTAAGGTAAGTTAAATGCTATTACATGATTATAAATAAATACTTAATAAAAATGTGCGATGTGAAAAAATTACAAACAAAAATATTTCTGCGTTAATTCGATTCGACTACCATAAAGAATAGAAATAGCAAATATACAAATATGTTTACCAAAGATATAATGAGTATATTTCTATGAACATTTAATAAAGGATTCATAGTAGCCGGTACAAGTATTTAGGTTTACTTTTAGTAGAGAAGACATATAAATAGCGATAAGCTAATTTTCACCAAAGTCGGACAGCCTAACAGTATTATTTTTCTATTTAACGCATAACATGCAACATCAATTTAGTTTGGTGTGAAGCAAATTATATATTACTTTATTTAAATAAAAGCGTATACAAGAAATGATACGTGATCATCAAACATATTTATACTGATTAAAATTTGATATGAAAATATAAGATTTTATATTGGCATTTACATTTAGACTGAAAACTTGATAGGCCTAGATTTCAATAGTTTTGCTGATTAAATGCTGGCAATGTTTCTCTCTCTACATATTTAGAGCACATGTGTTCAAAATTTATTGACATCTATTAACACAAAAACATAGGCATTCAAAATGAATCTCTAGGATTCTATACTGAAACTTGTGACTTCTATGAACTCGGTATTGAAATTTGTATGAAAGGAGAACTGAAAAAAGATTGCCTCGAACATCGACGTAGCTCAACAGGTAGAGCATTCATTTCCAGAAAACCAGATTAGGATCCCAGTCCTGGTAGAAAAATAACGTTACGGATATCAATCGTAATTGACCGTTATGTAAATATATCATAAGTTGATGGTTGTGTAGACTGAGAATCATCTTTAGATACACTGAACTTTCAGCCATTTTTAGGCGATTTATTCGTTGCGGATTATTCCTGACTCGTGAAAGAAATGGTTGATAAAAAATTAGAAATTGTTCGGAAGACGGCTAATATAGCTCAGAAATAGGGGAATGTAGCACGTGTATTCCATACCACACACCGGAAATTTGATTTTATTGTTATCGGAAAATTTATTTTGTTTTTTCATCAAACTCTATTAAAGTGAGTATAAACAGTTCATTTAAATCCGCAGAATGAAGTATCTAGCAGTAACCGCAGAATTGAATAATCTAGGTCCACTTTTGGATTCATGGTTTCCAACATTTTATGTTTTCCGATATTTATAAGAAATGATACATTAATTTACATGGAGAACCAGGAGATCGGTGTTTATATTTACTGCCAGCATATTACGCTGTCGGCGTTGACAAGGAAGAGATTAAAAAAAAAATACACCCAATCCCATCACAAAAATGTAATATATTCAATCTTTCAAGGATAGATAATTTGGGACTACTTATGAGTGGACTCGTATATTGTAATTTTCAATGCTTAAATGCAAGTTAGTATGTATATAAAAATAATTCTAATTACCTAGACACTTTGAAAAATATCAACTTTATAATACCTATAGTGAGAAATAAATTAATTCAGCCAATAAAATTCCCAGAAATCACTTTTTAAGTTTAAAATTTTGAAGTAGGAATCCTTAGGCATAAATTGAATTACTTGTTCATATAATAAATTCGTGTTGAAAGGAGCTTCTCCTCGCAGTTTCGAATTTAATGTGTTAAAATCAGAAAAAAACTTATCACAGTAATATGCTTGAAAATTTTGTGCTACTTCATTAAAGAGCTCGCGTTAATTTGAAAATGTCTCTAGAAAGAAGATTTTTAGCGCATGCTACAGTGTTTGACTCATAATTTTTCAGAACATTTTACAATGCTAATAAAAAATGTCTAATTGCTGCTATTCAGCATCTCTAAGCATAAAAATAAAATAGAGGAAAAAGTAAAGGTGCAGTAGAATTAACTTTTATTAAAGAACAAGTTAGTTCATTTTATTATAAAGTAAATGAAATTTTGTAAAATTGATGCATTTTAAGTTTTTCAGGGTCTTCTTTTATATTTTGTTGTAGTCGAAGGGGGAAAGATCTCAGTGTAGATCTTAATGTATGTAAGAGAATAATGGCTTGTGAAGTCCAATGAAATCTATCCTACTTCATGCATAAAACAAGCACATGTTCATTGTCGTCTGATGCCTAGTTGCTAACTGTTATTGAAGTAAGCCCAAACACTGTCTAACTTCTAAGAAGGATACTCATTCCCAGTTTCATTTAAGACAGACAATAACATTTCCGTCAATTAATGTATATGAACATATAATTTCAAATAAGGTTGAAAATGAAAATAGCAGTTTTTGTGTTACCCTTCTTCCTCAAAGCAGTGGCATTTTTATTTTATTTTCCACTAGAAACTCTTTAAACATATTGTGTTGTCATTTCACTTTAAGAGATGCGTCCAAAAGAACATAAATATATATTTTTTGCTGTTTTGCAATTTAAAATTCTAAACAAGTTTCCGAAGTAAGAATATTAGCATGATTCCAATTTCTTCTCTGTTCAGTGAATATACGCAAAAATCAAACGAGGAGAGCGATTTTTATTTTTGCCTAGGTTTAGCAACAGCAGGTTTAACAAGTCCTCTTCTTGAAATCTCAAGTGAGTAAACAATTTAATTGAGAAGAGTCATTTTGCAAAGCACTGGTAATTTTGGAAAAGAAGTAAGGAGAAAATAAGGAAAAACTGCAGAGAAAAATTCAAGTCACTTGTTGCTTTCCCGTTAGAAATCGCTTTAAATTAGCTGATTAATAAATATTTCCGAGAAATAATAATTAGCGTTTTAATGAAGAACGAATTCACACATTTGAGATGGTAATCTCTCTCGGGGACAGAGAGAGAACAGATTCTCATGTTTGTTGAAACTTTTTCAGCTATCAAATATGTAGAACCTAACAGAGTTTTGTTAATTTCGTATGGATTCTAGCCTTTGAGAGTAAACGCGTATGAAGTTGGCTGGCGCTTGATTTGAAGCGTAAAAATTTAATTAATTTACTTCCAGTTTGCAGTGAATACGGAGTCGATTACCATGGGGTTGTTAAGAGAGGCATATTCGGCTTCAAATTGGCGGATCAAATAAATTTATTTACTTCATTTTTAAGATGAAATGTGACAAAGGACTTGAATAAAAATGTGTCAGGAATTTATTAGTGAGTTCAGGAATTAGAAACTGCCTACCGACTGTCACAAAGATAGTTAGCTTAGGAAATGGTGGGATGGTAAACAAAAATAGCTTTCAGTTCTACTGTCGATATTGAAAGTTTACAGGGTTAGTTGGTTGGGTACTTGGAAAGTTTTCAACGCAAAATATGTACACGAGCTTATATATTCAGGTTTTAAAATTCCTATTTCGTATCAAAAGAGCGGAGATATAATATGACATAAATTTACCTTGATAAAAGCTACAAGGATGCATTTATACCAAAGAAAATAAATTAGATATTCACTTTTGTTAAAAACGAGGCAACAAAAATGTTTCGGTTTTTTCCCATTTCTGCATCAGTTACAGTGCTATTTAAAGGATGTACTACGAAATCTTTCTTTCGTTAGCCATGCTTGGTCATGAAGATTAAAGAAAAGGAAAATATCATTCCAATACACAACTCAGATAGCTGATTTTTTGCAAGAAGTATGCTCAAATCCTCAACGATATCAACCAATAGTGTATGTAAGATGGTGAATATTATTTCTCACACCATTGCTTTACGTTATAAATAACGAAATTGATTCAAAGGCATTATACGTGTCTGTTCTAAAGTAAAAGAAATAAATAAACTGATGCCATATTCGAACTGTTTATTATGGAACACATAGAATTCTTAGGCAAATGCGTTTCAGATTAAAAATCACATTTCAAGTGATAATTTTATTTGTAAACGTAATGTCAAAATCCTTTTTCCCAGCCCACCAATAGACAAGAACGGGAAATCGAATAAAATGACTGATATAAACTAATTCCAATGGGATTGTCCATTAAATAAAGCAACTCAAAAATTAAAGCCGCACTTAAACAGCTTATACTGAAAGAATGATAAACTGTTTTGAAACTGTATATATATATATATATATATATATATATATATATATAAACAAGCTGCTGTTGCCCCCTGGCCGGAAGGTTCATGTAGGCTAGTAGGCTGAGGGGTGCGGCTCTGGTTTATAATGGCACCGCAAGCGTATATATATATATATATATATATATATATATATATATATATATATATATTCCACTCATTTCACGATTTTGTCAAAATGTCGGGAATGAATCTCTATGATCACGTGTTCACGAGTAGCTTGACAAGACAATTTAGTTCTTTTGTAAAGACTGAAAGAAGCAGAAGTAGAAAAGAAAGAATTCGCTGCTTAAACAGAGAACAGACTAATTACCTTTTTTGAACTTCTTCAAGAGTTGAGCCCGTTAAAAATTATATCGTTGGGAAAAATGTCTACTCACGCTTTAAGGAATCCTGAGCACATAACGCGTTATGGGCATTGAAACGCTTTGTTGAAAACCATTAATGATACAAACCTTAATTTCTTCAGCTGAAACAGTTGTTTTACGCTATTAAATATAAGATATCAACCTATGATATGTTTTATAGGACCGTGGTACGATTATTCAATACATATATTATGACAACCTCTTAAAGGAGTGGCAAAAAGAAAATGAGACACTTGAAATAAACTCAATAGTTAAAAATTAATTAATTCAAATTTTTTAGAAGTCTTTTGTATTTTATACATTTGTATAACGATCTGTGCCATTTATTGATAAATTTTGAAATTAGGAATCATCAAAGAACAGTTTTGGATGCAATTTAGATCAGAAAATAAATTTTCATATACTGAGAAGGCGATAATCAAAAATTGGACTAAAAGGTTTAAAAATATATACACAAAATTTTACGCATTTTAGAACAAAATCTATGAACAGATGGAATAAACATAGATTTGGGGATGGGCGATCTCATTTGAATAGCTTCCTCAAGAATCGATTTTGATACTTTTTCTACTAGCAAAGGATTAGGAATAACAATGGACTTACAAGATAAAGAAAAAATTGGAAGTATAACCAAAAAGATGTTTATTTTTTCACAGATACCTATCCTGTTAACGTTTATTGAATAGCAAATCAATAAAAGGATTAATTATTAAAAAATATTTTAAATATTTTGAAACAAGAGACAAATAATTGAGGTCTGAAAATGAATTGAAAAAATTCTAACTCGACACACATTTCTTATTATGCAGGTGTTTTAAAGAAGCTTCACTGCATCAAATTTGAAATAATTCTTTAACAGTTACAGCAACTACCAGCATTTATCGAAATTTTTACCTAGGAAGGTTAATTAAGAATTACGTAAGCATAGAATATTAACATATGATTAAACTTCAGGGCGTCATTTGTATTTAGATTTTAAGTTCAATTAAAGTTCTGCTCAAATAGCAATATATAAATATTATAAATAGGTAGTTGCATAAAAATATCACATGCTTTGAGGGGTGGCATATAACAATAATTAATTTCTATTTAGTTGTATTAAATTTTTTTTCAAGAACGTTAGATTAATCGCACAAGCATAAAAATATCTTTTTAATTATTTTATCACTATAAAAAAGTTGATTTTACTTTTAAAAATTGTGCTACGAGAGAAAGTGTGGAGCGATACTTTTTAAAGCTTGGTTTTGGGAACAGATGAAAATACAATAAATTAGTTTGTCATTTTTTTAAAATTACTTCATTCTTAAAATTATCTAGATATTAACCCCAAATAGTTAATACTAATGAGCAATGGAAAAATGAAATTGATTTTAATTTGTTTGAAACTCTGTTATTTGACATTTCTTTCTAGTTAAAATTTTCAAGCAATAAAATTTTTAAGCCATGGAAAAAGCTTAATTATGCTTAAATTTATTATGTGAATTGTATGATTTAAAGAGTAAAAAGTTGGGGTTAGTATGTTATTACAAAATTTCACTTTGATTGTAATTTATTGGCGCTTTGTTAAACTTCGTTGATTTAAAAATGAGCTTTTGTAATTTTGCCGTGAAGGATATATAAACACACATAAAAAAATTTCAATTGGGTTGTTTAAAGTTTGTTGAAAGAAAAAAGTTACTAAAAATCTGAAACAAACAAAACTGTTATTGTTATTAAAAAACCCTAGTAGTGAGTCCCACCAGTTGCATATATTGGATTCCAAACATGGAATTGAAGTAAATGCTAGTACATTTTTGTAAAAGAAATTGATGTGTTTAATCTGAGACATGACAGCTCATTTGATTTTAAAATCGATTCTTCATCAGAAATCGCCCATACCTTCGTGAAGCTTTTAAGAAGAGAAACTTAAGTCCATAAGTGGATGTGCTCCTAAAGTACTTTTTACACAAATTGTTGCAACAGAAAAGACTTCCTTAATAATGATTAATAGCGTTTAATCATTAAGGGAGAGCTACGTAAATTATAAGTTTGTCTCTTTTTTTGCTACTCCTCGTTAGTACACTGTTCTCGTGATAAAGTTAGGATCAACTCCAACGTTAAGTCTTTTGTATTACGGTCCATTAGACAGGCCGTTACAAGGTGAAATGTTACATTATGAGTGTGTAATGTGTGTTAGTAACTCTCTCAGAATATTTGAACTACATAAGGAGCAAAATCTGATGATAGTTGTATCCAAGTGTTACGAAATTTTATTTTTCAACCATTTCGTGATCTTTATTAATAAAAGACATGCAATTAGATTGCTATTTTTTTTCTCAATAATGTAAGGAAAATATTTTCTCTCCATGAAAACGATAATATTAAAAGAGAACAACACTTAAACAAAAGTTCATGTATTTATATAGCATGTTACACAATGTTTAACAAATTACTGTTTTATAAAATAAAAGTGGATGCTAAGACTCCTTTTGTATTTATCTGACTGTCAAATGAAACTTTCGATTGATATGTGAACAAAACTAACATATTTTATGTCTCGTAGCAAACTTATCGTTTCAGTGATTCCGCAAACTGAATACAAGAATATGGAAATATCTAAATAATATAATTTTAAAAAGAGAAAAAAATCGTATCTTTCTAACATTAGATGGCAATGTTCCTTTTTTAAGAAAATTATGATACATATCTTAATTTTGTGTGCTGTGTTGACATCAATAATCAAATATGAAATTAGGAAGAACAAATGAAAATCATTTGTATATTAATAGGCAAGAAATGCATTAATAATAATAAAAAGATTAAACTATTAACACACTTGGTTGATATTTCCTGGCTATTGCTAATATTGGCAATTGAAAGCGATTCAACCTCCTACTGATCATGAGTATTCTCAATCCTTGGAAAGACACATTGGGGTACAAAGACTAAATCGCTGGATATTTTTTGAATCGAGATAACTCCTCTCAAAGCGAATGTCGAGATATTGTAATACATTTCTCACAACGCGACTTCAAAGTAGCAGTTAGGAACTTTTTTTAGACAATCACATAATTTTATAGTTTTGGAACAGCTCGATACACTTTACTATAATTCTATTCCACAAATTATTAGCAGAAACAAATATCCAAACAGCAGTTGGGGTAGAATTCTTTCGAGAGATCATATATTACGCTATTTTCATAAAATAAACTAGACAAAAATAGCCAGACTTGTACGTAATCTTTTAATTTTGATTTTGCCTAAGCGATATAATAACGAATTGAAAAGTTACATTAAAATGTCGTTTCAGTAAATGCCCTATTCTAAACTTACAACAATGTATAAGATTTAAAAACAATTGAACTATTGATAGAAGAATAAGTATTTTAAAATTGTTGTATTTGCTAAACCATATAAATTCTGTCATGTTATTTTTGATTTAAAGATTTTTGCTAGAAATATTTTTAAAAAGTCTTCAAAATAAATATGAAAATGCCCAAACAACTAAATAAAGAATTAGACAAATAATTTTGTTTGAAAAAATAATTTTTTTCTTATGAAATTCTAGCTTTAAAAGGAATTTATAAAAAAATTAATATTAGTTGACTTTAGTAGAAATCTTAAATGACAGGTTGCGCATCCAGAGATTTGAGAATCATTTTTCAGAAAACATTTCAATTAAAATGTCATTTTTTCTGGTGTTGAACTATTTTTCAGAGCATGAAATTTTTAACTAAACTATTTAAATTTAGAGTCTTGAATTTATTAGCGATGTTTTGTTTCGAAATTTGCTAGAGAGTAATCTTTTATTTTCTAATTATTTAATAATAAAAGTTTCTCGAAGTTTTAGAAAAGGTAATTTTCTAAACTTGTATATCGTTTTCGCTGTAAAAAACCTCATTAATATGTAATTATGGATAATAATACATCTAGTTTGACGTGTTTTGTATAATAAAGTTGAAGAAGTTGATTATTTCAGAAAATGAAAATAATTAGTGATTAAAAATTCACTGTAAAATATCATGAAAGAAAAATAGGATATAGTAAGGTTAAATGATGAAAATATGTTTTTTGATGCATTATATTATAAACGTTTAACTCAATAGGTACGGAGATTGTAAATATTTGACATATTGTTAATATTTGAGGAAAAATTCTACTACCTATTTTTATTTTATCTTATGGTTCATTAATGATTTCTCTCATTACGGTCATCTTCTAGAACCAAAATTTAAACTCGGCCACATTTAGAAGCTTAACCATTCCGACAATGTGAGGGACTCAAAGATTTCGAATTCGCATATATTATCCTTTCCTGTTAAGTCCAATGACCCAGGATGTCTGCGTTTTTAACATTTTTTATTTACTTATTTGATTGTTTGACATCCAAAAATAGTAACTTTTTTTGCATATATGAATATTGGTCATACAGGGTTTCAATTGTTCTTCTTTCTTTTACTTAATTTATATTAATAAAAGCTTTCGAAAAAATATTAAATATAAAAAATTTCGTCAGCGAACTGGAAGTATTTTAATCTGTAAAATTTGGTTTTATAAAATTTAAGAGTTACGGAAGTTGATTATATACGAAAATAAAAGTAACAATAGATTAAAATGAATGGTATCCTTTGATTTAAATAGTAGATTTAAAATAACTTTCTCATTTTGCTAGCAAGTTTTCAAGCAAAACAGGTAGACGAGGAACAATTTTTAGGTAAAACCGGGAATTCAATTTCATCTTATTTGAAATTTTCGTTGTTGTAATAAGATGCTAGGAATTAACTCCCCCATTTTAACAGAAATTCAGAATTCTTTAACAGTGGTTTTGTGCAATCATTATTTTTATTCAAGATGAGAAGGTATAAACAATTAAAGTATTGTAAGATTTTATCTATAATGAAGAAAAATTTTAATAAGTATTTTAGAATTGATTTTATGGTTTTTTTTCAGCCAAAATTATTACGTTTATATTAAACTATGACTATATTCCTGTAATGAAAATAAAGCTCTCTTTAAAGTGAGCTTTTGAAGAAATCAGTATATCCATAGTTGCCTAGATATTATGTACTGAATCCAATAGCTTCACTCTATAAAAATGAATTACAGATTAAAGTTTCTTTTCTCAATTGAAATTCTCTTTTCTCTGTTTTCTTATTCCATCTCATCTATATACCTTAGTTATTCCTATTTCTTCTTTAAATTGCATATTAAGAAAACGGAAATTTTGTACACTTAAGTATATATATAATAAAAAGTAGATACTAATATCCAAAATCCTTGAATGAAATGAAGTTTAACTATATTGTTGGCCCTTTATAGAGTCATCATTATCAATATTATCATTACTTTGGCACTATATTTGTGTTATAAAAATTGTGAATGCTTATTTCTGAAAAATCAAATTGGGGAGAAATTTAGAATCTTAAATTTTTAAAGTGTAAAGTATAAAGAGAATTACTCTTATCTAATTCTCAGTGGGAGGGAAGAGGTCAAATATGTATTTCATCAGTTTAAATAAAGCCTACCAATGCATATATATGCGCTGTTGATATATTTCGAGACTGTTCTACCAAGCCTTACACTAAGAATTGAAATTATCAGTTGTATAAGTAATGTATAGACGTCCAATTTTATATTCTATCGAATATCGAACAATAACTCCCCCTCAGAGCGATAACAAGAAATGAATATGTTGACCAGTACACAATGGAACTGAATGTACAACTCTTTTGGAACAGTTCTTTAAAGCACATTGAAAATTGTATTATCACTGTTAAAAAATTCTGTTACATTGACATCTATTCTTGCACACTGAGTACATCTGTTGTGTTGTAATATCAATAAGATAAATAACGTGTGTGTATGTTCGGGGGATTTGTGTTTCAATTAACAATAAACAATTCTTTCTAGTCAGGCACGGAACCTTTGAAGCTTAACATAAATATTTAGTTGCACAGAGTACAGCAATCATTTTTAGGAATCGCAAATAAAGTATAATGCATAAAAAGAGAATATTCATATCTTATCTTATAGTTATTCATATCGCACGATAAATCAATTCATACCATCTTAAAGTGAAAAAATTTTCTGCAATAACTGTTATATTTAAGTCCTATGCTGCGAAAAACAATTCTAAGGAAGAGAATGATATAGACTACAGTAATAGCTGCAGATTTGAAAAAAGAATGGTTAAAACTGCGGGGACTATTGCTAGACCATTTTACAGCTATCATATAATCAAAATAAAAGGGTTCAGAGGTGGGATCTTTTATTAAATGAGTACACGTTTCTTTTATTATTTTAATAGGCAACTAATGTAAAAGATTGTGGCATCTCTAATAATGTTTGATGAATTTTATTACGAACTTAGTTGACCCCAAAATTATGTGAATTAGAAATTTACTTAAAAGATTTTTTCCTAGGTTTTATAAAATAGAAAAAATGCCCTTACTCTACGTAAATTTTATGGATGATTTATGAGGAACGAATAATAGTAATTTGTTTGTTAGTATACAGTACAATAAGTCTATTTTGCAACATGAGAAATGATTTATGGTTGAAATGTACCTAAATGTGTTTGATTTGATGCAACTGAAAAAATGAACAGTGTATGGGAGTACTGAATTCCCTTAGTACTTTTAAAGTTTATACGTGGTAGGAGAATAATGCATTGCTTGCTAGTCTATATGTCTGAGAAATATGTTGTTATTGATCAACACTTTAAAGATACATTTCTTGAGTTTATAACGAGTACTTTACCATATTTCCTTTTCTTTAACTCAAATAAAACTGACTAGCATGGGAATAGAGCCCTGGTTTTCGAAAGAGATATGTTGATCATTACGGCTCTAAACCATGCCATTATGTTTTATGAGCCCAACCCACTTCCCTGCCTGTAAGAGACTAAGAACTCTAATCCTCTGTCAAAAAACTTGTGTCTGTTCAGAGACCACTACAACGGACTCTTCGCTCTAGGTTCTCCAATTTTATGAAAACTTTCATCTCATCAAATTCAACTGATAAATGCGAAAATCAAGCAAGAGACCATTTAGTTCTCGGACAGACTTGCTAACAATTATATTACAATTCCTTGTTATTAGATGCAGTAATAAGTCTTACAAAATAAGCTATGAAAGGAGAAGAATGATTCTTTACAAAGACTGAAAGCCAGACCTAGCGTCCCATTTTTAAACAGGCGTCTATGTTTGATTAAAAGTATGGGTATTTCTAGCGCAGAATGTGTTATACATTATAAATCATTATACAATTCCCTTAAAAATTTACATTTCTTATTAAATTTTTCACATAGATAAAACCTTACAGATAACCATTTTCAGAATGTAATATCTCTTCTTAGAGAGATTCCTAGATGTGATGAAATAATTTATGACGAACTACACTGACCTAAGATACTGATTGGTCAAACCAGAGATACTCATTTACACTTTAAGATATACTGTATCTAAGAAGTATTTCCTCACATCACTATAATATAATAACCAAAATTTCGAAAAGCAACATTTTAATGACACCGATTTAACTATTTTATTTCTACAT